>JAQIUQ010000225.1:0-453271 GCA_030378365.1 Hybognathus amarus
GAGAGAACTCTTTGTGAGGAGCGAACCTGAACACCCACACACATGACCAAGCACGGGATTACTTTAAAGAGTAACTAAACACTTAACCAACCTTTTTCTAGTTAATGATCTGTAAGAATGGATCTTTATTAATACCAGTCATTGATTCAAGTAACTTTTTAGACATTTGTTTATCAAGTGTTCTTATTTCTACAATATATGGTGTAAAACGTCTCAGTGCTGCCCTCTCAGGTTAAACGGTGGCTACTGCAGTTGAATTTTCCTTATTGGATGTTCGCACTTCGTGGCGTACGCAGGTTTCAGCTCACCACGCGAGCTACGCCTCTTGGCAGTATAAATAACATCTTGTGTCGTCAAAACCACTCTGTAGGGAGTCAGGAATTGGAATTGCTGAGTATTGAAAAATCGACCATGAAGATAGAGTGTTTGAATCTATTTCATCCCCTCTATCTCTCGCTGGGGTCAGCCCACCTTTTTCAGCATTTTCAAATATTTGCCAGTGGGGGTGGAGTCAGGCTCTGCGACCAGGGGCAATTTAGTTTACCCTTTAACAACACATGAGCTTTTCATTTGGGTCTCAAAACAGCCATGAAAGCTGGTATTTGGAGAGTAACAGTGGACAGAATTTACAATAGCAACTCATTTAATTGGGTGACTTACACGTTAAAAACTCTCCTATGTCGTTGGAAACAGTTTGACCTGCATTAAATCTTTCCAACTGCTTGAAACACTGGGTAATTTTGAGAAATTTTCACATTTAGGGTCATGAATGCGACATTTTTAACACATCGATGCATTTTGGAAAGGCTGAATAAATGTTAGCAACATCCATTGGTTTAGGGTCAAACTGGTCGACCATTAGTTGACTACTCCATTCAACTAGCCAGCCAACAATCAACACTTCTGAATAAAGAATCCCTAACAGAAAAAATGGGAAAAAATATAATCTCATGTAGCATGTCAAAACACATTAGAAATGCACATTAGAAATAATTAATTTACTCTTAAAATGTAAGTCTCATATTTATGGAAGCTTGTTTCCACCACTGAATAAAAAAGAAAAAATAATTGCGACTTTTTATCACACAATTGCGTGTTATAAAGTCACAATTGCGTGATATAAAGTCGCAATTCTGACTTTATAACACATAATTGCGAAGTTTACATGTCCGATATCTACATATTTTCTCAGCAATTGTGAATATAAACTCTCAATTGTGAGTTATCAGGCCAATTTGAAGGGAAAAGAACTTAAGCTTTTTCCCTCAGAATAGTTTAACATCTCACAATTCTGACTTTATATCATGCATTTCCTGACTTTATATCTTGCATTTCTGCACTTTATAACGAACAATTGCCAACTTTAAATCTAGCAATTCTTACTTTATATCTCACAATTCTGACATATATCATCAAATTGTGACTTTATATTGAGCGAATTCTACTTTATATCTCGCAATTTGACTTTAAATCACAGCAATTGCGACTTTATATCACACGATTTTGACTATCGACGCAATTTTGACTTTATATTTCTGAAATCTTAGTTTATATTGGCAATACTAACTTTTATATTGCAATTGCAACTTTATATCTAGCAATTCTTACTTTATATTTAAGCAATTCTTACTTTCATCTCCCAATTCTGACTTTATATGTAGCAATTCTGACTTTATATCTGCCAACTCTCGACTTTATATCTCGCAATTCCTGACTTATATCACGCAATTGCGAACTTTATATTTACAGTCTTACTCTATATCTCGGCAATCTAACTTTAATTACACAATTGCGACTTTATATTCCCACAATTGCGAACTTCATCAGCGTAATTTTGTCTTTATATTTCGGGAATTTTACTTTATATCTAGCAATTACTACTGTATCATATCGCAGCAATTGCGACTTTATATATAGCAATTCTTACTTTATATCTCATATATTCTAACTTTATATCACGCAATTTGCCATTTTTATATCTAGCAGTTCTTTACATATCTTGCAATTCAGACTTTATATCACGCGACGTGCCAACTCTATATCTACGCAATTGCGACTTTATATCACGCAAATTCTGACTTTATATATCACGCACATTGCGATTTTATATCACGCAATAGCGACCATCACGGCAATTTTAACTTTATATATCGCAAAACTTTATATCTCACAATCTTGACTTTATATCACACAATTGCCAAATTATACACGCAATTGTGACTATCACGCAATTTCCGACTTTATATCACGCAATTCTGACTTTATATCTCGCAATTCAGACTTTATATCTCACATTTCAGACTTTATATCATATAATTCTGACTTTATCTCCAATTGCGACTTTATATCAGTCGCAAGAAATAAAGTCAGAATAAGAAATAAATGCTGAGAAATAAAGTCAGAATTGTGAGATGTAAACTCGCAATTGTGAGGAAAAAAAAGTCAGAATCGTGAGATAAAAGTCGCAATTAACTTTTTTTTTTTTACATTATGTGGCGGAAACAAGCTTCCATACATATTGTTAGTAATTCAAGAAGAATTTAAGTTTTTTTTATATATATATTTGATTATCACAGTAAAAAAAAAACTGTGAAAGAATGTTTTTGGTCATTCCTTTTGTTCAATTCACCTATACTGCATGTTTTTAGATTGTGGGTGAAAACAAGAGCACCCAGACGACACCCATGCAGACACAGGTGGAACATGCTGTGAGTCCTTGACAATACCCATCCAGAATCAACTCTACCATTACAAAAAACCCTCTCTTTTCAGTCTCAGGTTTAAAGCTTTGAATCAGGGTCAAAAGAAAACAGAGAAGAAAGAAAACAATGCTGAGAAGATTTTAAACTCGAGACCTTGAGTCAATAAACCCACCTCTAGAAAGTGGCAGTGGATGTAGTCCTCAGTAAAACTTCAACAGCTCCGTGCAGGCGATCTGCTCCAGAAAGCGAGATACCCCACACAGTTGGACGGGTCCATGTGAGCCCGAGGAACTCTCCGGACAGATGTCCACCACCTCACTCAACTGCAGCATGTCTGCCGCCACCATCAGCTCCTGCACCGTGTCCACCGTCACGTCAATAGAGCCTGCCAGGAGCAGACGAAGGCCATCTTCAAATATCTTTAGCATTCATATTCTTGGAAAACTGTGTGAAAAAAGCTAGACTACAGAGGATAACACAAATAGTTGATTGTTCAAATTGAGTTTTTACATTAGACTATTGCACACTATTTAACAGAATTTTTTTTTTTTTTTTTTCAAAGAAACTTTCAGTGTACTTTTTACAGGTCCAGTCCTCGTGGACATACAGTACCACTTATCTAAGCTTGTATTTTTAATAAAAACTCTAAAACTGATTAACTTTTCAAATGATTGAACCCATTAAAACAAATGATAAACTATTCTTCAGACACACCAGGCATAATGAAGCACACAACTGCCTGATTTTAAAAAATATATCTGGTTGTTAGTGTTGTAGTACTCTAGACCGGTCTCAAGACCACTTTTTGATGGGTTTTCTGTCTTGGACATTGAGGACTCAGGATTTTTTTTTTGCAAGACCAGACAAGACCATAAATGTGAAATATCACTAATTTGCCAGTATATTGACAAATTTTTTTTGTTAACATATGTGCTTTTATTGAATGTAAAACGTATGGATTCTAAATCCAAGCAATAACGCGACTCATTGGTCATTGCTAATTATGGATTTTTGTTACTGTTGCCTGTCACCCATGTATTCATTTTCATGTATTGTTAATAAAAAACGGAGAAAAGTGAAGACTTGTTTTACATTCTGCACTGAATGATGGAAGTCACCCAGGAGTATTGAATAAAGATTGTTAAGTTTATTTCAGCTTTGAGTGTTAAATATCTCTGTTTTTATGGAAATGTGGATCTTTCAGAATCTCTTTTGATCATGTTTCACATTTTATTGTGTCATGTAGTGTGGGCGCTGGTCTTGGTCTTGACTGCGGCTCCGCCCCTCCTCGGTTCTTGTCTTGGTCTCAGCCCTAAAGTCTTGGTCTCTCTTCGGTCTCAAATACACTCTCTGGGCTCTTGTCGTTGGTCTCGTGGTCTCCGACTCTGGTCTCGCAGTGCGTCTTGACTACAACACTACTGGTTTCAGTGATTATTGGATGTAGAAAATGTGCTTTTTGAGTTTGCTTGGAATGCGTTGATCCCATTTCACTGATTAAGTACAACAGGATTCCTCATATCTGGCACCCGGAGGGCCACCTGCCCAACCCAAAGACACCTTTAATCAAGGTCATCATATTCAGGGAACCCTGATGAACGAGATTATAGCTGTGTCCCAAATGACGCACTATCCACTGATGCACTTACACACTATGTACTTCATCTACTCTTCAACCATGTAGTGTTAGTGTATAAACTTTATAAGTTGGTCATTAGAAAACATCCAACAAATATGATTCTAACATACCAGTGTAAATAAATCCCAGGAGAATTTCAAAGAACGTCAGCCTCCACTCCAGCAATGCGAACCTCCTCCTCGACGGGCTTCGCTCATGCCTCCAGAGAACAGAGCAGTGAAGTATGGGCCGCTGGCAGCCAGCACCAGCTTGTGGACCCCGAACACCCGTCCGCCCACCACCAGTCGGCACGTCCGCAGAAGTCAGAAAGGAGACGCATCTTGTTCATCTGGGCTAGCAGGAGACCAGCATGTCTGTCTGAGGAGTAAACCCCACGCTCACTCACTGCCCCGGTCTCCGTCTCCAGCCACAGAGTGTCGAGCACACGGAAGAGACGGACCAGCGGAGGACATGATGATTCCAGCTGGGCACCACAGCAATGCTTTTACCTAAAGCACACACAGAGACACTTTTAATAACGCTGACTTTCTCATCCAAAACCCCCACACAGTGCCCTTATTACAGGGTCATTTAAAGACACAATTGAAACAGAAAATGCCTAAGTTGATTTACTTTGTGTATTGTATTTGACCATATTTTATTAAAAAATATATATATTATTTATGAGCCATGCTGGAAAAAAATAAAAACCTGAAATGGTGTGTAAACAGCCATATAATCAACAGAATCAACAGACTGATGTCAATACTCAATGAAAAGATTCATATATAAACTCATCACATTCACACATCAAGTTGTGGTAAACAGAAGCTCAATATGATTCCTTGACATGTGAGAACCAATGATATTTGTTCTTTGCGCGTCAGAGCAGGTTTAGTTAAGCTTCTGTTTATGTTCGCTGAATGGTTTAAATGTGATTAAAAGCCTAAATAAAAGGGATCATTCAAATTGTGTTAGTTTTCAGGGCCCAAGTCCTATTGTAATTGTTAGTTTCTCTTCATCTTTATTATTATTTCTTCCCTATTGAAGCCCTATGAATGGAACATAGGCAAAATGATGAAAATTGGCACATTTATTGTGATGATAATGAATAGTAATCTCATCAGCTTTTAGAGGTCTATAGCACTACCACCAGTTCAAAAATATACTTTTGAAAAGGTTATAACTTTGTAACCCTTGGTTCTAGAAAAAAATAATTTGGTTTACCTGAGTACTCTCTTCATGCCGATCACATTCAATAGCCAATATTAACTCCTCCCATTAGAGTGGTGGCCATTTTGAAAAGTACATTTTTTCATTTTTTCACTACTACACCAACAAACTGTCTGTAGAATCTTGTCAAAAATCTGATCAGATGATCCTTAAACCAAGCAGCACAGAAATAACTAAACAGATTTTTTAATATTATTCTTTGTTCAAACATGATGTCGCGAACTAAATGACGATTGACCCAAATTTGAATCAGAGGCTGTATCTCTGAAAAAACTTGGATCAATCGAAACGAAACTCGGTAAGCTTCATCATGTGAGGGTCCATACAAAATTTGGGAACAGCGCCACCTACAGGTCATAAAGTTTGAAAAATCCCTATTTTTGCTCATAACTTTTGAATAGTTACATATATTCAAATAAAACTAAAGATTATTTGTGTCATGCCGAATCAGTGGATACCGATTTTGCCAGAACCGGACAAACCATCACTCCACCATTTTGGAATACAGTACTTTTGTCATATTTGTTGTAAATTCAATTATCTTATAAAAGATTTGACATATCGAGCATAAATTAGGTAGGGATCATCAACAGCATGTCTAGAAGGTAACTGACAAGTTTGAACTCTGCACTACATAATGTTAGAGATATAAGGGTTGTTCGTACACTAAAGCACATGGAGCAATGTGTGTATGGGTTAGTCTGTTTAGTGTTTCAGATTCCCATTGGACGAACAGCTGTCTTTCTTCATCATGGATTGAATGGTTCACGCTGCCTTTCACCATACCCGTTTAAATACCTGTATCTCCTCCATTGCGGCAGCTTTTTGCTTGATTTGTTGTTTGACAACATGCTATAGCTTGAGTTTATTATATATGTGAGTCTAATACTTGAACGATACATTCTAAGATATTATTTTTGATGTAAAGTGTAAAAAGTCTCCTTCTCAAGTTGTCACATTGTGTGTAAGCCTGGAAGGATTAAGTGAAGTGTCATATATTGTGTGCACCACATAGGAACGACCGGTTGTATGTAGACACACCAGGTTTATTTCTTGTATGTTTTCTTTATTTGACTTAGTGTTCTCAAAAAATATTGGTACTTCGATAAGTATCGATACTGAAATATTTGAAATCGGTTCCCTTTTCTGCAGTATCGATTTAAACCAATACCATCCCCACGTTCTTCGCCATCTTCTCTACGAAGTGAATTGACACACACCCGCCTCCTCTCACTCACTTGTCTCATCTGCGCCAGTTGAATGGTGCTTGTATTATGCATAATTTTAGTCATTCATCATGTAATAATTTTAAACCCATACACCACGGGTCTATATAAGTGTCACGCACATAAAACTGCATCTGAAACAGCTTGCGAGCACCAAATTGACCACTTTTTCCTTGGCTTATTTTGCTAAAACTATCAAATACATACAAAATTATGTAAAAATGCCGCCTTTCCGAATATTCAGGTAAATACAGCCAGTTGTAGAACGCAATATATTTGAGAGAAAAGGCTTGTTGTGCAATACTAAATTCGGTGAAATCTGTGCATAAGCTCTTAAAGTGACAGCAGCCGAATAAACCACTGTCTGTCATGTTCATTAAAGAGCAAAACAGATAATCATTCGCTGCTCTTGACAGAATACATTTTGTAACTTTAATTGTAAAGCATTAATCTGTATTTCATTTTTACAATGGAAACTATCCAGTGTTAGCTTACATTTGATTCATTTATTTACATTTATGTCAGTATTTCTTATCTCCGAATACTACTGTTAGACCCACCTGAAAATGTTTACTTTGGGTTTATTTCATGTTTATTTCGTCTATCACTTTATTCTATTGGAGGTATTTGTGCTACCGTTTCCAATGTAGTTCACAGATTCAAATAAAGCCTCCCTGTGCCAGTGTGTAAGCTATTACGACAGAATTACGAGGTAATATTGGGTAAGAATTCAATACTGGGTAAGTATTGACCTAATCTTTGGATTAACAGATTCAAAGATTTATTTTTATTTATTTTTGTAATTCTGTGATCACTGTCATATAAACTTATTTTAATTTAGAATTAATTCTCACCTGAACTACTGAAGCTTCGGTAGCTTCCAAGTGGAGCGTGGTGGTAAGTAACATTCACCTGATCTGAAAATTGTGGGTTCGAATTCCTGGTGCAACATTATAAAAGTGAGTGTATTGTTGTCATTTCAACTCCTTTGTAATCAAGATAAGCATTGTACTCATATTTTTATTAGAAATGAATTCAGAAATGCTTTTTTATTCATTAATGTTTATGTTTTTGTGATAGTTCTTTCCAACAGACAGTATGATTTTGAGATCCAACCTTTCATAATGTGGACAACTGAGGGACTCAAACACAACTTTTACAAAAGGTAAAAACATTCCCTGGTGTTCAAGAAGGCAAGACAGTGTCTTAATGCATTAAGGGGGCATATTATGCATATGAGTATGTGCATCTACGTGCAGAACTGTATTGTTATTAACATTATCTAAATAAATTGAGGTGGACATTTTGTGGTACTCTATGGCTAAATAAAAATCTCATTTGATGGGTGTAAGCAAAGAAACCTCAACCTGTTGTAGTTTAGTTTGGGCTGTGTTGTGTTTTAGCTGTTGTGTTGCTGTGAACTGATCACAGGAACAACCTGTCGAACCTGCAACCTTTCAGGTACTCAGACTAGGTGTGTTTAACAGATGAGCCACACCTCCTCCGTGAAATCCTGAAAGCTAGCATCATCCTGGGTGGTGTGGACTGAAATGTCCATGTTCATGTGAGTAGATTTACAGCAGCTTGACATCTAAAACACATACAGCAGCCCAGCCCCAAACCACAACAAACATCAACATTAGATATGCTCACACTGCAACACATCCGAAAATCAGAAGCTCATTCAACACACTTACAAGTGCAGGGCGAGTTTCTCTGCTCAATGGACGTATGAGCGTACTTACATTTTAATTTCGTTATTTTGTCCACTTCGGTTTATCCATATGATCATAGACCGACTTCCGCATGGGCATCGAGTTTTCCTGCATCGGCATTTCAGTCTGTCAAATCCCATCTGAAACATCCAAACATGTTTAGGAATTTTGTTTAGGAAAGTACTTCTGAACTGTATGCCAGTATTTC
Organism: Hybognathus amarus; assembly: GCA_030378365.1. Lineage (NCBI taxonomy): Eukaryota > Metazoa > Chordata > Actinopteri > Cypriniformes > Leuciscidae > Hybognathus > Hybognathus amarus. Next base: position 8,700 of record JAQIUQ010000225.1, read on the forward strand.
ACGATTATTAGTGTTATTATTATTTGCCTTTTACATTTATTCGTTTAAATTATCACTTTTCGCAGACGCTTTAACAGTCCTGTTGGTGGCGGTAATGCGGCGAATGTCGTTCAATCTGAAGAAGTAATATGTTAGACCGAAGTAATCGATACACGATCATGAATTTAAAATACTGTGCTGTAGGCATTCTATTACAGAAAAATATACAAAACTTGAACAAACATATACAACTAGCAACAAATATATAAGGGAAAACAATGTAGTGCCATATTGTTTAATTTAATTTATATCTTTATAGCTTATCTTTAGCCCATTGCTTCACATGAATGTGATATTTTCCAAGTAAAAAGGTTGTATGAGGGGGGGAATCCTTTGGAATCAATGATATCTGTAAAAAAATAATAATAATAATATACAGATAAATGTGTACTGTTCTAAACAGCCTAGAAATGGACATCCAACCAAAAATATTGTCCTACATGTTCAAAGAAAAGATGGATCACAGATTATTTAGCAACATCACAAAATTCACACGAGTCTTGCATATCCAAATTGAAATGCTCAAGTAACTCTTATCAGGGTAAATTCTTTGTCAAATTTTAAAAGAACCCTCTCTTACATTATTAAAAACTTCTTTGTTATTGACCATACTTTTTTCCACTGAATGATTTCATATTTAGATGACTACATTTATCTTTTGGTACTGTAACGTTAGAAATCACTTAGTCGATTTTAATGTAAAATGAAAGATTTTGGATGACACGTGAAAGGACATATAGATAAGACAGAGACAATTTGGATATGATATAAACCTCAAACATTTCCCACCTGGTGCATTAAAGACCTTTTATTTACGTAAAAAAAAAAAATAATAAAATTCACAGGAAAGGAACACAAATAAATACATACATTGGCAAAAGTTAAAGGGTTAGTTCACCCAAAAATGAAAATTCTGTCATATTTACTCACCCTCATGTTGTTCCAAACCTCTATGTGTTTATTTGTTCTGCTGAACACAAAGGAAGATATTTGGAAGAATGTTTTAATCAAACAGATCTTGATCCCCATTGACTACCATAGTATGTATTTTTCCCTATGGTAGTCAATGGGAATGAGATCTGTTTGATTAAAACATTCTTCCAAATATCTTTGTATTCAGCAGAACAAATAAACACAGAGGTTTGGATGATTGTGAGAAAATACTGACATAATTTTTGGGTGAACATACACTGTAAACTACAACTAGAGTAATAGAGTTACAACTAGAGTTAGAGTTTTGCTCAAAGAAAAAAAAGAAAAGAAAAACTGGCCAGATATTACAGGAAACAGACCAAAACAATAACAAACATTCCAGCCTGGAAACACACATTTCATGTAAAATAACTGTCTATAGGAGTGTTTTTCAGAGAAAGGAGTATGTGAACTCAGCATGTTTCCTTAATATTTGTAAACATATGGTATTTTTATGCTTTAATAGAGTGAAAAGGTTACATACAACACCTTTAAACACAGTGTTTATTCATTCTTATGCATTTAAGTGAAGAAAAACATTGTTTTATCCCAAGTTGCAATGGATAGTTTGGTGTGTAAGACACCTGTGTGAACATGAAGAAACTCTTCTTTAGATATAAGTCTTAAAAGTAATTTAAAAATGTTTGGTTTATACATGTGCTTATTTTTATTTTTGTCACATTTTTGGAACTAAGTTAATGTGTTTATGATTAGCAGCCGTGGCTTTCCACACTTGATGCTGTTGTGTTGAAGAACAATAGACCGTTTAGAAATGGAGTTAGAAAATGTTTCATAATTTATTAACCGAAGAAAGAATTAAGGAAGCCAAAAGTGGAGCATCGTGTGCTGTTAAAATGTTCCCACAGTTTGGTTATAAATTATCAATACACCATAAACAGTGTTGTCGCTAGCACTACTTGAGGTGATAGGTGTTATATTATTCCTCCTGAATGGGAGATAATGGCAGGCCTCAGACGGTACATAGGAAAATTATGAAAATTGTCACTCTTACGGGTCACTTTTGCCAGGAAATCATGATCTGTGTCTATGGGTCCTTGGGTCATGACCTTTTTACAGTCTATGGCCATGACGAATCCATAGATTTTTCCAGGAAAATCTGAACACAGCGCAACCTAGTGTTCCAGAGATATAAGGATTTTTGCAAAATCACTTATAACTTTTGAAAACATTGTCTATAATTTGTTTTCATTATGTTCCCTGGTTTTATTATCATCTGTCATTTTACAACAATTTGTCAGTCCACCATACTGAAGTAGGCTATGGAAAAAAGTTTTTGCTACTACAAATTTTCCCCAAAATCTGATCATGTGATCACACAAAAATAATTGAATGGATTTTTGATATTTGCTACCGCTATCGAGAAATAAGTACCTGTTCGAATTTGACTCTGCCTGTTTTTGTTTTCTAATGCTTCTTAGCTTAGCATGCTAATCGGTTAACATGTTAAATTCTGTCCATTAGTTCTAATGTGGCCATAAACTATGTTGGTAGCTAAGTTAGCATAGCGTGCTATTGCTAACCAGTTAATATGCTGAGTGCTTTCATCAGCATTTGGTGAATGTGCATCAGCTGATATGATGAGCAATGAACAAGTAAATTCAAGGGCTTTATTTGTGTTATCTGCTACAACTGCATGTCTAAAGATTCTCACCTTGAATCTCAATATCAGAACAAGAATTTGCCCTCTCTGTGACACTTAATGTTAAGCAACATAAAGTGTTAACATAAATCCAGTTTGACAATATCAGAACCATATATATATACCTGAACCAATTTAACATGTTCTGTTAAAACGTTTTTTTTTATTAACCACACCAATCCTATTGAACACTTACTTTAAAAAACAGTTGTTATGTTTATTCCATTTCCTTTTTGAAAGAACTCATGGAACTAATGAAGGGGTTCGGCCCCATTATTGATGCTAGCAGCTGTATTTATAAACATTTATTATGTTTTAGATTAAAAAGCATGCATTGCTCAAAAAGAAATGGAATATTGTGTGCAAATTACAGTATTTGTGTGGGTATTCGCATGTGATGTAACAGTGAATCAGTCTATACTGCATGTATTATGAACATAAGCCACAATAGGACATCTACAAATGTCCTCCTCATATGACAGCGTAGGGACAGGACAGAGCGATACAGTAAGCAGGGTCTACTTATAGTACCCGCACACTTGTTACAACAGGGTTTAATGTTCATAAAACTGTTATGTAATGTTATTTACTTCATATTGTAGACAGCTCAGGCCTGGTTTACACCGCACATGTCGGAGCACATTTACAAGTAAAACAGTTCATGATAATAAATACATCACACATGGGTTCTGAATTTATTCACAACCTGTTCTTTTATTTGATTTTTGTAAAGAAGCATGCAAGGGAAAACTGTAGCAAAAAAAATAAGCTCTGCGAATAAGGGTAAATGTTCCCCGTCTGCTGCTGACAAATGACCAAAAAAAAAAAATCATTTTACAGAGAGTTGTTCATCTCAAGTCTGAGCAGTTTGGCTTTGTGTCGTTTACCATAGACACGCTCATTTATTAAACTCAATGAAGTGTCCCAACAGACAACTACACTGTCCTGGCTTTCCTAAAAACAAGTAAACATTAGAAGTAGAACTTAAACTCAACAAATACATTTGCTGTTACTTTTTAACAGGTGTAAAATGGATACTTGTATTGTGCACAAAATATGTTGCTCAACATTTATAAACTAAAAACTGCTTCTGAAACATTTTTTGGATTTCTAATAAACCAAGCACCAAGAACATCCTTGCTTGGGTGCAAGAAAATAAAATAAATGAACTGCCGGTATCTTGTTTTAGACAATAAAGCAAGATTTTAAAAGTTTGCCATTCAATAATAAATGCACCCACTTTGTTACATTCACAAAATACACTTTAAAATGTTTTAATAAAACTTTAATAAAAAGGCTATATGCGTTCATCCCCACTTAAAAGCGTGATCGTATTACAAATTCTGTTGTTTTTGTGACTATCTGTAAACATGTCTACAAAGGGCTCAACGAATACTTGTTCAAGTACTGGAGTTTCATTATGACCATGAGGAATGCTTTGGAAAGTGCAATATACATACACAGTTGGTTCCACCCTTCGCACAATGCAAAATGAAGGGACAACGCCAACGAGTGGCACATCTTCTTCAGTCTTAGTGCACGTAACCTTCACCGGGACGCCAGTGGACTCAGCTGTGGACCGGATACGCCAGCCGGACGTCCAGAGCCTGGTTGTGCTGTGCCAGCGAGGTGTGATGGTAGTGCAGAACGAGATCCTTCAGAGACTTGTGGAGGTCGAACGGCTCGACCGAATCCGTAGCCGCGCTCGGTGTGGCGAATCACACAGTGCCTCACCTGGCTGCCCACCCTGTGGTAAAATAACATTCAGAGTGGGGTTAGCGGACCAGAATCGGGTCAAGCTGGAAACAAAGGTTCATCTAGCAGATACATTTATAACACTTTCAAAGTCTGAGCCTATGAACGATGATTTAATAGCCTTACTTTTCCATCGCACTATAAATAAAGACAAAAAAGCAGGTTTCCTGAAGAGTCATTAGACTAGTTTTGCAATGTTCACCAAGCACATCTCGATCTACAATAATTCTCACAAATAACTTCCTTTGTGTTCAGCAGAACAAAGAAATTCATACAGGTTTGGAACAACCTGCGCGTAAGTAAATGATGACAGAATTTTGATGTTTGTTTGATGTTTTAATAGCATCTCTGATTAAAATTTCTACAAAAGAAACTCTAAAATTCATTAATTTCAATTCATTTGAAAACTTAGGGGCAGTTTTACACAACACCGCTTTCAGCTAAAAACCTAAAACTTTGGCCGTTTGTTTACACGGCAATGGCGTTTTGGGATAGGAGATTGCAGATTTAGCAGCTCGTGAACCGAACACAGAGTTTTCAGATTGGCGGCACTATCACATAATAGAAAGAGCTTGTGCGCATGATTGCCACATTAAGTAAAACAACCGGCAGTAAATTGATCTTTTGTTAGATCGTTCATGGCCCGAAAAAGATCCAATGTGGATCAGTCTTGATGCAGACAGCAAAATGTCTGCCAAAGCGGGACTACAGCCTCTGAAGACGACACCAATTCACACCAAGCTACGGGACGTTTCCATCTTGTGCTGATTAAGAAACAAACAGAACAAAGTTTGATGACTTACACCACAGAGCAGGCGTAGCAATCCTTCGAGCTGCTGTTTCGGATGAGGAAAGCACCGGACGGTTTCCCAGTGGAGAAGTTCCTCCGCCTGACCTCGCCCGAGATCTCCCACAAACCATCGCTCTTCCTCCAGGAGCTCCACGCTCTCCTCTCGCTCCTCTTACCTCGTATGGAGAGCTGAGGAAATAAACACTCGTTGATAAGCAAAACGCTCTGGAAACGCCTCATGCAGCTCCAAGATAGGGCTGGGCGATAAAACGATAACGATATGTGTCGCGATAGACACGGTATCGATATCAATAAAAAATGTGTTCGATATAACGTTCAATATATTTTATTTATTTTTCGACGGAAGAAATCACAGGTTGCGTAAGCAAGTGTGGTTGCATTATCGAAGGCACGCACTATCTGGTAACCTAGCGACGTGGGGAGTGAACGCGCTAACAGGCAATCATGTAACGGTGTCTATGGCAAGCCGTTTTAGCTTAAATTGTACCCAGCCTTACTCGTCGTAATTGCATTTTTACTAGTAACAATTCAATTAGAGAGCTCTACAATTCAATTCTTACTAGTAAGAATTACAATTAGAGAGCTCTACTAATTAAATTATTACTAGTAAGAATTACAATCAGAGAGCTCTCTAATTCAATTCTTACTAGTAACAATTATAATTAGAGAGCTCTACAAATTCATTTTTACTAGTCATATGGCTCCATTGACTTCCATTCATTTTAATTAGAGAGCTCTACAATTGAATTGTTACTAGTAAGAATAACAATTAGAGAGCTCTCTTATTCAATTATTACTAGTAATGAATTACAATCAGAGAGCTCTCTAATCCAATTATTACTAGTAACAATTATAATTAGAGAGCTCTCTAATTCAGTTTTTACTAGTAAGAATGCAATTGCAGAGCTCTCTAATTGAATTATTACTAGTAAAAAAACGAATTGAAGATATGTATAATTGCAGAGCTCTGTAACTGAATTAAAGAGCTCTGTAATTGCATTCTTACTAGTAAAAACTGAATTATAGAGCTCTCTAATTATAATTGTTACTAGTAAGAATTAAATTAGAGAGCTCTATAATTGGAATTGTTACTAGTAAGAATTGAATTCGAGAGCTCTGTAATTGCATCTTAATAGTAACAATTCAATTCGAGAGCTCTCTAATTGAATTAAAGAGCTCTGCAATTGAGTTGTTACTAGTAAGAATTGAATTAGAGAGCTCAATCATTTTAATTCTTACTAGTAACAATTGCATTAGAGATACTCTTAAATGAATTGCTACTAGTAAGAATGCAATTGCAGAGCTCTTTAATTCAATTCAAAGAGCTCTTTAATTGCAATTCTTACTAGTAGGAATTCAATTAGAGAGCTCTCTAATTGAATTGTTACTAGTAAGAATTTAATTAGAGAGCTCTCTAATTGCAATTGTCACTAGTCATAATTGGATTAGAGAGCTCTCTAATTGTAATTCTCACTAGTAATGAATTGAATTAGAGAGCTCTCTAATTGTAAATTCTTACTAGTAACAATTCAATTCGAAGAGCTCTCTAATTATAATTCTTACTAGTAACAATTCAATTTGAGAGCTCTGTAATTAAAAATGAATGCAAGTCAATGGAGACATATGACTCAGTAAAAATGCATTTGTAGAGCTCTCTAATTGTAATTGTTACTAAGAATTGAATTGTAGAGCTCTATAATTGAATTCTCTACTAGTAACAATTGCATTAAAGAGCTATCTAATCGAATTACAGAGCTCTGCAATTGCATTTCTTACTGAGTAAGAATTGAATTGTAGAGCTCTTAAATCAGTTTTTACAAGTAATAATTGCATTAAAGAGCTCTCTTAATGCACTTCTTCTAGTAAACATTGATTTAGAGAGCTCTACAATGTAATTCTTACTAGTAAGAATGCAATTGCAGAAGATCTACAATTAAATTTAGAAAGCTCTTGCAATTACATTTTACTAGTATAAATCGAATCAGAGAGCTATAATCGTAATTGTTATTAGTAATAATTTAACCTAAAGAGCTCTCTATCGTAATTGCTACTAGTGAGGAATTAAATTGTAAGCTCTCTAATTGAATCTTACTGGTAAAAATGCAATAATGACGAGTAGGTTGGATAGAATTAAAGCTAAAACGGCTTGCCATAGGTGTCAGTTGATTGCGCCATCTTCGATGTCTGATCACTCGTGCTGCTGGATTCCTCTTCAGTAATCGGCGATCTGATAAACAGAAAATGAGTGCCCTTCATCTACACATGCCGTGCAGGCTAGAATTGTGAGACATTATTGTATAATTCGCTCTATTCGCGTTTGATGTGAACACAGCATAATGAACAGGCTGCCGATGTCAAGATTGTGATGCTGGAGTGAGTGTGTGCGCGCGCGAGAGTAAGCACGTGCGCGATCTAACTTTGTGTGTGTGTAGAGATAGAGAGACAGATACGCGACGCGAGTGCGATCAAACAGTGGAGACATAAAAACATAAGCTGTCATTTTGTTAATACAGGACATCATTCAGTCTGCAAAGTGTTTACTTATAATTGTGTAGGCCTATACTCACAATAAAACACATATAAAACATATATCCAACCCCTTTTTAAAAACAGTCTGTGTGTTCCATCTTTGGACAGTCACAAAAATAGTCTCTGACAGTCATCATCAAACCGCATTGGTTTCCATTTCTTGTCCTCAAAACAGAGCACTAATCTGTTTATTTTTAAGTTACACATTAAAAAAGAGAATAAAATGTGTTGGTAGTATTTTTTTAGACAGAAATCTATTTATAATTCTGATGAGAATAACGGGTTAATTCAAATTAAGGAAAACAAATATATTGATCTGAAATATAGCTAATTAGTTTTAAATTAATTCAGGTACAATTACAAAACATATCTCAAGGTATTTTTATTATTTAATAAACTAATTACATAAAACTATTATCACTATAGATAAACCAGTTATACAGTATGTCTTTATTAATAAAACATATTTAAAAAATACAAGGCTTAAGACATTTATAAAAATGCCTTCTATATTTCTGTTTTTGCTTTCCACTCAATTGTACCAAAATAGTACCGAACCGTGATGTCTGAACCGAACCATGACTTCTGTGTACATTACAAGGCTGAATCCAGATTCTTATTCGCAGCTTCTTATTGCTCTATCCGTTCCACCAATAAGAAGCAGTGAATAAGAAGCTGGATTCAGCCTCGTTTTTAATTATTTGAGTTTTTCATGGTTGTGTTGACATTTCTGTCTTGGGATTATTATCAGAGGAAGGTTAAGTTTAAAATAAAAATGTTTAATTGTAATAGATTTTTTCTCCTGGTCCTTATTTTAAATGGGTCATAAAAAAATTCAATAATTATCGATTTCGACCGATATGAAACACTGATATCGTGATAAAGTTTTCAGCCATATCACCCAGCCCTACTCCAAGAGCTCCTCCGTCCACTACAGTCCAGTTCCTGTTCACCTGCCATTGTCCCATCATCTCCTGCGGACCTTTCTGATCTATTGCATCAGACGTGTTCCCCTTTCAATTCGTTAATAAAGACGGGAAATTTAACCGGTTTCGAAGGTGCCATAATATTGAGAAACTTAAAGTAATACAAGATTTTTTTTAATCAAATCAGTGGTGACGGGTAAATTATATAGAAATGCAATGAAAATCATAATAACTGGTGTTCGCAAAGTCAAGTATCACACATTAAGGGATATAGTTCATCATGAACCGAAAAAAAATGGTTATGTTTTTATGAAACCTGAGAGAATTCTGTCCCTCCATTAAGTCCATTCCCCCAAAACTTTGCACCTTCAGGAAGTACAGTTCAACTTCCATTTACCATATTTGAAGTGCTCAATGTGTGTGTGTTTATACGGGAATAAAAGCTTAAATTAAACCCGTTCATCAAATAAAGCACACGTGTCTCTTCAAAAGCCTTGGATTAAACCAATTCATATGGATTAGTTTTATGATCTTTTTATTAACTTTTTGATGCGTCAAATTTATGAGTGAATTGACTTGCGAAGGAGGAACAGAAATCTCTCAGGTTTCATGAAAAATATCCTCAGTTGTGATAATGATGAATGAAAGTCTAAAACCCCAAATCCAAGTATTAAAACTTGAAACTTATGGAAATCAGTTTTATTTGTTCTGGAATTTGTTTTAATAGTCTGAATGTCTAATTAAATGAAACTTAATTCTTTACCAGTTTATAAAATAAATGAAATTGAGATGTTTCATTATTTTCTGGATTATGCTGTTAAAAGGTTTAATTCAATTTAATTACCAGAAATCATGTTCGAATCAATTGAATTCATAAAACTTCACTAATTTACAATAAAAATGTTCTATTTTTCAGAAATTCTATTCTTGTATTCATTTTTCAGTATTTTTGATTTAATACACATTGTGATCAAATGAATAAATTCATTTTCAATTAATAAATTCATGAATAGATTCATTTGATTAATGCATAAAACATTAACAGTTTAATTAGTCATTTAAAATGTAGTCAAACAGAACTAACAATAGGCTGCACGATCTTTGCTAAAAATGTGAATCACGATTTTTCTCCATGGGAATTGAGATCACGATTCCCTTACACGATTCTTTTTTTTTTCATCCAAAATGTATTGCACTCAAGTAAAAAAAAAAAATAAAAATAAAAACACACAAGACAGTCTAATAAAGTGCAGTAAAAAAAAAAAAAAAAAATCTAAATTGTTTAAGCTGGTTCTTTGGGGCTAGCCTATGTAGCTGTCTGTGTATTACATGAACTAAAATAAAGTGTAGGTTATATTTAATATTTTCTGGCTAATTTACTTTAGCTTTTTTAGAATCAAACATCACCCTTTCACCCAAACAGAATAATTACAAACAAGTTTAAATGGGTAGCCTAAATCTTCTATAGATATTTTTGAGTCTTCATATCTAAAAATCTCCAAAATGCTCTACGTGAAACTGCGGTCTTCCAAACTTTCATTCGAAGACGTCCTCTCTCTCTCTCTCCGCCCAGTCAAGCGCAGCAGCTTTCTATTCTACATCATCACTTCACCGATCAGAACTCAGGCTTTGGCGGGATACTACATGCTTAAGCGGCCTGCAAAAAGCGGATGACCTACGGTTTAGAAGATTAACAAACCGAAACTAAAAACAGACCCGCCCTATTTGAGACGAGCTTTTACCAAACCTGCAGCCGTATGCGTGTAAAGATACAGGCGTCTATGGGACTCGGCTATTATTTTATATAAGTTTTAAGGTACTTCAGTTCTTGTTAAAACTGACTAGACATGTTTATTTTGTGTGAACGTACTTTCTGAGCTAAAATCATATTTATTTTTGTCCCTCAAAAGTGTGCTTTCACTTTAATTGAGCGCACGCTTCACTGCTGCTTCACGCGCTGCCCCTGCTCCCGGTGAATCTTTGATTAACATACAAGCCTCAAAAAATATGCGCTGCTCACGTGCAACACCTTTAATTTAAGACATTCCCTGATGAAACGTCCTCACTGATTGATTTGTGAATTATTGTTTTGTTTTTGTGTGAGTGTGACCAATATAAACACGTGAATGCAGCATGATATGAATGCAGGGAAATACACGGAAGTGATTCGCCATCATTAAGAAATGAGATCGCATTTGAGTTTGAAATCAGAGATCGTGATTTTTTTCGATTCATTTGCGTGCAGCCCTAATCGAACAATTTATTTTATTTTAGGCAAAGTTCAGCACACTTGTACCAAAAACAATAATTTATTTTTAATATTCCTTAAAAAAAAGCCTTATTACTTTGATTAGTACCATCTTCTTAATATCAGTACAATATTTCTGTCACAATTTCTTCAAATCAAACTTTTTTTTTTGACAGGTTGTCTTGAGTTTCTGTGTGTATATGACGATGGTGTTAATGAAATGCTGAGGAAGTGAACCCAAAAGAAGATATTTTGAAGAATGTCGGTAACCAGACAGTTCATGGACCCCATTGACTTACATAATATTTTTTCTCCATACTGTGGAAGTCAATGGGGTCCATCAACTGTTTGGTTACCGACATTCCTGCAAAAACCTTTTTGCTGTTCAACAGAATAAAGAAATTCCAACAGGTTTGGACTAGGGCTGTCACTTTTGTCAAAAAATCCTGATCGATTTTTGAGACATAAGTGTTCATTGAATCGATTGTAAAATCGATTTTCCATTTCTAAACACGTTTCCGTTTTAGCCAAATATAGGCAAATCCACGGACACCTAACAGGCATAAGGACGAACGTATGCCTAAAGAGGGCGCTTAAGACGCGCACTTGAATATTTCTGATGTTTTATTGACCTGAAGCTTCGTGCACAATGACAAACAGGAGTGTAACATTCTCGAAAAAAAAAAACAATAAGCAGAGTGGACTGCCATAACATCAATGAAAAACATTACTGCAGGATTCAACCGGGCTCTGTTTACGATTAGAGTTATTATTTCGATTACTACTTAACTGTCAAACAAATTTTGCCAACATAGGCGATTGTAGCCTGAATCTGTATCTGTATGCATGAGACATCCTGAATACCGGCAGAATTCACATTTTTCACTATGCAGAAGTACAATTTGCTGTTATGTGTGTGTGTTTGTGTGTTGCTGTGTGACGCGCGTTCGCTGCGGGCGTGACGTGACGTGACGAGCTGGACGCGCTCTGAGAGAAGGCTGTTAAAATTCGATTCCGACTCTGTATCTGTATGCATGAGACTTTCTGAAAACCGGCAGAATTCACATTTTTCACTATGCAGAAGTACAATTTGCTGTTATGTGTGTGTTGCTGTGTGACGCGCGTTCGCTGCGGGCGTGACGAGCTGGATGCGCTCTGAGAGAAGGCCGTTAAAATTCGATTCCCTATTATCGTTTTCGATACTTGTGTTGGTTGGTCCAATCGATTGTGCAATCGATTTTCAAATCGTAAAGTGACAGCCCTAGTTTGGACCAACTTGAGTAAAGGATGTAAAAGATGTGTGAACTGCTAGGACTGGTATATGAGCACTCACTTTGTCAGATGACTGTGGATTGAGACGGGGAAATCCTTGCAAGAGTTCTCTTGAGAATAACACTGGTCTTTTGAGATCTCTGTCATACTGACTGGCTCTAAAGTATTTGTCCTTTGGATTTCCTGTAAAACGACAGGGGAAAATTCTAAGAAAAGCAATATATTTGACATACATTCCTTAGCATTTTTCAAACACTATTATATCAGCACATATTTGATCCTGAAAAGCTTACCTGTAATAAAGTGGTGCAAGCATCATATAGCTGGTCATACTCTGCCGTCTTCTGAAAAAGTCTTAAACATTCTTGAAGTTTCTCTCTGGTGGCGCTCAAAAACTCTCCCTTCACAGGTAGATCCTGAACACGCAATATAAAGCATTTGCTTATTGACACAAAAACACACTAACTAAAGTTTCCTTTCAACTAGGATCACAACGAAATTCACTGAAAGGTTACCGAACCGTGTGACAGTGGGACACGGGATAAGCCAGTGTGACATCCAGGGAAGTGTTGTACTGGACTAAGCTCCTTTGCCTGTAGTAAGATATCAGATCCGGCACCGAGCTGAAGGTCAGAGGCTTCGAGAATCCAAATTTTCCATCTCGGTGTTGGATCCTGATGAGTTTGTTGGTGCCATTGTTCCTGTGAAGAGAAGTGCTTTCAGACACACAGCTTTTTTTTGGTACACTGTATTTCTCCATGTAGAGGTCATGTGTGAAAAGAGCCCATTGTTGAAATTCCAACCAATCAAATTGGACAATTTGCCATCTTAATCCTTAAGCTATCCCTTTAAGAAATTAACTTTGAAAGATACCGTTATTGTCTCGATGCTAAAAAAAATAAATACAGCTTTTTTAGTCGTTTTCGTGGATCGTTTTGACAACATTGTCATCTATACGTGGAAATCATAAAGGAAAAACATTTCCGCTTTTAGAACATCATTGTTGTGTAAACATACCTTTAAACAGATGCTAAAAGTACTAGCAAATCACATCACAGAGTTTTAATGACACTGATTTGTGAACTAATGTGTGATTGGTAGCAATACAGACAAAAGACTGTTTTATGTGAGAGTGGCTAATGAATAGTTGGCCAATGTCAGTACCAGAGTCATAAATCTGCTTCACTAAAAGAGGAATCCAGAAACCATGCAATCCTTACCTCACAGTTAACAGTGTATTCTCCCTGCACCCTGCAGGAGGCATTTCGGACCAGGAAAGCACTGTCGGGCAAGCCGTGAAGATTTGCGTTCACCTCCTCCCTAATACAAGTGGTATAAATTCAATAATATGCAGACAAATTGATAAAGACAAAAATACTAAGACTTATTCCAGCTAAATGGTTCACCTTGATATGTCAGCCCAGTACCACCCGGCCTCCTGTAATGAATTCGATGGGCTACGTTTCTCTTGGTAGATGATCGTCGCTACCGATGTCTGGTGAAGAAACATAATATGAGACAACCTTTTATTGTATTGTTCAGAAACTGTTACATTTCTACAGGAAAACCTCCAGCAAGAAATTGTCAATTTGTCAGGTTTTGGTCTCAGATAATGAAACTCAATCCACTATTTTACCTATTTTATTTGAAAAATAATATAAACAGATCAGATTGTGTTGTATAAATGCATTCATCTATGACTGCCATGACAATTTTAACAAAATTAATGATATAACATATATTGACATTGAATAATTAGATTGTAAAATGAATTGAAACATATGTTTATTTTTTTATTTTACGCAGAAAAACATTCTTGTCAACGTCATCAGTTAATTGTAACAACATATCAATTTTAATACAAACACGAGTGACAAATTGGACAGAAAATATAGAGTAACGTCGTGTAACGTTATCCGGAAGTTTTGCTGACCACGACAAGCAGAAGGCCAGCAGACCGACACTTAAATGATCTTATTAACCCATCAGTAATACTGTTAACAAGACACCGCATGTTTGTGTAAAGACTCCTGTCTTGAACCGTGTGTGTCTGCACAGTCTATGGTCTGAAGTGACAGCTGTGGACAGAACAGCGCTCGGGATTTCCCTGGGAATCCCGCTCGCGAATTCAACAATCCCACTATGGAAGAGGTGACGGCCTGTGAGCATTCAGTCCACGACGTGACGTTAATCAGCGGTTCTCTGTGATTGGCTTAAATTAAGATTTTGCCGAACCGCCGACCAAGGCAATGTGCTCATGAATACTGAATCAAGGTACGTGATTGGACGCTCAAAGACTGTTACCAAGCGACGTCACCATTGCCTATTTAATATTCATGAGCTCACGCTTCGACATAGTAGGATTGGTAGTTTCGTGGCCCGATACTCCTGCACTGCTGACCTCAATGAACTCATCGATGACATGTTGAGACATGCAAGACTCAACGAATAAAAAGCCCGAAACGGGGCTAACTCACTTTATATAATATGAACTAACTTTTACAATTGTTATCTTAATGAATACGGCTATATTATTGTTCCCAAGATTAACGCTTGATACTTGGGATTGTGTTTCAACGAGAACAAAGACAGTGTCATTTAAACAGAAAACACACCAACTATTAAAAGATGAGAAGGAAAACAATAATAAAGAAATATAGTTACGAACCAGTGCTTGCTGCGCTGACACGACTCATTTCGATGTAGGAAAATGGTTCAGCAGACATCCTTTTTCAACAATGGATCGTGTTCGCGAAGTGAATTAAGCCCTTTAAATACTGTAAATCGGACCGTCAAACAACCGTGAACGTTTGTCTAATTGTTATATCTAAGATAACGAAGAAAACAACGGCAGAACAATGTTAAAAATCCGAAAAAAGCCCGGTTTTCCACTTCTTAATCCAAGTGTCCGGTTGTAAAAAAAAAAAATTGGCAGCCAGTCATTCAAAATAAACCGTCGCAATAAAGCTTATGATCATGTACCAGAATAACATACATCATCATCATCACGTTCATAACGCTAAGTATTGATCTAAATACCCAAATGAACAGAGTGTTTGGAGTGAACCAAACTCTTATAAGGTTTGGGAACAATGTAAGTGTTAGAGGACGATACCATCGATCTGCATAGGGAACACTTTATACAGGATGTCGTCGTGTTGTGTTTTGTATTATTTTTTTGCCATTGAAAATTGCCATTGCTGTTAAAAAATGCAGTAAATGCGTTTTAGAAACGGAGTATTAGTTATATGCTCTTATTTAAAGCCACTGTTGTGTTAATGTTAGGAGGGATACCCCTTTCCCCGCAAATATGTCACGGTCCGTTTTTGTCCTGCTTATATATCGCATTGTGCCGATTGATACTTTTCTTTAACTTGTTAAAAGTCCAAAGTCGGAGTTTTCTGCACACTGACATTGTGATGTATATATTTTTAAGAAAAAATAATCTGTTTAAATGAATAAAATGTGGCATGAGGTTTTGTAACTTAAATATTATGAAGGTCTGCACATAGGGGGAGTTCCTACTGTGAAGAGAACATTGTGTACTGTTGGCATTGTCCGCCTTGAGACAGTGAACGTTTCACTCCTAAACAGTGTGCACTCAAACACTAGTTCGTTTGAGCTTGCAAAGCCAGCATGCTTTTCAGATACATGAAGACATGTGAATTGCCTTTGCATGATATAATATCTCGAGGAAGTCGGTGACACAAAGCACAGAAAGCCAATTTTAAGTGCAATTATTTAAGGCTACATATTAACGATAAAATAAGTATATTAAATAAGACAGTATATATCGCAATTAAACACACTATATTTAAATGAGAAAGTTACTCTAAAAAAGTTAAATGATTAATTACTAGCTACTTACTAAACACCTTAAACACTGTAATTATGACACTGTTCTAATTATTCTCTATAGGCCTACTGGATAGGCCTACTTATAATTACTTTCTAAATCCCATATCAACCTTCGACCAGTTGAACAATACTGATAGAAACTGCACTTTTTATTCTTTCAAATAAACAACAATTGCATAATTCTTGAACTGACCAAATTTTGTAACATAAAACTTTGATGTTAAATCCCCTATTGTTTTATTTTTGTTTTATAATTGTTATTTAATCTCTACATCAAATAACTGCAATTAAATTACAGAACAATTATGAGAAGTCCCTTACTTTACTTTTTCAAAGGAAAGTAAATTACACTAATTGGACTACGTATTAATTACACCAGACACTAAACATGTATAACATGTATTGATATTACAATACATAAGTTCACATTGAATCTCCAAAACACCATAAAGACGGGTATATTTTAAAAGTTGTTTAATTAATTAAAAACTTTTTTATAGAGTATATATATATATATATATATATATATATATATATATATATATATATATATGTGTGTGTATATATATATAGTGTGTGTGTGTGTGTGTGTGTGTGTTTTTATTGTTTTATATATTTTATTTTTTATTTTTTACTACAATGATTAAAGGCTTCCCAGGTGCTGGTGAGCATGAACCCCTAGATAGCTTGATCATGCCAGAAAGGGAATATGGATGCTTTGTTAAAGGTTGGGTGGGCAATATTCATACAGGCTAGCAATTGCGAGTTAGCTTTGAAAGCATTTTAATATCACTTTACATAAAGTTTTAACATGTATAGCAGATTTGCAGGGTCTGCCAGGCCTACAGATATAGAGATATTATAGATCTGATTTGACTGAAAAATGCCTCACAACTTGCCAGTTTTCTGTTCTTTATTGCTCTTTGCAGGTGTTACAATAATGGCAATAATAATATATTCAAATAATAGATCAAATTTGTTAATTTTAAGATCTGTCTATTCTGTATGGAATAGTCTGGGCAGAAATACATAACTGGCATGTCTATCATTTCAGACCAAACCAATACTGTTTCAACCACTTGTTTTAATTTACAGTTAATTCATCACAAACAAAAGTTGACCCACTCTAGAGTCAAGTAAAAACATTGTTATGTTTGGACTGTGATTTCTCATAAACTCCCATTTTCAATATTGTGGCTATTCGTGGCAATAAACATCTTTCCATATTGAGATGTCAGAATAGATGTTTATATAATATGTGCTGTATCTGGTTTCCTGTACACTGACGACACAAACACGTCACTGAGACAATATACATTTCCATTTCATATCCTTTTTTTAAATAGCCAAATCTCTTGGTGTCTAATACAAACAATCCACTTAAAATAGAACAACATATAATTTGCTTGTGGCCAGATCACATCGCACTTTTCCACAAGAGATACAGTGTCTATTTCTGGTTGTTTATGTTAGGAAAAACTATGCCAAGATCAAGATGTGCGTATACAGAGCCATGGTCATTGTGTTGCCGGCATCACAGCTTCATTCTGTCTCTGTTAGCAAACAAAGATTAGAGAATATGAATCATTTATTGTGTGCTATGGCTTCCACTGCACTGCATTTGGTTGGTTTTAAGAGCAAACCTCAGTTAAACTGTGCAAAGTCTACTTTTCTCTTGCTGCGGTTCAATGTTGATTTTTAATGATTTATGGTTTCTGTGCTGTAATAGTTGATTAACAATATCTGTTTTTTTTAAACATATTTTGAACATTTTACACGTTTCAGCTGTTTCATTAAAGTAAGTGCCCCTATTATGCTATTCTAAAGGCTCATCATTTTGTTTTGGAGGTCTCCTACAATAGCTTTACATGAATCCATGATCCTGGATGCTCCGCAGGCCACCCCCGATCAATTTGGCCTTTACCAGATACCTGTGAGTATTAAGGGGGGTACGTATCAGGCTTTGATGGATTCAGGTAACCAAACCTCCATTCATCAGAAGCCTGATTGCAACCAGAGGCATTGGATAAGAGCCACATGTTTAAAGTATGGTGCGTGCACAGGGAGGTGATGAACTACAGTACCTCTTAATGTTGGTGGCTATTCAATTTCGCAGTAAAAGGCATATTATAGAGGTTGTGGTTAGCCTGCACCTCTGACATCCGCTAATTTTAGGAACAAATTGGCCAGATTTTAGAGTATTATTGGGGTATTTATGTGCAGATGTCTCTTGGAAGAAGGGGGAGCGGGGAAAGGGAAGGTCACTCAGGTAGGAGAAGCTGAGCCGGGACCAAATGGGAGATGAGGCAGGGGAACGGATCGCTCTTGAAAGGAGAATCCTTACAGAGCATGATGATTTCCCCTGGAACAGTCCCAGGACAAAACGCTCAAAAATGCCTTTGAACAGGTCCATACTATCGACAGGCAGCTTCTTCAACCAGATCAACCACTCTCATATCCTTATTTTAAAAGAGAAGTTGTATTAAGTGATCCAAGACACTCAGTCAAAACAAGCTCACTGATGTGGCCAATTTACAAGCAGAATTTGCCAATGTGTTCTCATCCCTGCCTGGTCGAACAGACCTTATCCAGAACCACATTGAGATTGAACCAGGCGTGGTCAGTATACCCAGACGGCCATATCACTTGCCTGAACACATAAAAAAAGGTAGTTCAGAGTGAATTAGAGCGATGCTAGACATGGGAGTAATAGAGGAATCCAGCAGTGATTGGGTGAGCCTGATAGTCTTGGTGCCTAAAGTGGACGGTTCGGTTCTTGCGTGGATTATCGCAAGGTGAACACTGTATCGAAATTTGATGGATATCTAATGTGGTTTGACAAATTGCTTGATCAGCCTGGATAATGCTCGATTTTATTTGACGCTGGATTTAACGAAAGGGTATTGGCAGATCCCCTTATCTCCTATATCCAAAGAAAAGACAGCTTTCACAATGCCATTTGGATTACACCAATTTGTCACTTTTCCTGTTGGGTTGTTCAGGGCTCCAGCCACCTTTCAGCTTCTCATGGACAAAATTCTCAGACAAAAAGTTCGCTGAGAGGGGCTGGACTGAGCGGACAACCCGGAAAAGTGTCCGGCGTGTGGAAGTCAGGTATCTGGGCTTTCACTTGGGTCATAGACAGGTGCGTCCCCAAATTGATAAGACAGCACCAGTTGCTACCTGTCCGAGACCAAAGACCAAAAAGGAGATGAGGCAGTTCTTGGGGCTGGGATATTATAGATGGTTGACTGTTGGCGGTAGATCCTTTTCCTGTTTAGCACCAAAACTTTGGAATAGTCTTCCTAACATTGTCCGGGATGCAGACACACTCTGTCAGATCAAATGTAGACTAAAAACACATCTCTTTGACCTAGCATACACATA
Organism: Hybognathus amarus; assembly: GCA_030378365.1. Classification (NCBI taxonomy): domain Eukaryota; kingdom Metazoa; phylum Chordata; class Actinopteri; order Cypriniformes; family Leuciscidae; genus Hybognathus; species Hybognathus amarus. The sequence goes on from JAQIUQ010000225.1 coordinate 28,157, forward strand.
ACACATGGGAACCCGGGAACACTTCCCATAAATCCTGTTGTACTCGTTAAAGAATAATGCACGTCTATGCTAATGGCGTCTACGCTAATATTAGTCTCTCTGTTTATCGCAGTCCGACGGATCCAGGCCGTATCCGGATCTGATGAAGGATCACACCTGGACATGATGACAAAGCAGTACCTGAAGTGTGAACTAGTCTCTTCCCCTGTGAAGGCCTCCTTCCCTTTACCTCTGTACAGATAAATCGTTGTCAGGATAGTTCCAGTTCACGTGGCAACGCAGAAGCGATATACACAATTCTGTATTATAAATTTTTCAAGGCTTGCACCTTTGGAACCTATTTCATGGTTTGCGTTCTTGAGCCACAGGCACTGTTTTGTGCAAAGGGCTTTCTGTTAGAACTGTGTCGTGTTAGCGGCCCCAAAGTTAATAACTGATGATCGTTGTGACTTAAGTGAATCAAAACTAACTTTAGCTGGACAATAACTTTATTCTAGAGCTGCTGTAAAGCCAAAACAATCTCTGTTACTTTAGTTTCATATTATCACTCTAAAGCTGCTTTGAAACAATCTATATTGTTAAAATATATATTGTCCCAGTTACGCCAACCCTTGTCTTCTTCCTTCCAACCCTGAACCTCATCACAGCCAGCAATTTAAACTTTTCAGCAAATACACAGAACAGAACTGAGATATGACTTTCTTGAACATCTGCTCAAGAGCAAGCTGCATTCTGAGATGGGATGTGCGTTTGTAGTGTGTTTGATAAGTAATGTCTCTAGCACAGGTCATAGTCTTCAAATGAGAACAAGTTATTCCAATACAAATTATTTAGGGAAAATAACTGTACGGGGGCTTTGTTTGTGGTTCATTCTGACGTATGAGGTCATTTGTTATAGGAAAGCATGTGATATTGCTCAAGGATCCTAAACCTAAATACAATGGCTGGGCGTCTTATGCCTTATATACACTTTATTTTGGCAGCATTGCTTTTTTAAACAACTTTTGGAATCACTGTATGATTAAAAACATTTTTGTGGTTTTGTGATGCAAATGGTCCATTATTGAATACACTTACTCAAAAGTGAGGGACCAATTGTATGTTAAGAGAATAATTTGTACCATTTATTTTATTCCTCAAATCATGGTTTTAGGATTGATGCTGAGCCAGCAAAGGAAATTGTTCTGATAATTAAAAATACACTATACGCAACTCAATCTGACACAAGTGCATAACAGAAGAAGACGCAAACAAAGCTCCAATTTTATAAACAATCCATTCCAAGTCTATACAGAAACACTGGGACAGAATGTGATGACCTGAAAGCAAAAAATAGCTTAAATTATGCATTTATCTAAATTTTCTTACGCGGATTGAGAGTTTACACTACAATGAAATGTGTGTGTTATTGTTTCTTATATATATTATATATTAAAAGAACCATATTTCTTTATTACATTTGAGAGTATATTCCCTCTTTCAATCTTTAAATATATAATATAAGTATATTAGCATCATGCTTTTACCTATTTTTACAATACAACTTTTAACACACTTTAAAATAATTGTACGTTAGTATATAATAGAAAAATATATTTTTTTTGAAAAAAACTTTTTTTAAAGAGCATTTTAAAATGTGCGGAAAACGATCATTGTCACAATGCATTGAAAGTATACTTTCAAAATACATTATAATGAGTACAATAGTATATTGTGCAAAGTAATATTTGTTTATTAATGTGCATTTATTATTAAAGACAAATAGGTTTTTGTACAATTTGTAGTATTTTGAAGACACTCGTAATGAATTTGTAATGTACTTGTACTTCAAGTTAACTAATCAAACAGTTGCAGTAAACTGATAAAAGTCTGGCTAAGTATACTTGTCATACTTATACAAGTTCTAGATCTATGGTTCTAGACAGCCTTATGTTGCCTGCTGTCCTTACGAAGTGCTGTTTGACAACGCGTTTAACTATAGACAGTAAAAGCAACCAATCAAAAGCTTACTAAGGTCGTGTCACTGAAGACACGCCCGACCACGAGAGTTCAGCTGTCAAGATTATTTCACGTTGCTGGTTAGTTTGTAATAACAAACAAACCGAAAGCGGCCGTTGCGCTGTATGGAAAACACACCTGTACTGGACAAGCAGTAACGTTAGCTACTGTGTTTCTCTTTAAGAGCTCGAGCGTTAGCTGAGGTAACGGTAATAAGATTAATCCTGTAAAGAAAGAAGTCTAGGCCTATATGCATTAGCAGAACACTAACACCTGTTGCAGCACGCTATGGTGAGTTACTCTATTTACTGCTCACTAACGTTACATTTGTGCAAGAGAAAGTGATTTCACTTTGCGTTTAAGTTTGACTCTCTGAACTACACAAACAACAACAAAATCGTAGTAACGTTCAGAGAGCCATACATATACGTGTTATCTGGGCATTAACTTTCCGTTGGAGAAGGGAATTTTGCGTGCAAAAGTTTCTTGACGACAGCGTTTTATATTTTTTTGTAAACCATACAGTTTTAAAAGTGCCAAATACCTTAATCATATCTGCAAATAGTTGACATTCCATGTATTTGATAACATACTTTATCATTTAACTGTACATCAAAGAACACATCAAATTATCTATACACATTTTGTTGTGGATATTGTAAAATTCAGTTCAGAACTGACAATTTAATTGAATTATTGAATAAACAATAACAGACAACGCAGAATACCAGTAAAAATTATCTGAAAGGTACATTTAATTATATCACTCATGTACAGGTACGTATTTATATATATATTTAACAACATTGTGAATTCAAATGAAATTATTTCACCCAGTTAGGTTTTAATGAATAGCAAAGATATCTGAAATGTACATCTAACTCATGGAATTATCGAAGTATCCCCATATCCCCATGAATTACAGTAAGTGTTAATTAAAAAAAATACTTACAGTAATAAAATGCCACTCTGGACCCTCAGTCTAACCACAACAGTCTAACTTTCACGTCAAAAGAAAAGCAGTAATTTTACTCAAAAAAATCTAAAAACATTTAAAAATAGACACAAAAACAATTGTATTCAACATAATTCAGTTTCACAGATAAATTTTTAACAGACACCAAATTTGATTAGATTGTGTTCATCTTGTCCTGTCAGTGTATGAACACATTTAAATACTTGTTTTACATGATAATGGTTTGAATACAATTTTCCTCAAAAGTAGACATGGCAAATGTTTCTAAATTTGCATTACATAATAAAATATTTTACTGTTGGTTCTATATGATTCCTTTAAACTAATTTGTATAATTATCTACTTCACTGTTTAAGACTAAAGGCATCATCAGTATCAATTCATTGGTGACAATATGAAAGAATTGTAAGGTGGTATTTTTGTTTTAGGATGAAGAGAATCCTCGTCCCTGACTTGACATTAGTTCGGACTGGCTGTGTCACAAACGTGGAAGTGCTTTGTGTTGAACAAGACAATGGATCGCTGCAGCTTCCGCCACTGTCCTTTATTTCCTCAAGAGTTGGCTGATCAGCTGTTGCACAAGATGGCTCATGAGGGTAGCTAGAAATTCAATAATTTTCCAAAAATCTCAGTATTTTCATTATATTTTATTTGATGATATTCGTGATAGAGGATATAGACATTATAGACATTTACAAACACAAACAAATAACGTTTTTCCAAACAGAAAAGGAACATTTAATATTCAAATGTACTTAAAGGTGCAAAAAGTGATTTCTGAGAAATACTGTCGATAAAAGGGTTCAGTTCACCCAAAACTGGAAAGTCTGTCAGTAATTACTTCGCCCTCATGTTGTTCAGACACCATAAGACTTTAGTTTTGTTCATCTTCGGAACACAAATTAAGATATTTTTGATTAAATCTGAGAGCTGGATCACTCCTCCATTGGCTTCTTAAGGGATCAAAACTGGCCGGCCCCAGAAAAAGTTATTAAAGACATTGTTAAAATAGTCTGAGCTGACTACAGTGGCTCTATCTTAAGTTTATCAAAGCGACGAGAATACCTTTTGTGTGCAAAAAAACAAACAAAATAACGACCTTATTCAACTATTGATTTCCCTTCTATGTGGCGCAGCGCCTTCAGGTTGTTGACGTCACTATGCACGCACACATGACCAGCGTCGGCCAATAGCTGAGCCGTACATGTGACGTAGAGCAGACGCTTTGCGCAGTTACACTATGTGAAATCTCAAATTTCACATTTTAAATATTAAAATGTATTTTGTTCCTGTGATCAAAGCTGAATTTTCAGCATCATCATTACTCCAGTCTTCAGTGTGACATGATCCTTCAGAAATCAGTCTAATATGCAGATTTGATAAAAAAAACAGATTCAACATTGAATACATTTTTTTTCCAGAATTCTTTGATGTAAAGAAAGCAAAAACTGCATTTATTTGAAATAGAATCTTTTGTAACATTATAAATGTTTTTATGCATTATAAACTGTAACTTTTGATCAATTTAATTCATCCTTGTTGAATAAAAGTATTGATTTATTTTATTTCTTTCCCCAGAAAAAAATAAAAATATTTTTTGCTGACCCCAAACTTTTGAACGGTAGTGTTTAATGTTACAAACGCTTTCTATTGCTGATAAAATGCTGTTCTTTTTAACTTTCTATTCATCAAAGAATCCTGAAATAAAAATGTAAATAACTGTTATCAACATTGATAATAATGAAGATGTTTCTTGAGCATCAAATCATCATATTAGAATGATTCTGAAGGATCATGTTACACTGAAAACTGCAGTAATGATGCTGAAAATTCAGTTTTGATCACAGAAATAAAATACAGCTTACTATTTATTCACATAGAAAACAGCTGTTTTAAATTGATATAATATTTTAACAATATTACTGTTTTTTGTTGTTGTATGAAAACATAAAAAATCTTACAGATCCAAAACTTTTGACTGGAACTAGTGTGTTAAGTCACTTTTATTTCTGTTTCAAAGCAGCTTTACAGAGAAAACAGGAAAATAATGAAACAATGTTTGCACAGATGTGCTCAATTAAGTGTTAAATGTTCAAATATTTTAACTTTAGGCTATACAATTAATTTATTCAAATACAATTTATTAAAAAAGGTTAAAGAAATTGAATAATTAAATGATAAATTGTTCAATTATTCACATAATAGATTATTATTAATAATTAATTAACAGTTTATCAAGTGAAAGAAGTTATGTTTCAGTTTGTTGTATGATGTTGATGATCTGTTCTCCTGCTCCACTCAGGGGTCCTCAATGACAGAACCGTCGGCATTTTCCAGAACCTGGAGCACCTGCGCCTGCGGCGAGCGCACATCCAGTCCTCGCACGTCTCGAGCCGAGGCCTTCAGACTGGCTCTCTGCCCTCACAAGCTTAAAGAACTGAATGCTTCACATATACACAGTGACCTCACAATCTCAGATATTCTCCACAGCATTACCTCCAGCAAAGCGTGCCAGACAGGGCCTTCAGACACTGCTGAAGTGAAATGGCCTGCATCTGTATGGGGAAGCAGGTGAGGAGTCCCTGCAGGCCTCCTTCAACACATGCTCCGGGGGCTTAAAGAGACGTCTCTCTGGCCTGGGACGGGCCTGGAGGACAGAGGTCTGGAGGACATCTGCACAATGCCCATGCTGGAGAGCTGTAGATATCTCCGGTACTAACGTCACAGATCCTAAGACCTCTGTTGAACTGTGATTCTCGCGGTAAGGTCTCTGACTATGCATGGGCTTCAGAAGTTAGAGATGCCGACCTCCAGCCTCTATCTCAGTGCTCTCCAAGCTGCAGTTGCTGAGGCACCTGGACATCTCTAATAACAAGCTGGTAATGGATGGAGAGCAACTTGGTGCAGCAACTGCTGCTAGCGCCCAGGATACCTCTCTGCATCTTGTGTCCCTGGATGTGTCGGGCTGGAGAGGTTTAAGCGATGCTACTGTCCAAGCCTTTGTGGAGGTGCGGCCTGAGATGAGGTTCATTGGGCTGCTGGCCACGGGTGCAGGTGGCTCTGAGCTGCTGTGTGGAGATGGAGATCTGAAGGTAAGATGTTTAAGAAGCTGAGGTGTCTTTGTTCACGCTGACTATGTTACATGCACACCTTTTTGTTTCAATCAGACTGAATTCATTCCGATTAAGGAATCCGAACGTTCTGTTTACATGAACAGTAAATAAAGTGATCGGGTTGATGTGCGCGTTTAGGAGACGGTGAAGCACACACTGATCCTCTAGCGCTACTGTTAGTTTTAGCTGGAGCCTGAACAGCACTTCAAAAATCCTGAGAGTTTCTGACCAGAATAAGCAGCAAAGTGGGCCAGACTTTATGATGCTATTCCAAAGTTTGTCTATGAAAGACTAGAAACAACATGATAGCTTGCAGAAAAATTACATTTGACTGCCATCTCATTGAGCATGTGACAAATAATACTTCTAAAAAATAAAACAATACTTAGAAAGATAAGATATTTGTGAACACATCCAGGTGGCTGGAGAGTCCAATTTGACCCAACTGTGTGAAGCCTTGAGGAGATACTGCGACCGAGAGAGTTTCTTGCTGGAGGTTCTTAAACATCTTTACAGTCACACCAACAACATGGAAAGACCTCAGGAAAACATATTAAAGGTACAAAAAATTCTTCTTTAGCAGTTCTTCTGTTGTCTCATCATCTGTATTTGTAAACAAAATATGTTAAGCTGGTTTCTTACCAGGATCAGTAAATAAGTTTCATAAATATCATTTTCAAGTTTTGAGGTATCACATTTCACAGCCTGAACAACCCTGCCTTGTTATAAAAAGTTCAAATTGACATTTTAAAGGGATAAAGCGCACAAAAAAAAAGAAAATTCTGTCATCATTTACTCGCCCTTGTGTCGTTCCAAACATGTACAGGGTGTCCGCGGGGTTTTAAAAAATATTAAAAAGTGATAAATCAAAATTGTCAAATTTAAGGCCATAAATTTAGTCTGAGAGGTATTATTTTTTTAAAATTAGGTATTATTTTTTTTCAGACTATCAGGTGTCCTATTATGTGTTTGTGTTAGTCCGTTTAAATATGGGCTTTAGCTTATCTGGGCACAATCAAAGATCTTTCATCTCTGTCTATGTTTGATGCTGACGTCATATTCAGTGGCTGGACGATATGACGATATATAGAGGCTATATAACCCTGATATAAGTGATCACCCGGATTTAGACCTTACCTATATTGTATTTATATAAAGCGTTCACAGGCAAATTTGCTTTAGCCTATGTAGATCTATATATTGCTTTTATTTCCCTGGTATTGAAATCAGGAAACTGTCAATCAGGAAATCAGGATAAAAACACGATTGCTGGCTGCATGTCAATATCTATGGATCACTGGATCTTTAGTAAGTTGTAAGGGACACTATATTGAGTCCAACATTTAGTTTAAATTGATCAAATTGTTCGTTTTAGTCGCATTTTCGCAGTTTCCCCGATTAAATCCAGTCACGCAGCAGATCTTTTGCCACTCAGTCAGGTTGAGGGGGTTGTACCGGCGGGAAAGTGATGTCAATGCATTCTCTCTATTGTTTGGTGTGTAAAAAAACATCAATGTCAACTGGATGGGAGCTAATGCACTTCGGTCGCAAATGCAATCCACTAAACATAAAAATGGAATGCGTGCTCTAAATCTATTCATTTTTGTATGTTATAAATGTCAAAATCTGTGTAATAGAAAGGTCGCTGGTTAACACTTGCAATTCAGTGTCGTGATGGTTTTAAACAAATTCTGAAGGTAGTAAAAAAGGTATTAAAAAGTAGTAAATTTAACTTAAGGATTACTGTATATACCCTGATGTAGGTCTTTTTTTTTCATTTTTAAAAAACAAATGGAGATATTTTTATTGAATTTCTTTTCCTCCATTGACAGTCCAAGCAAATACCATTTTGACGTTCCGAAAAGTTCTTAAAGAGATTGTGAACTAATCCATATGAATCGAGCAATTTACTCCAAATTTTCTGAAATTTTCTGAATTTAGACGTTTATGTACTTATAAACATTCAGAGATGGTTAATTAAAGCTCAATTACGCTTTCTTAATGTGCAAGAACCACGTTGGAGCTTCAGCAAGAAACAATGAGGTTTGTTCTTGTGTGTCAAGAAAGTACGGTTGAACTTCTGTTCGTTGATCGGTGTATGTGATTAAAAAGTTCATCATGTAAAGGGATCCAGTCTCTTCAGAAGATTTTCACTAAACCACTCAATTCATATATGGATTAGTTTTATGATGATGTCAGGAGAGTTGTATACTCCCTGAGATTTTTTACTTGATGCCCCTGAATTTTTTCAGAAGTTAATTTTCTGTATAATCATAGAATGCTATAGAATATATATAATTGTCATCATAGAAGAGGTGTGTCATAGAAATGTCATTGTTATGCATAGGTTTAACTTTTTTATTTTAATTTTTAATCGAGTGTAAGGGCAGTTTTTTTAAGACGGGAGAAAGTATATAATGATATCATAGCATAATTAAAGAATCAATCCCTTAAAACCTCCCTTTACTGTAAAGGATCTTGATTTTTTCTTTTTCTAAACATTTTTCTAGTGTGCTAAATGGCATTTACAGCCAATGTACATGTGGCTCTTCCTGTTGCAGCTGGTATTGGCTGGAAGGCAACACCACCCAGATTCATTCCGTGTTCTGATTGGGGCCACTGCATGCCTGTTTGAGCTGGCCATAGGGCCATACCGGGACACAATTTCAGGCCAGAAATTCCTATCATCCAGGCCACCCTATGCACCCAAATAGAAAATTCTGAAACACGGAAAACCCTGTTTTTTTTATTCATTTGATGATAAAAAAGGACATTTGTATTACCTTATTAAATGTATGCATCATCTTTCATGTCAAATTCTTACATTTGATCAATGAATTCAGTTATAATGATAAGACACTATAGGGCTGTTACCCATCAAATTAAATAATGTGCACTGCAAATACAACTGCAATAAATAATGTTTTGAGATTGATGTTTTAAATAAATGTTTGACTATAGAAAAAATAATGCAATACTTAAACATTAAAGGGCACCTATTATGCCCCAATATTAAGATGTAATATTGGTCTTGGGTGTCCCCAGAATGTATTTGTGAAGTTTCAGCTCAAAATACCCCATAGTTAATTTATTATAGCCATTTGAAAATGTCATTTTGGGGCCTGTTTTAAAATTAGCTGTTTCGGTGGTATACCACCTTAAATGCAAATGAGCTGCATATCTCCGCCCTGCCTTTGGATGAGGGCGTAACTTGATACCTATGGCAGTCGGTGTACTGAGAGAGTGAGAGAAACCGCTCTTTTGAATGTCATTCAGCGTATGTTTGAATCGGAATAGCTGCTTTATAAATAGTACGAAGAGACTCCGGCAGAATAAACACAAATGAGAATGGACCAGTATGTAAAAGATTATGCTAATCTTTGCTCGCTCATTTTAAATTATCTTGAGTAAAACCACAAAAAATTTCATGAAGCACATACAAAAGACTGAATGCGGAAGTAAGTTGTGCATAGAGCCTATTCAGGCTCCCGCCTATTTGCCAAGGGGGTAATCCAGCAGCCGGAAGTTGAAGCTGCCTCCGGGGGCCGCCATTGTAGCGTACTATCACCTGCTGTTAGCATCCCATTGACTCCCATTCATTTTGGCCTCAGTGTGACAGCGAACAACTTTACATCTGAGGTGTCCAAAGACTCCATTTATCTATTATTTATTTCTAAAGAAACACGACAATGTATAAAAGGCTCCATTACTTTGTATGTTACGTTATGGCCACGTAGAAGCCGTTCTTGTAAAAATAGGCTAAAAATTGCGTCATAACCACTCGAATGTCCGTCGCACAGTAGAGAATTACCGTATAGACAGGAAGAGAAGCTCGCACAGCCTCGCAAGCAATCTTTTACTGTCTAAAGTCAGCCCATGGCATAAATAGAAGCAAAATGACAAAATAACTAATCAGAATACTTACCAAAAGTTGCTCCAGGTCGCGCTTCGCCATCTCTGTGCACGATTAAAATTTGTCTTGGCACAGCTACTATAAGTCAGTCAGTTTGCTCACGAGACATCTACGTCGTCAAGCTCAGTTTGAGCCTGTGCAGAATGCTTGGCTATCAGGAAGTGAGTGCCCATGTTGAGCTTCAACTCTCTACGTTGAAATCAACGGGGTCGCTGTGTCCATTTATTTTACTGTCTATGCTCTTTGCCCATTTTAATTTATCCGGTAGTGACGAGGGGTGATGCACTGCCAAGATGGCGGCGGCCGGCCCCGCCCACTTAGGCTTCAGAAACGCTCTTCAGAAACCTATGGGTGACATCACGGATACTACGTCCATATTTTTTACAGTCTATGGTACACACTCGCATTTAGGAGTCAGGACAGTCTATGGTTCGGAACATGACAGAATATTCACTTGCACAATCGGGCCAGCATTGCATCATAACCTATGATCATAACTAACGTTTATCATTTTCACGTCTTTTTAAGTTTTACCAGTTTAAATGTTCAATCAATGTTACACTATCCCGTGCTCACGCACTCTCAGTGATGTTTTTCACTGTGTGCACATTGGGCTGGCATCCAGGCTAACATACAGTAGCAGCTTAAGCCTAAATCCGCCTCACAAACAGCTCGCCAAAAACAAAAGTTTTATCCCTGGATTATATCGCTTTAACAGTAAAAAACACAGAAAAATTATGTTAAAACTCTGGGTCTAAGTGAGTAACCTCTTAAAGACAGTCGGTAGCATTAAACGCGTGTGACACAGTTATTGAAACAGTAATGGATCCGCGCACTAGTTCTTAAAGTGAACGCTGCCATATGTACTGTCATTAATTCTGTTGTCATAACATCATAATATAGCATTAGTTGTAAGCAATCAGAATTAATAGCCTATGTATTTAATTCATTCTGGGCTAAAAAGACTATCCAGTGTTATTTACATTGGATTACTTTATTCAGTTTCTGTAGTATTTCTGACATACCAAAAAAAAAAATACCCCAAAATGTCTCTTATTTGTGCCTTTATTCTATAGTATTTATTTGTGCTACTTTTTTCAATTTAATTCAAAGATTAACAAAAAAATGTATAAATATTTAGGTCTAAATATTTATATATTTATCTATATCTATCTTAAACATTAAAATAACCTGATCCTGTTTTATCAAAGCTGTGCAACTGTTCTGACTTTTTTGCATCTTGCATCAAAATCCTGTCTATTCATTGTATGCATTTAGTGTATAGTTTACCTAAAACAAAAGAGTTTTATATACAGGTTTGTGGCTCTTAATTTCTTTGTATTAAAGGGCACCTATTATGGAAAATTCACTTTTACATGGTGTTTGAACATAAATGTGTGTTGGCAGTGTGTGAGCAAAACCACCCTAGAATGATAAAAATCCACCCAGTGTTTTTTTTTACAATCTCAATAAATCATATGCACTGTCTCAGAACAAGCTGTTCTAAGATTCAGCCCTTTGTGACGTACAATTGAGCAAGGGGTTTGATTGACAGTGTGGTTGTGGCATAGACCCCGCCCTCGGTGATCTGTACACACCATCCTCCATTGTTTCAACGACAGCCGGTAATGTCTCTTGGAAACATAAATGTTCTGCTCGTGGGTTAATCCTGTTGTTGTGGCTTAAAAGTTAATCCTCAAGTGTGGATCGTCGTCTACTGTTTGCGATCCACTGACACCTCCAGTAACAGTAAGTGTATTTTATGATTTTTGAGCAAATAGTCATTTCAGTCAATGTCAGACAATTCAACAACAAATGCGTCTAAGTTGTTGTCGCATTTCGTAGGATGTCTGTGTATATAATTTAAACCTTGTTTGTATAGTGTGTAACCACACGTTTATAAATATATAACTTATATATTTAAAGATATTGTATTAAAAACTGCACATTTGTTGTTGTTCTGTAAGTTAGCCATCTTCTCACATTTGCCACAGAAGCATCTGTATGACAAGTAAACATGACGCCACAGGTTCCCTCGCATAACTGTAATTTCGCTTGTACGTTGCAAAGTTTATCACAGAATTTGTATGTAGTTTAAAAAAATTGCGTCAGCGTTAGTGTTTGAGTGTGTCTGTTTGTGTGTGTGTTCCACATCCATAATTGCAAATGGGACGCGAATAGCAACTCTATAAGTACGTAAATGTATCGAAATAACCATACAGAGAGGTACTGGTCCATTCTCATTTATGTTTATTCTGCCGGAGTCTCTTCGTACTATTTATACTATCCGTACGGCTGAATGACATTCAAAACAGCGGTTTCTCTCACTCTCTCAGTACCAACTGCCATGGTATCAAAGTTACGCCCTCATCCAAAGGCAGGGCGGGATATGCAGCTCATTTGCATTTAAGGTGGTATACCCCCGAAACAGCTCATTTTAAAACAGGCCCCAAAATGACATTTTCAAATGGTTATAGTAAATTAACTATGGGTATTTTAAGCTGAAACTTCACAAATACTTTCTGGGGACACCTGAGACCAATATTACATCTTGTAAAAAGGGGCATAATAGGTGCCCTTTAATTAACCACTAGTAAACTTGTCCACTGTTACTATAGGATTTGTATTACATCTATAAGTCGAATCGAGAATCAAATCAGGAATCGAGAATCGAAAAACGAAAATCAAATCGAATCTGAACACCTTTCGAAAGCGAAATTGAATCGAAATTGAACATGTGAATCGATACCCAGCCCTAAAATTGATGTCCCCATCCCTAAAATTGATGTCCCCATCCCCACCAATTTCAAAATCAAACCTACGCCAGTTGGTGAAATAGAACAAAAACAGTTAATATGGTTTGTGTATAAAATTTAAGTAACTTACATAAATAATAATTATATATATATATATATATAAATATATATATATATATATATATATATATATATATATATATATATATACTTTTTTCTGTGTGCTGTTTCGCCATTTGTTTTGATTTCTCTACGAATGTAACGTTACACGTGCGCTGGGCTATTGCTTACCTTTGCTAGCAGTTCAGAGACTAAGTTAACGCAGAAAAAAGGACAGTATATTTACAGATGAAACTGACCTGCACTTAATGCCCTGTACAGGTCAGTAATTTTGCAATATTTTGCTGCTTCTTCTTGGAGTGCTGTGCTATATTTCTCTTTGTCCTTTCCCTCTCTGCTCCACCTGGCCGTTTTCTCTCGATTTAAGACTTTTATTGATTTAATTTTTTTATTTTAATTTCTAATCGAGTGTAAGGGCAGTTTTTTTTAAGATGAGAGAAAGTATGTAATGATATCATAGCATAATAAAAGAAACAATCCCTTAAAACCTTACTGTAAAGGATCTTGAATCATGTTTAAAAAAAAATTTCTAGTGTGCTAAATGGCATTTACAGCTGATGTACATGTGGCTCTTCCTGTTGCAGCTGGTATTGGCTGGAATGCAACACCACACAGATTCTCTCCATGTTCAGCTTGTGGCCACTGCATGCGTGTTTAACCTGGCCGTACAGGAGCTGGTGCTGGAAATGCCCTTACACCTGGTGGGAACTGTTGTTCAACAGCTTCTCACAGCCATGAAGAACTTCCCAAACCATGAGCAGGTATAAACACACTCAGGCTGCATTCGAATATTTATCCTATCCATCGTCAAGTCTATTTATATAGCGCTTTTCACAATATAGATTGAATCAAAGTAGCTTCACAGTATCAATCAAAACCTTATAATAATATTCGTTTCTTAGTGGACAAACATCCACGTTTGGTAGAGCTGATCAAGGTATTACTGATTGGTTAATCAATTTGAATATCCCCAACCGAGCAAGCCAAAGGCAACAGTGGCAAGGAACCTAAAAAAAGTGTCCTAAAACTCCCTCAGGTGACCCAATGGAGAAAAAACCTTGGGAGAACCCAGGCTCAGTCGGGGGCCAGTCTCCTCTGGCGTTTATGAACTTAGACGCCAGATTTACAGTAACTGTAAGGAAAAAATGTATATGAATGTCTCTAAATAGACTTTAAACGTGAACTCTGTGATAAATGCTGATGGCGTTCACATGTGCATTAAGAATTGATTCTATAGTGATGTGCATTTGAATATATGTGCTCAGGTTTGTAAATCCCTACAAAACCATGCCTGAACAAACTACTTGTCTTGTCACAATTATTTTGATACAGAATTTTGTTTAATTTTATCACTTTGGGTAGGGACGTGAAACGAATTCACAAGGCTTTATCTGTAGAGTGGGAAAGGGATCCTCCATAGGGAGAGGCTAGTTGGCACTTCAGCACTGCATCGCCATCGTAATCGGGTCCCAGCGAAGGTCCTCGTTAGATCTGGATCGGCCTGGATTCGACAGGCTGCTGGAAAACCTCGGAATAAACAAAGACACTCAAATTAGCGTTGATGCCATTCTTCTTATGATGTAACGAGTACATCTGGATTTAAGGGAAGTGTTCCCAGTTCCAGCTGACCTAATCATGAGCCTAACATTGAGTTTTAAGTCTACAATGTATTATGTGTATGATAGGGCAAAGAGATGTGTTTTTAGTCTAGCTATTGAACTGACAGAGTGTGTATGCTTCCCAGACAAAGGTAGGAAGACTATTCCACAGTTTTGGTGCTAAATAGGAAAAGGATCTACCACCAGCAGTCGATTTTGATATTCTAGGTATTATCAACTGGCCAGAGTTTTGAGATCGCAATAGACGTGAAGGACTATAATGCGTTAAGAGCTCGCTCAAGTACTGCAGAGCTAAACCATTTAGTGCTTTGTAAGTAATCAACAATATTTTAAAATGTATACAATGTTTAATAGGCAGCCAATGCAGTGTTGACAGAACCGGGCTAATATGGTCATACTTCCTGGTTCTGGTAAGAACTCAAGCTGGTGCGTTTTTGGACTATCTGAAGTCCAAAAGTTTGTTTATTAAGCGTGCAGGGCAACCACCCAGTTGAGCATTACAATAATCTAGCCTTGATGTCATGAACACATAAACTAATTGTTCCGCATTAGTCAATGAGAGCATATGGCGTAATTTAGACATATTTTTTAGATGGAAAAATGCGGTTTTACAGATACTAGACACATGACTTTCAAATGAAAGATTGGCATCAAAGAGCACACCCAGGTTCTCTAACGCGACGAAGACATCGTCCAACGGTTTGTATGGTAAAGCAGCCAGATAGTTTTGTATCCATCCATTCATGCATTGGGGGTCAATGTTGCCCACATGCCATTTTGGGCCTGCCATGAATCATCGGTTCTGATTTGCTTAGCTGGCTTAAACTTGTCTTAGTTGGTTCGAGCTGGTCTTCTAGTTTTTCTAACTGGCTTTCCCCAAAAGCCAGTTAGAAGCCCTTCCGTCTGCAAAGACGGTAGTCCTGCCCAAGCCATTGATTGAGCCAATGTTGCAGACAGTTCAGCCTAGACAAACAGAGCGTGGTTTTAACAGCGCCACAGTTTTTACAACCTTTTATAACCAAATAGATTACTTTTAGAGTTGCTTCTGCTCTGTGTTTTAAACTGGCATAGGCAAAAGTATAAAAAAAAAAAGATAAGTTGCTATTTTGCGCGGCATGTTTCTACAAGAGTCCTACATGGACAAACTTCTCTACAGAACGCGTTTCGTCACTGTTGTTTTTTCTTCTCTTTTTGTTTTTTTTCATTGGTGTTTTTATCTTTGATAAAACACCACCGCCACTACTTTGAATTAGGATGGAGTAGTAGTAGTAGGAGTAACATTAGTAGTAAATTTTGAACAAATGGAGGACAACACATATTATTATAGAGCGTCAATCTTCGTTGGCAAAGAAAAGAAAACCTTGTTGTTTGACTGGCTACACTCTTGTGTCTCCGACGGCGACATGTTTGTCCTGTTTTGGCCACCGTAGCTTCTTTAAAAGGGAGGGGTGAGTGGTGGACTGAGCCGTTGGTTGCGATATGCACCCGAACTGCTAGAAGTCGCTAAAATCTACACACTGCACTTTTAAGCAAGTACAACATTTACTACCATGATGTATAAATACATTTGAATTCATGTATATGTAACATATTTTTGGAATCAGAAAAATATATATTTTTTTGTTTCTTTATTTATATTCTGAAATTATATACCTAAATTATTCTTGGCAATTTATGTAAGATTCATCCTTTATTGACTGTCAATGTCTAATTTTTTTTTGCTTTTAGTTGCAGAAGAATTGCCTGCTTACCCTTTGCAGTGACCATATCTTACAGGTTGTCCCATTTGACAGGTCAGTCTACACACATTTCCTCAGTGCACTTCAGCTTGTTGTCGATGTGGCTTAACTTAGTCTTGACCCTCTGTTCTCGGATAGATACGAAGCTGCTAAGCTGATAATGATGTTGCTGGGGAATCATGGAGATCAGATGGTGCAGAGAATGGCGGTGGCTGTAGTCTCCATACTGGTGTCTAAGGTAATTACATCACCACCAGCATTCTGTTAAATATCTACCGCCAGGAGAAGCTTTGATGATGTGCTGAGCTGTTAAGTTCAGAGATGTTTAGTATTATGAAAGTCGGCATGAAATCGAAGTTGTGCTAGCTATTTTTTCTCTGTTGTGACGTATATCTGACCGAAACAATTTGTCAAACAAGAAAAAATCTAGGACGGTACTTGATTTTGTCTATGGGGAGTTGGTTGGATGGTTGTGGTTTGCTATTGGCGGATGTCATGTAAGTGACTGGTTGTCCCGCACTTGCAACAGTAAACGCGTCATCAGAGAAGAGATGTCGTTGCAAGGGGGAGGGGAAGTCATTGTAAACTTTATGAACGTTATTTTAAAGACTTTAAATAAGATATATAATTATTTTGCTGTTTTTTTATTTTGCTGGAAAAAATAGTGAGTGGTGTATAGAGTGCTTAGTCAGGTTCTGGAAGTAAAAACTCCATTAATTTTCTCCATGGTAAAATGAATTTGTAACAATGACTTATAAACCCTTAAAGGGTCATGAAACCCCCCTCTTTCAGCTCAAGTCTAGCTCACAATCTTTTTTAAAAATGCAACTTAAAGTCGGCGTGAAAACGGAAGTCATTTTTTTCCTTGTCGTGACGTATATCCAAGTGAAACGGCTTCTGAAATTAGAAAAAATGTAGGGCAGGACTTGATTTCATCCTTCGGTAATTGATTGGATCGTTGGAGGTTGGGCGTTGCAAACAATTTGAATGCGATTCTCTGAGAGGCGGTGCACCGACAGCCGCACCCTCATCGGATCTAGCCGCACCCTTTTGCCATTCCACGTGACCAAAAGAGAGAGAAGTCGTTTCGATGGGGGAGGGAAGGGTAATGTATTTGATTAAAGATTTCAAGGGTACATGAATTTAAAAAATATTGAAGTGCACGGATAAATCATTTATAATAAACACTACAATATTACATGTAAAAAGAAGATTTGTCAAATTTGATTTCATGCCGACTTTAAGTGGGCGTGAATGGCTGTGAGAAGAAGGGAGGGAAGTGGGTGTGGCACGGCAGGGAAGAGAGGAGGGCGGAGCGGGATTACTGCATCGGCCAGTGGCCCATGCATATCAACTCTCACTAAAAATCAGTGGTAAAACGTGAGGAAATGCTAGATTTTTTTTATAGCTGGCAAAGTTTAAGGGGACATATCATGCAAAATCCACTTTTTTAGCCCTTAAATGCATTTTGTTTTGATTTTGGATTGTTTATAAGTACAGAAAAGATGAAATTATTCTCTTCAGGTGCTTCGTTTATATCTTTATATTCTGTTTTGGTCATATTTTTCAACCTGTTCAGATTTTTCTGTTGTCTATGACGTTTTTTGAGCAAGTACGTCACCGTATTTGCAGCGGAACTGACAAATAAGGACATTGACTACCAGTCCAACACTACGAGCAATCCGCCATTATTATTTCTCGCTCCGATTTTGTAGTCCAAGCTCAATCATGCAGACGTTACGAGAGGGCTAGTCAAAATGTTCGGTTGTTGGATGTAGTGACCTGAAGCACTTCAAGGATCCCCACTTCAACAACCTCAGCCAGTATACAGAAGGGTTTGCTGATCGGGTAAATTCCTTCTATCATTTAGCTGCTGTGTTTCCTGATGCTTTGTAAATGTAAGTTATCATTTTATTATCAATACAGATTTTTAGTGGTAAGATCAGACCGCAGTCATTTATCTTGTCAGTGTGCTTGTTTTAACAATAGAAATAGTCAACTTTCACTAATAACACAACATAGTTAACTTACACACCTGCCTCCATATGAACTTAAGACGTTCTGCAGGTTTTTCAAATTTTTTTCTTTCTTTTTTTCAGGTTTTTCTTTTCAAATCGCTTGCTCTGGCTCGAATATGTAAGGCTTGGTGGACAAGTCTTCCGTTGTTGACATTTTGTTAACGTGTGAATAAAAATGTTCTTTGAAGCTATAGTAATCGTATCTCTTATCAAACTACAATAATTGCCAACAAGCGGAGAGTTGAGCTCACCGTGAACTCAGCGACCTGGAAAGCAGGCGGGGTAAGACGATACGCCTTTTATTTAAAGGGGCCGCATTGAAACGACTTGCTCACAGAAGTCCATCAGAAAAGGGGTAGAAAAGGGGTCTGTGGAGCTATAATAATGAGGAATTCAGACCCAAGCATTGCAGTTATGCTTTATATAGACCACAAATGTATGATTTATAAGTAAAAATGAATGATTTAAAAGCATGATATGTACCCTTTTAAGTCTAATGAAATACACTGACATCTTATTTTTGTCCTTTCAAAAGTAAATGAATGCTCTGCCTATATTAACCTACAGTAATCATAATTCTATCTAAAACATATTAATGTACATGTACAATTAAAATGTCACTATAAAATATATATTAGTTTATATACAGACTAAAAATGCATATATTTGAAAATAATTATTTTTAAATATTAAAAAGATATACTGCTCTTGCCTGGGTGAATAATATTCGCTGAGTTTTGTTTAAGTTTAGAGACATGCTCCCAAAAAAAAAGTTCATGGAGACGGAGAGGCAGAAAGCACATCCTGTTTATTTTCTTTATTTTATAAAAGCAGTTTTATTTTGATTTTAAGTGCACACATAAAAGATTTAGACATTTAACAGTTTATTTTTTCATATTTCTTAAGTCTGTTTGACTTTTAAGTATTTTAAGTCTATTTTGCATGATATGTGTGAAAAAATCCTGCAAATCATGCTGGCACGTTTGTTGACCCCAAAGGTTTAACAAAACTAAGGCAAGTAAAACGGTCAGGGTTACATTTTAGACACACACACCTCTGAAGGGATAAAAAAGACCTCAGGACTTGGTACCACATCAGCTCGCAAAATGCAACTTGGATTGGTGAACAAGGCCAAAGTCCACCATTCTCTAGTTCTCGAAGCTCTCTCATTGCAAAAATGCTTTCTTCACACACATAGTTTAGATGTGTCCGTGGTTTATGGCTGGCCAACCACTCGCAGGCCAGAGTCTAGCCCTGGCAGCATTGCGGGAAAGATATGCAACGAACTTTTGCTCATCTACTGCGCGGTATCACAGTTTGACATGCCTGTCGTTGGAAAGATCCACGTGGTGTCATGAATAATTAAGAGACAGTGTCTTCTCATAGGATAAGAAAACTCAGTCTCACCGATGAGTCATTAGAGACACTCACATTGTGCACTGCCACGTCACAGCCTGTGACTTTGACACGACTGAAGATTTTAAACCCGGAAGACAAAATAAACGGAGAAAAAAATGAAATGTAACTATTTTCCCCTACTATTTAATCTAACAGATGCTTACATTGTCTTTAATGGTGTTAAATGGCACATACCTCTGTTAAAATCTCAGAAAATGGGGTTTAGGGTTTCATGACCCTTTAAAGACAGACCTGTTATGAGCTCCAAGGTATGGTATGCTAGTTGATGCTATCTGTTGCATTATTTTATATAGTTTATATTGGGGTACACATTCCCTATTAACAAGATGCTTATTAGCATGCACATTACTAGCATATTTATTGACTGTTTATTATACTATCAATAAGCAGTCATTCTGACTTTATTGAGGGAAAACTCTTAATTAATGGTCTATTAGTTATAGAATATGGTCGTGCTGAATAAGGCTTGACTTTTTTATGACTTTTAAAATCCCTATGGGAAAAAAAATTGAGTTCTCCTTATGAACAAAATCATTATCAAATCATTTTAATCCCTGGGACATTATTAATGTGTAAAAGGTTTTGAGGCTGGAGAATTTAACTCTTTCACACTTCATTGCAGTTGAGTACAGAGGAGATCTCAGAACTGGGTGCAGAGGCATTTATAATGAAGGTAAATGTTTTCCTTCACAGGTGCCTTTATTTGCTGTTGCTGTTTTAAAGACCCCAATTAAATCAAAAGTTTTGTGGCTTTTGGTCTATTGCTATTAGCTTGAAGCCGTCTAATTGCTAGTGTACGCTAGGCCATATAGCTAGTAAAATATACCAATTTTAAAATTTTACAGCCTTTCCCATAAGGTTAAATGGAACAAAAATAATGACAACTCATCTTTTACACAGTGTTGAATAAAATATACAATGAGAATAATCCTCCACCTAAAACCGCCTGTCTATTTATAGCTGTTACAAACTCCCACCAGCCCAGTCACCTTAGCACACTACATTTCACAGCATCCCTCCTGTTCACTTGCACCTCCTCAGCACACTCATCACCTCTGGCATATAAGCACACACTCATGATCTGGTATACGACTTGGACTAAGGATTACTTGCCTGTATTCCCTACCTGTAAATATGACCTCCTGACAATTCCTGTCTCATTGCTCCTGCATCTGTTCCTCTTCTCCAGTGTGTGCTCAAGATCTGTAAGACAAAGACTTTGATTACTATTCAGCCAGCTAAACAGCAACTTAAGGTGTGTGTGTGTGTGTGTGTGTGTGGATTCACTTACCTGTGGAAGTCAAAGTCTCTATCTTCACTTGCAAAAGCTTAGAACTTAAGTTTAATACCCACCCTTACCATTCGCTGTGTTGTACCAACTCACCTGTTTTTGGAATTTGCTCTAAGAAAGCAGTGTGTTTTCACTGATCCATCTCTCTCAAGTCTGCTATCTCCTGACCAGACCAACACCGATTGCAGTATGAGCATTCCACTTCTTCCATATTGACCTTCTGTACTCCCTCACTCAAGATGGCCACCCTATTGCGGAGTATGCAGTGGAATTCTTGGAGCTGTCTTCCGCCGTGCACTTGGATGATGAGTTGTTAATGGCTATCTTTTATGGGGGCTATAGCATGCCTTGGGATGATAAAAACTGCACCTTGCAACAATATATCCTTTATGCACTCTGCTTAGCTGATCCACCTCCAGAACACCACCTTTACTGTAGCTCCAGAGCCCTCTCCAACCCATGAGTCCATCCCAGAGCCCTCTCCAGCCCATGAGTCGGCCATCTCCAGCCCACGAGTCTGCCCCAGAGCCCTCTCCAGCCCACGAGTCCACCCCAGAGCCCTTTCAAGCCCAGGAGTCCCCTCCAGAGCCCTCTCCTGCCCACGTGTCCTACCCCAGAGCCCTCTCTTGCCCACGTGTCCTACCCTAGAGCCCTCTCCAACCCATGAGTCCATCCCAGAGCCCTCTCCAGCCCACAAGTCCGCCCCAGAGCCCTCTCCTGCCCACGAGTCCCCCCAGAGCCCTCTCCTGCCCACGTATCCTACCTCAGAGCCCTCTCAAGACCGTGAGTTAGCCCCAGAGGCCTCTCCAGCCCTCGAGTCCCGCCCCAGAGGCCTCTCCAGCCCTCGAGTCCACCCCAGAGGCCTCTTCAGCCCACGTGTCCGCCCCAGAGCCCTCTCCAGCCCATGTGTCCGCCCCTAAGCTCCTCTCCAGTCCACGAGTAGTCCGCCCCAGAGTCCTCTCCAGCCCACGAGTCCACCCCAGAGTCCTCTCCAGCCCACGATTCCCCCACATAGTCCTCTCCAGCCCACAAGTCCACCACAGAGCCCCCCGCTCTGGCCCGAGTGTGCCTCAGAGTTTGTGCTTGTCTAGGAGTCTTCTCCCAAGTCCGTTACGGCACATTAATCTCCAGAATTCGTCCAGCACCAGTATCGCCTGCATCCTCCAATTTGAACACCACTTTGAGCCCTGCAAAGAAGAGGAGGCAAATGAGGAGGATAAGGATCCTGCTGGAATTTTTAATCCAGAGGTTTCTGTACACTCAAGTGCTCTGTTCTGCCAAATCAAATGGTCTCAGCGCTAGCCAGTCCAGTGGTTTCCGTGCTGCAAATTCAAATGGTTACAGCGCTGTCCAGTCCAGTGGTTTCTGAGCTACTTAACCCAATAGTCTCAACACATCAGAATCATTTAGGCCCAGATTTAATGCCACGCTTATGTTCTTTGTCTGTGATGGCAAGTGTCTGCTAGTGTGTTGGACTGTCACACCACCATCCCAATCACCTTAGCACACTACATTTCCCAGCATCCCTCCTCTTCCTCATCTGCCCTTACTCAGCCATCACCTGCACTGATTACTTACCTGTATTCCCTACCTGCGGATATTACCGATTCCTAAGTTCCTGTCTCCTTGCTCCTGTTCGTCTTCTCCAGCATTCCTTTCAGCATCTCCTCAAGATCTGTAAAATTAATGTTAAGTCTGCTTAACAGCAACTTAAGGTGTGTGTGTGTGTGTGCATTTACTCACCTATTGAAGTCACCTATCTCTATCCTCACTTGCAAAACCTAAGAACTTAAGTTTAATAGCCGCCTTCATCATCGCTGAGTTGTCATTATTCCTGTGTTTGGAATTTGCTCAAATAAAGCACTGTTTTTTCACTGATCCACAGATCCATCTTTCTCAAGTCTGCTATATCCTGACAATAACAAAACATGTCAGACTGTGATGTGACGCAAGCTAAAGGATGTTAAAAAAGACAGGCCTTTAATATGTCCCACCCCTTCTATTTCAATAGCAAATAAGTCAGCAAAGGAAAGACACATTCTTCAGAACATTTAATGGGGTCTTTTACACTAACCATATTGTTCACTTAAAGTTGTATATGTAAATGGGTAATTTTTTAAGCTTCTATTGCAAATGCCTGAAATGGACTGATGACTACATGAATAGACCAAAACAATAGATTTATTCCCTTTTCTGTGGAACTTCAGCAGTTGCTGAGCATTGTTCAACAGAAGGCCTCACTGGGTGTTGTGGATTCAACTCTGAAGTTTGCATTAAGTGCTTTGTGGAACTTGACAGATGAGACACCCACTGCTTGTCTACATTTCATTCAGTGCCAAGGACTGGGACTCTACATGGAATTGCTAGAGGTACACAGACACGCACTCATGCACAAACTAACATGCACAGTGGGACACATTTGAAGTCAAGTCACCTTTATTTATATAGCGCTTTATACAATACAGATTGTTTCAAAGAAGCTTATACAGTGATAAACAGGAAAAGTAGCTCTAAAAAGACTAAATTAAACAACAGTCATTATTCATTTAAAATTAGTTCAGTGTTGATTCAGTTTGGTTTTAATTAATTAATTCATCTATAAAGTAGCTCTGGAGAAAACAATGATGGCATAATCCAGCTCTCTTCCAATAGTGTCAATGCATTCAAGGCAATAATATTGTCAAATATTTGGTATCCACAACTAAGCAAGCCAGAGGCAACAGGGGCAAGGAACCCAAACTCCATCGCTGAGAGAAAAAACCTTGAGCGAAACCAGGCTCAGTCAAGGGCCAGTTCTCCTCTCGCCAAATGAACAAAGATGGTGTGGTTTAATTACAGGCTGCATCACAAGTCAGATTATAGAGTGATATTATAACAAGTTTGCAACAATGACATAGTTTCTTGAACTTAGTAATACTTCTCCCAAAAATAAACGGGTGACCATTGTCTCACGTTCTTGCTTATCCAAATCAAACTAGTATGACTTTCATTCTTCTGTGAGACACAAAAGAACATGCTTTAAATCATGTTGATGACCAAACATTTTTGTTACCATTTGACTTCCATTCTATTGACAAAAAAATCACTGAGACATTTCTCAAAATATCTTACTGTGTTCCACAAAAGACAGAAATTCAAACAGTTTGGGAATGACATAAGTTTAAGTTAATGATGAGTAAACTAATTTCAATTTTTTTGGAAGAAAAATGGATTTTAAATGGTTGTTAATTTTCTGTATCTTCTCATCACTCTCTCCTCCACAGTCGTATTATTCCGAGTTCTCCATCCAGCAGAAGCTCCTGGGCCTTTTGGTAAATATATTGTATATGTCATGTAAAAATTGGTGGATTAATTACAAAGCAAACAACTTACCCACTCTGACAAGGCTCAAAATGAGTTTACAGAGGAATTGTTGGTAACACTTTACAATAGGTTCATTTATTAAACATTAGTTCATGCATTAACTAACATAAACTAACCATTTGTTACTGTATTTGTTGTTCTTTGTTAACCGTTAGTTAATACAAATCTAGCTGTTTATTGTTTGTTCATGTTAGTTCACAGTGCATTAACTAATGTTAACAAGATTTTAATAAAGTATTAGTAAATGTTGAAATTAACATTACAAAAGATTAACAAATGCTGAAGAAGTATTGCTCATTCTTTGTTAATGGTAACTAATGTAGTAACTAATGAACCTTATTGTAAAGTGTTACCAATTGTTGACTAATGGTCTAAAAAAAGAGAATATTAGGAATAATTGCTGAACAACTGTTAATTGTAACAAATAAACTACCATAAACTATTCACAATATGATTTTTACTGTTTTATGCATGTAGTTGATATTCTAGAAGTAATTTTAAAAAACGTACAGAAATGCATAAATGTGAATAGGCTTTAATGTAATTTGGTTTTAATGTATACTATGTTAATATTATAGTGTTGGCTGCTTGTTGATAGTGTAAGTAAATGGTTTTTGATGACGCTTTCCTCTATCTCATTCAGATAGATATTGAGATATCTATCTGAATGAGATAAGACTTCTGAATGAGACAGATTTCCTCTGTATCTCATTCAGGAGATATTGATTTAAACTCCTGTGAAGGATTTTTTTTTATCCATTCTCAACATTTCTGGCAGGTTTTACTTTATATTAAGGTTCTATATATTATCATTAAGTAACAATGAAAAGTAAAAGTTATTGATAATTTTTTACATTTACAAACACATTTTAAAATGAATAGGTGTTCAGATGAAAACACTAGTTAATGTATCATGATTCAAACATGACTTAAAGGGATAGTTCACCCAAAGAATGTAATTTGTTTTAAACCTGTATGAATTTCTTTCTTCTGCTGAAGACAAAAGAAGATATTTTGAAAAACATATTGATGAGTCCGCCCAATGGGTCCCATCAAACAGTTGATGGGACCCATCAACTTCCATAGTATTTTTTTCGAATACTATGAAGTATGAAAGCGTCATATCCACCAGGAGAAAGCGTCATATCCACCAGCTGAATTGCCCTTAATCTCCACCAGAGGGCAATCCTTCCTAGTCCTTTACCAAGTCAAGTCAAGTCAAATTTATTTATATAGCGCTTTTCACAATACAGATTGTATCAAAGCAGCTTCACAGTGATAACATGAAAGTAGTACAACACAGATCAATAATATTGTTAAATATTAAATAAACCCAACTAAGCAAGCCAAAAGCAGGCAAAGCAAGGCGACAGTGGCAAGGAACCAAAACTCCATCAGATTGGATGGAGAAAAAACCTTGGGAGAACCCAGGCTCAGTCGGGGCCAGTTCTCCTCTGGCTTACATTCATATTGTTTATATATAAATATTAAATATAAATATTCCCCTCCTTGAACTGCCACCTTAACGTGGTGGAGGGGTTTGAGTACCCGAATGACCCTAGGAGCTATGTTGTCTGGGGCTATATGCCCCTGGTAGGGTCTCCCAAGGCAAACAGGTCCTAGGCGACGGGTCAGACTAAGAGCGGTTCAACAACCCCTTATGGAAAAACTATATTCAAGGAACGTGACGTCGCCCGGTATGGGCGCAGCCGGGGCCCCACCCTGGAGCCAGGCCCGGGGTTGGGGCTCGTATGCGAGCGCCTGGTGGCCGGGCCTCTCCCCACGGGGTCCGGCCGGGCTCAGCCCGAAGGAGCGACGTGGGACCGTCTTCTCGTGGGCTCACCACCTGCAGGAGGAGCCGTAAGGGGCCGGTGCAGAGAGGATCGGGCGGCAGTCGAAGGCAGGGGCCTCGGCGACCCGATCCCTGGACACGGAAACTAGCCTTAGGGACGTGGAACGTCACCTCGCTGGCGGGGAAGGAGCCCGAGATTGTGCGTGAGGTTGAGAGGTTCCGACTAGAGATAGTCGGGATCACCTCTACGCATGGCTTGGGCTCTGGAACCACACTCCTTGAGAGAGGATGGACTCTTCACCACTCTGGAGTTGCCCATGGTGAGAGGCGGCGGGCTGGTGTGGGTTTGCTTATAGCCCCCCAGCTCAGCCGCCATGTGTTGGAGTTTACCCCGGTGAACGAGAGGGTCGTTTCCCTGCGTGGGACGGGTAGGACTCTCACTGTCGTGTGTGCCTACGGGCCAAACGGCAGTGCAGAGGACCCGGCCTTCTTGGGGTCTCTGGGAGGAGTGCTGGAAAGTGCTCCGACTGGGGACTCCGTCGTTCTACTGGGGGACTTCAACGCTCACGTGGGCAACGACAGTGACACCTGGAGGGGCGTGATTGGGAGGAACGGCCCCCCGACCTGAACCCGAGTGGTGTTCAGTTATTGGACTTCTGTGCTAGTTACAGTTTGTCCATAACGAACACCATGTTCAAGCATAAGGGTGTCCACCAGTGCACGTGGCACCAGGACACCCTAGGTCGTAGGTCGATGATCGACTTTGTGGTCGTTTCATCTGACCTGCGGCCGTATGTCTTGGACACTCGGGTGAAGAGAGGGGCGGAGCTGTCAACTGATCACCACCTGGTGGTGAGTTGGATCCGATGGCGGGGGAGGAGGCTGGACAGACTCGGCAGACCCAAGCGTACTGTAAGGGTTTGCTGGGAACGTTTGGCTGAATTTCCTGTCAGAGAGATCTTCAACTCTCACCTCCGGCAGAGCTACGACCAGATCCCGAGGGAGGCTGGAGATATTGAGTCTGAGTGGACCATGTTCTCCACCTCCATTGTCGAAGCGGCTGCTCGGAGCTGTGGCCGTAAGGTCTCCGGTGCCTGTCGAGGCGGCAATCCTCGAACCCGGTGGTGGACACCGGAAGTAAAGGATGCCGTCAAGCTGAAGAAGGAGTACTATCGGGCCTGGTTGGCTCGTGGGACTCCGGAGGCAGCTGACAGGTACCGGCAGGCCAAGCGGACTGCGGCCCGGGTGGTCGTGGAGGCAAAAACTCGGGCCTGGGAGGAGTTCGGTGAGGCCATGGAGAAGGACTATCGGCTGGCCTCGAAGAGATTCTGGCAAACTGTCCGGCGCCTCAGGAGAGGGAAGCAGTCCCCTACCAATGCTGTTTACAGTAGGGGTGGGCGGCTGTTGACCTCGACTGGGGATGTCGTCGGACGGTGGAAGGAATACTTCCGAGGACCTCCTCAATCCCGCCGTCACGTCTTCCATCGAGGAAGCAGAGGCTGAGGGCTCAGGGGTGGACTCGTCCATCACCCTAGCTGAGGTCACCGAGGTAGTCAAGAAACTCCTCGGTGGCAAGGCACCGGGGGAGGATGAGATCCGCCCCGAATACCTCAAGTCTCTGGATGCTGTGGGGCTGTCTTGGTTGACACGCCTCTGCAGCATCGCGTGGCGATCGGGGACAGTGCCTCTGGGATGGCAGACCGGGGTGGTGGTTCCTCTTTTAAGAAGGGGACCGGAGGGTGTGTTCCAACTATAGGGGGATCACACTTCTCAGCCTCCCTGGGAAAGTCTATGCCAGGGTACTGGAGAGGAGAATACGGCCGATAGTGGAACCTCGGATTCAGGAGGAACAGTGCGGTTTTCGTCCGGGCCGTGGAACACTGGACCAGCTCTATACTCTCTACAGTGCCGCTCGCTGGAGGGTTCATGGGAGTTTGCCCAACCAGTCCACATGTGCTTTGTGGATTTGGAGAAGGCATTCGACTGTGTCCCCCGAGGCGGCCTGTGGAGGGTGCTTCGGGAATATGGGGTCCGGGGTCCTTTGCTAAGGGCTGTCCGGTCCCTGTATGACCGAAGCAGGAGCTTGGTTCGCATTGCCGGTAGTAAGTCAGACTTCTTCCCGGTGCATGTTGGACTCCGGCAGGGCTGCCCTTTGTCGCCGGTTCTGTTCATAATTTTTATGGACAGAATTTCTAGGCGCAGCCAGGGGCCGGAGGGTGTCAGGTTTGGGGACCACACGATTTCGTCTCTGCTCTTTGCGGATGATGTTGTCGTGTTGGCCCCTTCACACCAGGACCTTCAGCATGCACTGGGACGGTTTGCAGCCGAGTGTGAAGCGGCCGGGATGAGGATCAGCACCTCCAAATCCGAGGCCATGGTCCTCAGTCGGAAAAGGGTGGCTTGCTCACTTCAGGTTGGTGAAGAGATCCTTCCTCAAGTGGAGGAGTTTAAGTATCTTGGGGTTTTGTTCACGAGTGAGGGTAGGATGGAACGGGAGATTGACAGACGGATCGGTGCAGCTTCTGCAGTAATGCGGTCGATGTACCGGTCTGTTGTGGTGAAGAAGGAGCTGAGCCGTAAGGCAAAGCTCTCGATTTACCGGTCAATCTACGTTCCTACTCTCACCTATGGTCATGAGCTATGGGTCATGACCGAAAGGACAAGATCCCGGATACAGGCGGCCGAAATGAGCTTTCTCCGCAGGGTGGCTGGGCGATCCCTTAGAGATAGGGTGAGAAGCTCGGTCACTCGGGAGGAGCTCAGAGTAGAGCCGCTGCTCCTCCACATCGAGAGGGGTCAGCTGAGGTGGCTCGGGCATCTGTTCCGGATGCCTCCTGGACGCCTCCCCGGGGAGGTGTTCAGGGCACGTCCCACTGGGCGGAGGCCCCGGGGAAGACCTAGGACACGCTGGAGAGACTATGTCTCCCGGCTGGCCTGGGAACGCCTCGGTGTCCCCCCAGAAGAGCTAGAGGAAGTGTCTGGGGAGAGGGAAGTCTGGGCATCTCTGCTTAGACTGCTGCCCCCGCGACCCGGCCCCGGATGAAGCGGAAGAAGATGGATGGATGGATGGAAATATAAACATTGTTTATATGTAACACGGCGCCATAACATATCGCCAGTGTTGAGTCGTCTCTTCACAGGCGTTGGGGCATCTGAAATCCCTGTGAGAGGCTGGATACAAACTGGACCTGACGAACGCCATTTTTCTCGGGACAAACGTCCTGAGATAACAGCAGAAAGGCAGATGGGAAATAATTAGCATAGCTGATGTTCATAGTGATTTCCATTATACGGCAGTCGGTGTTAGAAAATCACTATCTCGCAAACTCTCCGCAACCCAACCATACGTGCCGAACGTGCCGAACCGTTTGTCTAAAAGGCTGTCGAGCCCCACTGCCGCGGTAATGCAGGGTCAGTGGCAAACGGTTCTGTATGGTATAACAGAGGAATAAAAGGTAAGCATTATGTAAATGCTCTGACTAAAGAGATGCGTCTTTAGTCTAGTTTTAAACTGTGTCAGCGAGTCAGAGCCTCTGACCGTATCGGGAAGGCTATTCCAGAGTTTTGGAGCAAAATGTGAGAACGCCCTCCCTCCTTTAGTGGACTTAGATATCCTAGGAATGACCAGAAGCCTTGAATTTAGTGATCTTAAAGAACGCGGTGGATTGTAGGGCGAAGAAGGTCCGTTAAGTACATAGGAGCTAAAGGGTCTTTTACTGTAGTGGATAAAGTAACAGGGCATCCATCTATATTAAAGTTGTATTGTAAGAGGTTTTGTGAGTAGTTTTTTTGGACCAATAAGTAATACTTCCGTCTTATCTGAATTTAATAGCAGGAAATTACGCGTCATTCAGCATTTTATATCTTTGAGACACTCGGTCAATTTAGATGAGTTAGTGTTTTCGTCTGGTCGTGATGAAATATATAATTGAGTATCATCAGCATAACAGTGGAAATTAATTCCATGTTTTCTTATAATATTACCAAGTGGCAGCATATATATTGAGAATAGCAGAGGGCCTAAAACAGATCCTTGCGGTACTCCATAGTCTACGGGCGTTATCTTTGATTTTTCCCCATTTAAACAAACAAAATGAGAACGGTCCGATAAGTGCGATCTAAACCAGCTTAATGCCTGTCCCTGAACACCAGTGTAGTTTTGTAAGTCGATCCAAGAGTATTTTATGATCTATAGTGTCGAACGCAGCGCTAAGATCAAGTAGGACAAGTATTGAGATACAGCCTTGGTCAGAAGCTAAAAGTAAATCATTTGTAATTTTAACTAGTGCAGTTTCTGTACTATGATGCGGTCTGAATCCTGACTGGAATTTTTCATAGATATCATTTTCTTGCAAAAAAGAGCACAACTGAGCGGACACAACTTTTTCTAGTATTTTTGACATAAATGGAAGATTTGAAATGGGTCTGTAATTTGCTAAGTTATTTGGATCTAATTGCGGTTTCTTAATGAGAGGTTTTATTACTGCCAGCTTGAATATTTTTGGAACATGACCTAAAGATAAAGACGAGTTAATAATATTGAGGAGAGGCTCTTCCACTACAGGTAACACTTCTTTCAGTAGTTTAGTGGGTATTGGATCTAATAAACATGTTGTTGGTTTAGATGCTATGATAAGTTTATTTAGCTCTTCCTGTCCTATCGTTGTAAAGCGGTGTAGTTGTTCTAGAGGGGCCATAATTGAGGCTGAATCATAAGACACCATAGAGGATTGTACATTTATAATTGTGTTTTGGATGCTTTCTATTTTCTCATTGAAGTAATTCATAAGATCATTACTGCTAAACTGTAACGGTATATTTTGCTCTGGTGATGTCTGTTTATTTGTTAGTCTAGCCATGGTGTTAAATAAAAACCTTGGATTATTTTGGTTATTTTCTATTAGTTTGCGGAGATGCTCAGCCCTGGCTGTTTTTAGAGCCTTTTTATAACGTGACATACTGTCTTTCCACGCGATTCTGAAGACCTCTAAATTAGTTTGTCTCCATTTACGCTCTAAGATACGAGTTTCTCTCTTGATAGCATGCGTATCACTGTTGTACCAGGGTGCTTTAGTTTTCTCTCTAACCTTTTTTAATCTAATTGGTGCAACAATATCTAATGTACTAGAGAAAATGGTGCTCAAACTGCTAGTCATGTCCTCTAAATCATATGTTTGTTTGGGTTCACTGAGCAGCTTAGATAGATCAGGTAAGCTATTTGAGAATCTATCTATAGTGGTTGGAAGGATTGTTCTGCCTGGTCTATAACGTGGCGCAACGTGACATATTTCAGCAGTACGTATTATGCAGGTCACCATGTAATGATCAGTGACATCATCGCTTTGCGGTATAATATCTATATTAGTTGGATCGGTTCCATATGATATAATTAAATCTAGTGTATGCTTTAGACGATGAGTGGGACCACTGACGTTTTGTTTGACCCCAAAGGAGTTTAATAAGTCTGTCAACGCAGCCCCTAAAGCATCCTTTGTATTATCTACGTGTATATTAAAATCTCCAACAATTATTGCTTTATCGACATTCACCAATAGATCCAGAGAAAGTCTGCAAACTCTTTTAGGAATTCAGCATATGGCCCTGGAGGTTTATATACAGTAGCCAATGCTAGAGATAGTATGGATTTCTTTCTTACATCTAAGAGCGTAACATTTAGCACAAGTACTTCAAATGAATTAAACCTGTGACCTGTTTTCTGAGTAACATTAAAAATATCTTTATAGATTGTTGCAACACCGGCGCCACGGCCGATTAGACGAGGCTCATGCTTATAACAGTCAGTGGCGGCTGGTGATATTTATTTTGGGGGGCGCATTTTTTTATTTTTATTTTTTATTGAGGAGGGCAAATAAATACAAAGCAGTACCAAAAACCATGTTGACTTAAATATAAATGTATGATCTTTATTTACATTTCATACCAATAAAGTACCAAAAAGCATGTTTCCGACTTGAACATAAATGTTGCTCTCTTTTATATACATTTCATACCAGTAAAGAAGTAAAAGCATGTTTCCTACTTGAACATAAATGTTGCTCACTTTTATATACAAGTAGGAAACATGCTTTTTTGTTTTTGGTACTTCTTTATTGGTATGAAATGTATATAAAAGAGAGCAAAATTTATGTTCAAGTAGGAAACATGCTTTTTGGTACTTCTTTAGTAGTACGAAATTAATATAAATGTTGCTCACTTTTATATACATTTCACACCAATAAAGAAGTACCAAAAAGCATGTTTCCTACTTGAACATAAATGTTGTTCTCTTTTATATACATTGCATACCAGTAAAGAAGTAAAAGCATGTTTCCTACTTGAACAGAGAATTGCTAATATTACATCCAGCCATCCACCTCCGTTTCTCATAACACGCGCGGGTGAAGCTTCGTGTGTAGCTTCGATCCCCTGTCATTGGACTGCTGTCGGGTCTAAATTGGGTTGGTCCGGTTCGAGATCCTTTATCTTTTTTTCTTCCAGCGAAAGCCTTGTGAAAGGGTTTTTTTGTAAAAAAAATCACAGAATTTGGATGAACTGCTGCCATTATTTATACAAATAATGTCGAAATGGTGTCGTCTGCGCACTCGAAATAGTAGTGGAGTGGCCCAGAGCGTGAAATTGAATGACAGGTGACGAGAACCAATCAGATTGGATAAAATAACGTGCATCCAATTCTGATTGGCCAGGATGCAACGACTTGCGCCCTGAGGAGAATCTTTAAGAGACCAATTAGAGACCAGCTTCAGGTCACATGCTGCACGAAAATTTAAACTCTCACACAGACACCCATTTGTCCGCGTCCCAAATGAAACACATTGAAAAACATAGAAAATAGTTGACCGATTAAAGCCAGTTTTTATTAAATGCTGATGCTTTTCTTAGTACCAGCTTGTACATCGTATGAAAAAAAAATATTTTTTTTTTTGTATTTTTATATAATTTTTTGTATGTCTATTTCTTGATGGGGGCGGCGCCCAGCACCCTCTATTGACAAGCCGCCACTGATAACAGTATCCTGGTGGGCTAGACTCATTTAGACCGAAATATTCATTTGGTTTAAGCCAGGTTTCAGTAAGGCACAGAACATCAAAATTATTATCTGTGACCATTTCATTTCAATAACTGCTTTAGGTGTGAGCGATCTAATGTTTAGAATACCTAGCTTTAAGAATTGTTTTTGTTCACTAATATTTAGATTTTCTGGTTTAATTATAATACGATTTTTGCTAGATCCTGCACTAGATTTATTGTTTGGCTTCACTAAACGAGGAATAGACACAGTTTCTATATAACGCTCCACACTATGCATATTAGTTAAGTTAGGACAACAGAGGCTATGATTTGGACTTTGACTTTACCATTGCTTCACAAACTATGTTTAAACCTTTACCTGGACTCAATATTGTGTGATTGCATCCACCTGTGCATCATTACCTTGTTAACCCGGCTGAACTCGAAATCGGAAAAAGGAGTGAACGAATTCCGACAGCTGTTGAACGTACATCAGTTGTACACCCGTTATTTCAGTGCAGTGTGTGATTGAATAAGTGCACTCAGATAACGTACACAATGGATTCGGACAACACTACAAATGGCTGCCTCCTCAAATAATGCCCTATTTGAGGATATAGGGGGCGATTACGGGATTTTCTGTGTCTTTCAGTCAGGAAGTCAACGGGGCCCATCAACTGTTAGGTAACCAACATTTTTCAAAATATCTTTTGTTCAGCAGAAGTTAAAAAAAGAAATCATACAGGTTTGGAACAACTTTAAGGGTGAGAAATAATGACAGAATTTTAAACTATCCCGCCTTAAACAACGAATAACAGTATATTTATAAATGAACATCAATCTAGACTAATGCAATTCTTCATTATTAGTTGATGACACCTAATGCATTAACTAATGGTGATGAAATTAACTTTAAGTGTTAGCAAGTAAAGTTTGGGACTCCTTGAAATCAAATGAAATGTGTTAACCTGCAAGGACAATCAGATTATGTCCTTATTCAATATTCTGTTCTAGAAGCATATCTACTTCAAATGACGAATAGCTTGCTCAACAACATTGATATCAGCAAATCTCCTCTGTGCTCCAGAATAATGTAGCAGAGGTGGAGGAGTTGCGGACAGAACTGATGGATGAGGACCTGGTGGAGCACATTCTCTCACTCTTAATCAACCCAGAGGTGGAAGTGGATGTCCGTTACTTTGCTGGAGGGATCCTGGCACATCTCACCTCAGTCAGTGGGCCTGAGTGGGGTCTGGATGCTGAGCTGCACTGCACAGTGCAGGAGAAACTGGTGTGTGTTCTTGTGCATATGGTTTTTGAGGATGGAAATGTGTATAATGACACTTCCTGTGTCCTCGTGAACCAACTGGCTTAAAAAACATACTAAACTGCTTTATTGAAATAAGAAAATGCAGAAAGGTTTTGGGTTAGGGGGTAGAAAATTCAGTTTGTACAGCATAAAAACTATTACACCTAATATGGAGAGTCCATATAAACCATGTGTGTGTGTGCGCACATTAGTAGGGCCCTATAAAATCCATTTTATTCTTTCCCAAATTCCATTTTTATTTTTTCCCAAATTCTGTTTTTTTTTTTTTTTTTTTTAATTTTTGCAAATTCCGTTTTTTCCGTTTACATTTTTGGGAATTCATTTTTTTTACCCTTTACTGTTATTTTAGTTGTAAAAGAGTGTGCTTTTTATTCCGTGATCGCAGAAATTATAGGGCCCTACATTAGTTCAAATGTAGTGTTTTTTTTAACTCTGTACCTGAAATCTCTCACTTTTAGCACTCCTCTATCCTGTCATGGAGTTCCCCTGAGCATGCAATGGTTTCCTACCGGTAAGTGTTCTAGTATTTACTTTTTTATTGATTATTCTGTATTTATGTAATATTATACTGTACAATAATCAGTCAAAAGACTGGACACACCTAATCACTCCATATTATTATTATTATTATTATTGTTAAGTACCAGATTTCAGAAAAATAGTGCAACTATAATATTACACAAATGGAAATATGGGAATTATGAAGTGTGAAGTTTTAATTTGTTTTTAACTTTAGGGGCCCTATTTTAACGATCTGAAACGCAAGTGTCAAAGCGCAAAGCGCAATTAACTTTGTGGGCGGATCCCGGCGCTGTTGCTATTTTCCCGGCGGGATAAATGCCTCTTGCGCCTGGCGCAAATCTAAAAGGGGTTGGTCTGGAGTAGCTTCATTATTCAAAGGTGTGGTTTGGGCGTAACGGAAATAAACCAATAAGCATCATATCACATTCCCTTTAAGAGCATGATGAACGAGATGCGCTTGTTCTATGGCGCAATTCTATTTTGACGGCGCATTTACCAGGCGCGCTTCAGCATCGGTTCACAGCCAAGTAGAACGATGTTCTCGTCAGGGCCGTAAAAGAAAGAGAAGGGACACTGGGGATGGGACAAACCCACCCAAATTAGCTTCGGGTTAAACATGCATATAATAATTTGGGTAAATGTGTAAGCTTTATGCCTGTTTTTCCCATCATCATGGACACAACAATGATTTCCCTCATGTTTATATATTTTTCCGTATAATAATGTATCATTTGCAAAAAGTAAAATGCATCTGTGTTATGAGAGATCATCTACAGTGTATCCGCGTTGTTCACACTCTGCATTATGGCCAAGCATGCACGCTTAAAATAGCATCTGAATATACGTGCAACGCGCCACTGACTTTAGACCAGGTTTTTTCTGGTCATTGGCGCAATTGTTTTCTGGAACTGCAAAATAGCACCAGGGATTGTTTTGCGCGACACACGCCTCCTTTTTGTGCCAACCCGCCCAGGAAGCGCAAGTTCATTTGTTAGTTTACCGACGTGCGTCTGTGGAGGAAAAAAGCCGCTTTGCGCGAGTGCAAAATAGGAATGATAAATGCGTCAGTGTATAAAGTCATTTGCGCCGGGTGCAAGATAGGGCCCTAGTTTTGTATTTTGGAAAGAAATTAATTTGTAGGCACACAATTTATATTTATATCTGTCTACAAGACTGGCTCTTTGATAAAAAGTATCATGAGACGCATAAATTCAAGACATTTTTGGTGAACTATCGGGTTGATTTTCACCAAAACTATTAAAACACTTGAAAAATAACCAGAGCAGCATTTTTTTAGCTTACTTTCACATTTATTAAAGCACTCAAAAGTGTAAGTCATGAAATACTGCCATTGCAAGCTTTGTGATTCTAAAGGGCCATCAGAAGCATACAACTCTTTATTATAAGACATTTTACTGGCAAGTAGTAGTAAATTCTGCCATCATTACTCACCCACCTACTGGAACGAGTGTGTAGTGCTAAATGGTGCACAGGAGAACAATTGCTTTACAATGTACAATTATGGGATAGTTTGGCCAAAAATTTTAATTCTGTCTTCATTGACTCTCTCTCTTGTCATTCCAACCTTGTATGTATAACTATTTTTAAATTAACTATCCCTTTAAATATCAAGTTGTTTTTCACCAACACAATAGATGCACTTAAAAGATAATCAGCAAGCCATTTTCATTATTAGTGAGTCGTGATATGCAGCCATTGTGTTAAATTCACCCAACCAACTGTTAATTAAAGTCTTCTTGTCTATTTTTTTCAAACAAGAAAGACTTTGTCCAGAAGAAAGAAGGAGAAAATCCAAAGAATGAGCTGGTCACTTGTTTTCATACAAATACACACTGTTTATTGTATTTAAATGTAAAACAGTATAGGAACAGTTTTCAAAATTTAACACAGTCATACAAATTTGTAATGGATCTGTTAATTTAACATTGCAGTAGCACAGAAAGCTATTGATGTCTTTCTTTCTCTCTGTCTTCCAGGACACTTCCAGCCCTTCTACCCTTTGCTACACATCTCTCAGTGTTCTGGTGTTCAGCTTTGGGCTCTCTGGGCCATACAATTCGTCTGCTCTCAGGAACGGTAAGAAGAAATCCCGAGACTAATAAACGGCAAGTTCATTGAGATACACAGCAAATCCCTGAAATCCCTTGCTTTTCACAGCGACAAGTAAAAAAAAACAGATGAAAACAAAGAAAACATAATGGTTTAATCTAGTTTAGTTTGACTATAGATTCACTAATGGCCCATTATACACTTTTACCCCTTTTCCACCAAAAAATAACTGGTTCAGAACTGGTGCTGGTTCAAAGTTGGTTTGGAGTTGGTTCAACTTGCGAACCCGTTCAGAACCTGTTTGTTTTTCCACTGACTGGAGCGCCCAGGGAACGACGTCAATACGTCACTGTTTACGTCGCCATACGTCTTTAGCTAGAAACGCTTGCAAGTACAACATTACTTTGGGATTATCTCTAACTCGTGTACCAAGAAGGCTTTAAAAAACAATTGAAATATGTAAGTCTTTTAATCTTTTCGTTTGACATGTAATCTTTTCTTATAAGTTATGTACCCCTGTCTTGTGTCTTTTTTTCTTTCCATTTATTTGTTCAATATTGTGACTGTTTTCTTCTTTGCTTTTAATGTTTTCAATAAAAAAAATAATAAAACGCCTGCGCCAACTTCAAGCATAACAATTACAAAGGCATCGTGTTTCTGCAAATGTTTCTCCTGGCTTTGCGATCCTATATTATGGTCAGAAAAGATGTTTAGAACACATCTAAACCCGCCTCAGCCTCCGACGTAAGCATGAGCTGTGGTAGAAGAACGGTTCTAGTCCAGCAAAGAGTTGGTGCCATTTTAGAACCAGTTTTCCCGGGCGAGAACCCGTTCTTTGGCTGTCGAAACACAAAGAATTGGTTTGCGCGCAGGCACCGGCTCCGAACCGAGCTCTTAAATGCTTTGGTGGAAAGAGGCTTTTTAGACCATCAGAGTACATTTACACAAAGTCTTTTGCCTTACCAGGCTCCATTCAAAACTGAATTGTGAGTTCCTTTAAAATTCCTGAATTTCAATTGATGTTGCAAATTGGAGGTATCTTTGTAATTCCAATTTAAGAGAATTAAAATGAAAAGTAAAGTCAATTATCTGCAATAAGTGTACCTAAGGCTGGGCTTACACTGTGAGTTTAGACACTCAGATGCTCTTTGTCATGTAATGATGGCTATAATGAGTGCACAACGAAAGAGAATTAAACCAATAGTCTTTATTTTAGATCCAGAATGAAAATCAGGACATAAACATAGAAAACACAACCACTAAACAGATAAAATCGGACAAAGAACTGAAAACACAGGTAACTAATGAGTTAATTAATTAACAACATGTGAACAGAATGAAACAGACATGGGAATTAGGACAACTTAGACTGACAGAACCAAATACAATAAACAGAACATAATCCTGACAGTAGTATGCCCACCCCCTGGGAAAGGTGCGTCCTCACGCCACACAAGGTCCAGTTGAGAGAGGAGGGAGGGAGGAAAATCCAAATGTGTCTGCATTTCATCTGCACGCTCTAAGACACAAGTCATTTGTGATGTACAAAAAATTTTATTACAGATCATTTGCGACACATTTTTCATAAAGTGGTGATTTTGATGGGATGGAAATTACTTTATTAACAAATGTTTTATTATGTGAGATTCCAATTATGTGCAAAAGTTACATTCGCAAGTTAGGATGAAAACATAGCTAATGTTGCTGCTATAGTGTCGGATAGGAAATAAATAAATAAAGACGGCTGTGCAAATGATTCAGTGTTTAGCAGAGAACAGCATTCCGATTAACACACGCTAGCACACACAAATACACTTTCTGGTTGATAATGTGCCCGCTAGGGTTGGTACTGGTAGTAGCCCATGTGATGTGGTTGTATGATGTTTGTATGCGTGTATGTTGTATGATTCTGGAATAGGGGAGTGCCTATACACTTTGAGAACCTTACTGAGCATGTCCTGAATAAATGTCATCTTACTTAGTGATATTTTGAGCCACTTGCTGAAATGCTGCTGTTGTAGCTCCTCAGTACTGCAGTATGCTCCAGACGGAGGGAGGAACAGACCGACTGAGAGTCCTGAGCACCCATCCAGACACCCACAGTGACGTGAAGTGTCTGGTAGAAAACATCTTTAAGATCCTGGAGCAAAACCTTCATTCCGCCAGCCAAGGTTCAAAATGTGCTAACATCTCTCTGCAATGAACATGTTCTGTTAATGTTGTCATTACTTGTGATTTAATCATTTTAGGAATAACTCTTTAAATGTCTGTATTTTCTGAATGTAAAACACTCATGTTAATACAAATCAAAAGCACAAGCACTTCTGGTGGTTGAAGATAATTTTTTTTTATAAATATAAATAATATATATATATATATATATATATATATATATATATATATATATATATATATATATATATATATATATATATATATATATATATATATTTCTGCCTAAACTAAGTGTTTTTTTTAATAGTTTGTTAATGAAGTGTTTAATTTATGAACTTGGGAAACACATATTGCTGCCCCAAACTCATAGAGTCTGGATGTGTATGTTGACCTGTATGCTCATACAACCAGCATATGAAAAGCAAAACGTGTATTTGATACACAAGTTGTACTCTTGGTTTAAACTTCTTCAATTCTTTAAAATTCATGTTTCTGGATGAAAAACGACACTACCATAATCTATGTATACACAGATACCTCTTTAGTGACCGTTTCTATGGCCCACTATAAGCCATCCCCCATGTTGGAATGGTCAAAGCTGGTTAGTGAGCACTTAAAGGGATACTCCACTTTTTTTGGAAATAGGCTCATTTTACAACTCCCCCAGAGTTAAACAGTCAGAGTTTTACCATTTTCGAATCCATTCAGCCGATTTTCTGATATTTAGAAGAATATCAGTAACCAGACAGTTTCTGGTCTCATTGACTTCCATAGTAGGAAAAAAAAATATACTATGGAAGTCGATGAGACCAAAACTGTCTGGTTACTGATATTCTTCTAAAAATCAGAAAATTGAATAAATGGATTTAAAAGCGGTAAAATTTGACTGTTTAACTGTAAAATGAGCCTATTTCCAAAAAGTGGAGTATCCCTTTAAACAGTAATAGAAAAAATATATAAACACAAGCAAAATGATCCTGTTTCAAAATATTATGCAAGTGACATCAGGATTTAGGTAAAATAAACAATCAGATTTTAGTTTTCCAAAGAAAGTGTTTGTTTTATTTCTCATATCTTGTTTAGATAACTGGTATTAATCTCAGACAAGTTTGTTGAATAGTTTTCCAGATATTCTTTGATAATCTTCTTAGAAAACGGTTGTTCCACATTATTAACCAAGTCACATTTCTCATGCAATATAGGGCGGAAGAAATATCTTTCTGAAGATGAAAAGCATTAAATAATGAAGTAGTGCAAAAGCATGAAAACTATGTTGCATAGAGATGATAAAACTCAAAAGATTTGTGAGTGATTTAGAGCACAGAAGAACTCTGACAGAATCTTTCTTAAGCCTTTATCTGACTAACAAATTAATTGTATAAAAAGTGGACAGCTTTAAAAAATAAAGTGTCTCTGGAGGCCCAAGAATCTCTCTTTGCAGGCTGCAGTTGAACAAAGCATATCAGCCACCGCTAACCAAATGCTCACCAAGAGACACATTTTTTGCTCAGTCAGATCACACATTACAAATTGGCAAAAGAAAAGAGGAAGGCCAAGGTGGATGCACCTGGAGCCAGCTGGAGAGTAAAGCCCAAGAGCTCTTGGAGAGCTGTCTGGAGAGCTCTTGTTGGCAGCCTATGCCCCAGGAGGGGTAGCAGTAGTGATGTAGTACTCAAGTCCGGATTTCGGCTTTCTCGGACTCGCCTCGTAATTGTTCCTTCAAAGACTCGGTCTTGACTCGGACCACAGTGGGAGAAGGACTCGTCATTTTCAGACCGAGTCCTCAAGATTTTTTTTTTTCATATTTTTTTGGTTCATATAAAAACAAAAACACAACACATAACATCAATAATAATAAAATGCTGTAATAATGTTGATGGGCATTATTTGAAAATGACATCCCATGGTGCAATGCAAAGATAATGCCGTCAGGGCCATCAGTGTCTTCAGTTTGCTGCCTGCTGTGAGCGGCGGCAAGATGAGCAACGAGTCATCGTCAAATTCGCCTTTCAGAACCACAAACCGCTGATGACCATTCACCTGCATTATATGACTGACAGTCAAGAACGGTTTGACCTAAATGGTAAATGGACTGCATTTATGTAGCGCTTTCATAGACCCAATGGCCACCAAAGCGCTTTACATTTGCCTCACATTCACCCATTCATACACTCATTCATACACCGACGGCGGTGTCAGCCATGCTAGGCCCTATCCAGCTCGTCGGGAGCAGCTGGGGTGAGGTCCTAAAAATTGGTCCTAAAAAAAGGACCTAAAAATATCAATATTGAAACTACTGTGGAAACAAAGACACCTACATCTTGGATACCCTTAAGGTAATCTAAAACATACCAAAAATTTATTTCAATGTGAACTATACCTTTAAGACGTTAAGACGGCTGCTCTAAACAATTCCAATCTAGCTTAGTCTGTAGGCCTAACTGTTGATTATTACCTGGGGTGATATTAAATCATGAATATCAAAACTGACATGTCGGGACAAAATCTCGACTCGGACTTGCTTCCTCAAAGACTCGGTCTTGACTCGGACTCAGCTGAATTTAAAAACCAACGGACTCAGTCTTCGACTTGGACTCGACCCTTCAAAGACTTGGTCTTGACTCAGACTCGAATGAATTTAAAAACCAACGAACTCGGTCTCGACTTCGGACTTGACCCTTCAAAGATTCGGTCTTGACTTCGGACTCGAACTGTATTTAAAAACCAACGGGCTCAGTCTCGAACTCGGACTTGACCCTTCAGAAGACTCGAGTCTTGACTCGGACTCGACTGTATTTAAAAACCAACGGGCTCAGTCTCGACTCGGACTTGACCCTTCAAATACTCGGTCTTGACTCGGACTCGACTGTATTTAAAATCCAACGGACTCAGTCTCAACTTGGACTCGAACCCTTCTAAGACTTATTCTTGACTCGGACTCGACTGTATTTAAAAACCAATGGACTCAGTCTCAACACGGACTCGACCCTTCTAAGACTTATTCTTGACTCGGACTTCGACTGTATTTAAAAACCAATGGACTCAGTCTCAACTCGGACTCGACCCTTCTAAGACTTATTCTTGACTCGGACTCGAACTCGGACTCGACTGTATTTAAAAAACAACGGACTCAGTCTCAACTCGGACTCAACCCTTCTAAGACTTATTCTTGACTCGGACTCGACTGTATTTAAAAACCAATGGACTCAGTCTCAACACGGACTCAACCCTTCTAAGACTTATTCTTAACTCGGACTCGAACTGTATTTAAAAACCAACGGGCTCAGTCTCGACTTGGGACTTGACCCTTCAAATACTCGGTCTTGACTTCGGACTCGACTGTATTTAAAAACCAACGAACTCAGTCTCAACTTCGGACTCAGACCCTTCTAAGACTTATTCTTGACTCGGACTTAGACTGTATTTAAAAAACAACGGACTCAGTCTCAACTTGGACTCGACCCTTCTAAGACTTATTCTTGACTTCGGACTCGACTGTATTTAAAAACCAATGGACTCAGTCTCAACACGACTCGACCCTTCTAAGACTTATTCTTGACTCGGACTCGACTGTATTTAAAAACCAATCGGACTCAGTCTTCGAACTTGGACTTGACCCTTCAAAGACTCAGTCTTGACTCGGACTCGACTGTATTTGAAAACCAACAAACTCTGTCACAACTCGGACTCGACCCTTCTAAGACTCAGTCTTGACTCGGCATAGGCGGTCTCATGCCCATCACTAGGTAGCAGGCATAAGTAAGTAATGTTCACCAGAAGTCAATGATGATTGCTGTTAAGACCTTTCCAGATAAAAAAGCAGCCATCTAGATGACAAGTTTAAATTCTAAACAACTGAATCCTCAGATTATGGCATATAGTAGCCAGGTCATCCTTCTGTTTAGGGATGAGATGTAACCACACAAAAAAAAGTCAAGCTGACATTTCCAGCGACCTGACAGCATGGTGGCTCATTCGGTGCTCCAAACAGCCCAGATTCTTCCTCCTTCCCAAAAATAGAAGCAAGGCTGCAAATTTCAAGTAAATCATCAAGCACAGTCGAAGGACGTCAATTTGAAGGATCCTTGTTAGGCAGGCTTTGCTTCGCTTCCTTCATTCGTGTATTTTGAAGAATGCATCAAGTATTAAACCTTCTAGGACTATAGATAAGTCCAATGAAGAAACACAGGCAGAGTGGAAAGTTTTCAGCCATCTCATCTCTCGCCTGAAATGAGAAAGTGAATGCCTCTCCGAAGCTCCATCACCTGATGTGTTCAGCTGCAATCAGTGCCACATACTCCAAAGTGTGGCCCGCAGAGATACACTGAAAAGAATGCCAGCACTGAATCAACAGGGAAGTAAACCATATCCAAAATTGAACTCTCTACACTACCAGCATTTTTTTATATCATATTCATAAAACTTTCATGGACCCAAGCATATTTAAGAATATGTAAACACTCACTTTATCAAAAGAAAGAACAGAGACTTTGCCTAAAAAAGGATGAATAAAGTTAGTATATTTTTTAATCAACATGTGGAAAGTGTCATTAATAAAACATTTTGAGCAAAACTCTTTTTTTGAGCAAAAAGAAAATTGCATTTTTGTTTAACGCTTTGTCCGGATCAGATTCAGAATGATGAGTATTGAGTTAATCAACACCCCCAAAGCCTGCACATCTCTTATACTGCTTCGTATCTCTTTTAAAACTTGAAAAAATGGCGGGGAAAGTGCTTAAAGCATAGTTAAGGGGGAGCTCTTACATTCAAAATGGACTGTAACTAGAAATAATCAGAGGACCCAAACAAAATGTTTTCTGATCAGGGAAGCCACATGGAGCCCCAAGCCTGGGAAAGTAGATCTACTCTGATCAGGATCTCCTAATGAAAACTGGCACCTAATCCGAATAGTTGTCAAAAACGACTTCGGTATCAAGTTGGTATTGAAATTTAAAAATGTGACGATACAAGCAGTTCCCTCAAGCATTTTGGGTGCTGTTGAATGGATTCTACTATCGTCAGATTTTTTTATTTCAATACCGACTTGGTACCGAAGTCAGTACTTTTAACAACTCTAGATCTGAAAACCAAATGCTGGAAGGCCAAAACAGTGCTAACAGGCAGACATGGGCAGTATTTCAATTAAATGTATTTTAAATACGTATTTAATTACTTTAGTGTATTTTGTAATTTGTATTTTGCAGGTGTGGAAAAAATAAAATGTAGTTTGTAACAAAATATTTTGACGGAGTGTATTTGAGTATTTCAAATACTTAAATACTTAAGAAAAATCACCATATTAATGTCATGATTCTGCCCTCGTGTCCTTGATTTTCTCTAGTCTTGAGGCAGGATCATGACAGACCCATGTTTTGTGTGCAAGCCCATGGCCTTTTTTTAGGTCATGTGCTTGTGTTGTCTCATTACGTACCCCGTCCCCTTGTTCTCCTCGTCTTGTCATTGTCCAGTCAGCTTCACCTGTTCTTGTCATTAGTGTCTCCCTATATAATCCCTTGTGTTTGCTGTCCTGTGTTGGTTCATTGTGATTATTACCTGCGTGGTACCTTACTTTGTTAAGCCTTGTGAGTATCTTGTCAAGAGTCTTATCTAGAGAGAGTTCTG
Source organism: Hybognathus amarus (assembly GCA_030378365.1). NCBI lineage: Eukaryota > Metazoa > Chordata > Actinopteri > Cypriniformes > Leuciscidae > Hybognathus > Hybognathus amarus. The sequence continues at coordinate 73,022 of JAQIUQ010000225.1, forward strand.
ATTCTATATTTGCTGTGATTTCAGACCCAAAAAAGGCAGAAACATAAGTTATCATATTCATCTAATTTTTGTTAGCGATCCGCTAGTTGCCCTTCCCAGAAGCATGCCGTCTAAAAACCCAGCCCGTTCTCATCCCAAGGCGTCATATACAAAGCTTTTGCCAAAGCGTAGACATCCAACGCACATGGCACCTGTTAGCATCAGTATGAGACGCAGATATGCATAGGCAGAAGGGGCCTCCTAGTGGTCTAACCCTATCCCTACCCCAGACCTAAACCTACCCATACTCTGTGCATGTTATATAGACGCTAAAGGGTGCCATGTGCGTTGGATGTCTACATTTTGGCAAAGCGTTGTATATGCCGCCTTGGGATGAGAATGTGTTGAAAAAACTCTATAGGCTACCAAGACTCTGAGATCTGCACACAAAAACAATGGGTTCACCAACCACTAAAACCTAAATAAACAGTGTTCCAAGTTACCAATCACCGACGCGGTGGGTGTTGTGAGGTTTTGCGCTTGTGCACGGCTGCACACGAAGTCGTCGCTAACCCTAGCCCCAACGCATTCTCATCCTTTATCGTCATATAGAACGCTATATGAAAAAATCAGCGCTATACTACGCACATGACATCCGTTATTGTTAATATAACACGCGCTGTGATGGCTAGGTTTAGGTGTGGGGTAGAGTAGTCTCATATTACGCTAAAGGATTTATTGGATTTATTACACCTTGGGTTCATGTTATATTAACGATAAAGGGTGTCATGTGCGTAGTATAGCGCTGTTTTTTCATATAGCATTCTATATGATGATAAAGGATGAGAACGAGCTCCTAGCCCTAACCCTTCATAGGCCCTACCTATTATGAAACGGCGCATCTGTCGCAACTCCACTGAAATCTCCATGATAAGCAAGCATTCACACAATATAAATGTATTACATATGAGAAATATCGATTTTGTATAAACCTACCACACCATTGATGTGAACTTAGCTATACATGCCAGTTATGTCAGAGGGTGCTTTTTCAGGCCCTGTAGAGATTTATTGAAATGCCCAAACTTTTTTATTTTGCTACTTTGCCATTTTGAATTTACACATTTATAATATTTGTGTTATTGCTACTATTTGTGTTTTTGACCTTAGAAAAATAAAAAAAGACTAGTGTGATTATTATTATTTATTATTATTAATAAATTATTGTGGGAGTATTTTTGTATTTTCAAAATACTAATATTTTATTTAAATAAATTTTTCACATCAGTATTTTGTATTTTATTTAAATACATTTCATGAGCCAGTATTTGTATTTTGTAACAAAATAGTTTTTGATGTATTTGTGCCCACCTCTGCTAACAGGAGAAGACTTCACACACTCTTGCGAGTTCTGCTGGAAACGTCCATGTGGGGCATAATCGCATTCCCCCGGCGTACAAGACAACCGATATGGTGTCTGCCATGATGACCACATGAGCCTCAAATGTCTGGAAGTCAAAGTCAGAAATACCACCATCTCCAGGCAATTAGTTTGAGCCTTCAGAGACTCTCCAGTATTCATAGGCTTGGCGTCTTGTGCTCTAAAATGCAGCGACATACTCCACCACCCAATAAAACACCAAGAGTTAAAAACTGGTAACAACAGCGTCTGTAACCCTTAAACAGTGATGTTGCAGATGGACAACTTCCTCCGCTGTTGACCCACCACTGAACGGTACACCGGTGAAGCCACTGCCAACACACCTACAGGTCAGGTTGGATGCTTTCATGAGACTGACCACCCAAGGGTGCGTTTCCTGACACCACCGTTAGCCATTATTTAGAATATATAAAAAGTCATTTACGTCTTAGTTTGTCAAGAGATTTTAAGCAGTTTTTGAAGAGCGTGCATCTGCGAACATGCTCTAGTACGTAAGAACAGGCCTATGGATGAATCTGGAAATAAAGAAAAATGACTTGGAAAAATGAGAATTAGTCTTCAGATGCCATGTGTGTAATTTATAGATTTATAGATTTTAGTCTAGCATTAATTCAATCTCAAACAGATTAATTAAAACAAGCTCCAGCAAGCTCTATTACTCCAGCATGTATGTAAAGTGACATCATTAATCAGAGTGGTTAAACAACAAATTTGCGACAGTAAGGTTTGGGCAAACGGTAGTTCAGTAGCAAGTTCTGTCACACTGATTCTGGGAGTTGGAAACCTGAAGACGGGCAAAATTACCAATCTTTCCCAATTTTTGCAGCACCTCTGGTCCTTCTTGTGTTTCCTCACAGGTAAAAGTCAGTCTCAGTGCATCTCTGAGAGACCGCCTAAATATACGTGGGTCACTTTAAATTTATTTATTAACATGGCATGGAGATGAAATGGTTCATACTTAATTCTGCCTGAATATGTTTGCGTTTAACCAACTGTTTATGGATGTGACAGTATTTCTATTTCCAAATGATCCATAAGCATCCAAGCGTCAAAGCGGAAGGGAGCCTGGAGGAAAGTTAGGTCACGGAGCTGAGATTTAAACCAGGGCCGGAAAAGCCTCGGGATCGTCCACATTGGGAACAGAAACACCTCCAACCTGTCAAATTCAAAAGCAACACACTTCAGCACTACGCAGAAGTCATAAAAGCAAAAAGGCCTCTGGTAGCACCCAAAACACTGAATCCACAGGTGACTGTCCCAGGCTTGTGGTGCTGCTTGGCCAAGATAACAAGCTGCTGGTGAAAGTGCTGTTGATGTGGTCCACCAAACCATTGCTTTGGGGTGCAGGGGATAATGTGGGCTCTCTCGATCAAACACCTTGTTATGCAGCTCCTCTGAACTGGAAGCACATCTCCTCCACCAGCTTTCCATCTGTCATTCCCCTTAGATGGATATTTGACACCGTTATCGTCTGCTTAAGATGGGGTAAACTACAGCAGCACCTCACAACAGTCCCAGTTGGGTTATCAAAACAAGTGTCACCAATTTAAATCCTACACTCGTGACTATTAAAGCCACTGCTGTGATATAAAAACACACAAAATGCTTACAATGTTTAGAACTCACTGCATTTTCCATTAGCAAACATAATCTGAAAAATAAAAATATTTCTGGTTCCAACATTAAGAATGTGTGTATTAATGTCTCGTGAATAATGCTGCCAAGGACAAATTCAACAAATGTTTAAAGAAAAGGCTTGTTCTTCAGAATAGGATCTTAATTCACCAATTTTACTGCATGCATTGACAGAACAAGAGATCCTGCTGATATTCTTGGGACCAGACAAACAGGTAACAGAGAGAGACAAAAGCAGTGTATTGACAAACCGGAAGCATGGACTCAAATATAGTGTCGTCTTCCATTTTATTGTCCCTCCTACCGAATACAGAGTACGTCGGCCATCACACTTGGAGGTCTTGCTATTTCACATACACAAGAAGCTGGTTCCAACTTTTCTTTTGCAGCACACTGTTGTCCCACCCTGATTTACACATTTTTCAGAAAATGCAAGCAGTAGTGCCATCATAATAATAATTAAAAATAAAAACACAGCAAAGATCACAGAGGGAATAAAAACAAAAACAAATGGTACTGATGCAAATAGACCACGTGCTTAGTAGCTATATTTCAAATGTCACCAAAAACCTAAGTGCAAGATATGTCAACAACCTTAGCTAGAGAAAACTCACTAAAGTCAAACAAAACTTTATGTTAAGAGGAACATGACTTGCTGAAACTTACCATCCAAGCTCAGGAAAATAAACTTATGGCAGATGAAATAAAACAGGTTATCTTTCTCGCTCTCTCTCTCTCTCTCACACACACACACACACACACACACACACACACGCACAACACATCACTTATGTATACAGTTCTAAAAGTGGTCCTAAGGTTTCTAAGAGATGAACTTGTATGACTTGAGGACCAGCCTGGATCTACATTGAGCCCTGGGTGATTTAACAAGATAAGGAAGTAATCTCTCTTGAGGAACAAAGACAACTATGCATACTAATATCACAGGTCCCGCAAAGGACGACAAAACACCAAAGCAAGATCAAGACGACGCATTTGCGTCTTGCTACCGGTTAAAGAAAATAAAATAAAAGAGGGTGGTCTGACCGTGGAGCTTTCTTTCAAAACATTTAAAATAGTCAATATACATTACTCATGTATATGTTAATAGTAAAATCATCACTACAAGTCTTGTATTCTCACTTAGTGGTGAGAGATGGAAAAAAATAAAAAGAAAGAAAAATCTGCTTTTGGTAGAGCCATTGAGAGAGTGAGTGCACTCAATTACACGCGGAACACCGCCGTGTCCTGAGGGAAGCTTAAGCGTTCACAACACACTTCAACTTCTATCTTGAAAATGCATACATTCAAGCAGCAATAAAAAATATTTATGGCGAATGCATAATCTCTGGAAAAAAGGGAAAAAAATACTGTATGAACATCCCTGCTATCATGTCTCTAAATACAAAACCTCTACCCATAATTTGCTTCAGTGTAACAAGAAGTCCTTTTTGTGTTTTTCCGCAGGTAAAAGTCAGTTCTCAGTGTATGTATGGATGACAGTCTCATGTATTTCTATTTTCCGGTTTTGATGGTTCGAACAATCCATAAGCATGCAAGCGTCAAAGAGGAGGGGAGCCTGAAGGAAGGTTAGGTGGCGGAGCTGAGATTTAAGCCAGGGCCGGAAAAGCCTCGGGATCGTCCACGTTGGGAACAGAAACGCCTCCACCCTGTAATCAAATGTAAAATAAGTATTAACTGTAGAAATCTAGATTAATCATTGTTGAAATTACAGATGTCATTTCTTTGAAAGCAGTAATTGAAAGTAGTCTTCCGTTATAATGAGTTTTATATTTTAAATATATAAGTCCACTGCATTCCAAACCACATAAATGATGACTTCGTAAGAGCATTCGTAAGGAAAATATACAGACAGGCGAAGACAGCACACTTCAAGTGTAACATCAAAGAAAGTGCGCGTCTCTCACACAGCGCGTGCAATGAAGCCTGTGAATGTCCTCGTCGTAATTTGCTTTAATCTTTCCGAACTTTATGAAAGATTATTTTACGGAAGGTTCGAGTAGTGTGTATAGGCCTATGTGAGGAATTGAAAGCAAGCAGAATACATGTTTCTAAAGCAAACTCAGCGTCATCGCACATCTGGTTAAAAACTAAACTCAGAATCGATCCAGAATCGTTGGAGAGAGAATCGCGATGCATCGATTTTTTCCTCACCCCTGAGTACACACGCTGCGCTGCTATTGGTTGTCAGTATTATGAGTGAGCGAGTACAATATTGGGCCGATCACCAATCCTGGTACCAATAACTGACAGACCAATACCAATCCTGGTATTGACGCATTCCCAAGTTTAAACCATAATAGTAGGGCTGTAATCTCCAAGCGCCATTGGTCTCTATTAAATTAAGCATTGCTTCAGCTTTGCCCAAAAGTGAAGCATTGCTGGTCAGCTGAACCTTGAAAAGTGTAAAATCAAAAAATAATGAACACCTTGTTTCATTACATCTATCATTTAAGGCAGGGGTTCCCAACCGTTTTTGTGCCAGGGACCAGCATATTCATAAAAAAAAATTCCAGGGACCAGTTGTCAATTTAAATGCCTTAATTTTAAGATGCATCCGTTGGATTTCGGAACAGATCACTGTGTAAAACAGTAACAGCCTATAATTTATTTGCATGTAATGAACTAGTTGGCAACAAAGGCGACTTGCATACTATATCTTTTTTAACTTTCAGAACGGTTCACAAAATGTTTCTCTTTTCTCCCATACAATTATGTCAACAAATACGCATTTCACCATTTGCAGTAAAACTTAAATTCTCAGAAAATGCATTTAAAACTAATGTATTGAAACGGCTGTTTATATACTCCATTAATAAAGGAGTCCAGACACTGGAAACATATCAGTCCACATGCATTTTATATTTAATATCAAGGAAATAAACATGCATGCATGACACAAAAAAATCTTTAACTTTTAAGTAGCAAACTATTTTTTAGAAAATTCTTCTAGACTAACGTCACTCATGAATCCTAAAATTTCACACGTCTTGAGTTTTATTAAAAATCTTTAACTTTTAGGTAGCTAAATATTTTTTAGTAATTCTGTAAATTACACTAAAGGTTAGATTTCATTTAAGATAAATTGGAGCGGCCACACTGAGCTGTGCGTAGCACTCACAGAAGTGAACAAGAATGGTTAATGGTTAACTCTATGGCGATGCATGTGCAAAACAGATTTAACTAACCATAAAGTCAACCAGGAAACATAACACAGTTTACTATAGGCCTATATAGCCTCCGTTTTGTCTTTGAGAGTTGGATTTTGATGGTGAAGTGCTGCTGCAGTTTTGACGGCTTCCTTGCAGAGTTTTTCACCACAAATTACACACAACGGATTTGACACCACGGAATTCGCCTGTTCTTGTGAATCCATACCTAACGTATGAGGTATCGTATTTTATAATCGAAGCTTGACTTTTCTTTTTCTTTCTCTCGCTATATTTCAAGTTGGACATCGCCTTTCCTCTTACCGGAACGGTCCGCAATGAAATTAGCCATTGAAGTTTGCTGAAGCCCGCTCATCTATCCACATACTTCTGTCCACTTCAGCTGCACGCACCGCACTTTTTTTGAAGTCCGTTACATATGACACTTTGTTAAGCAATCGCAAGGCACTCAAAGAAACACATTTTAATATTTGTAATATATTTTAATTTATTTATTGTTTGTGTTTTTGGATTAAATAACATGGCATGTTAAAAGCATTTTAAAAAGACAAATAATGATTATTATTATAAAAAAATAAACTTTTATTAGGGAATATTTCATATCAGTATCAATATCAGCATTTTTGGATGTTTTTGTTGAATGAACGGTTTAATGACTCAAAGACCGTCTGTGGGCATAACAATGTAACTGCGCGCTGAGTGACAGTCTTTCAATGTGCAGAGACGCAGTTTAGTTTCGGTTACTGAAAATGTTCTTGTTTTTGTGTATGCAGACCACATTCGTAACACGTATTTATATAGCAACAAATAAATAAATGGCGGTAATGCCACATATCGCGCTATTAAACCAGTCAAAATTACCGCAAGGGATTAACCTTGACAACCCTAGCATTTTGTTTGTTTCAGTCTCTCAGTTGTCTTTAAGTTAATGTTTCAGTTATTAGTTCTCCTTTAATTTTTTCCCCAACAGGGGCAGCATAGAGCGCCCCTCTCATGGCTGTAGACAGTAATGTTTCTCTTGGTTCATGTCAGTCAGTGTGAATTAATTTTGATATATAGAGTCGCAGGACCTGCCAAACTATGAAAAAAGCAAGACTATAGTCCAGAAAATACGGTAAGCAGAATCTGTAGCAAACAGAGTACATGTCTTTGTTGTTTACCTTCTCAGATCTGCCTCCGCCTCGGCTTGGGCGTCCACCACTGCTGCCGCCTCCTCCTCCTCCGCCTCCACCTCCTCCTCCTCCTCCTCCACCACCTCCACCACCACGGCCTCCACGTCCTCCACGAGACCTCCACGGCCACGTCCTGGTTCGACCCAAGTCTCCGAAGTTTATCTCCAGCTGGGATGTGATGTCATTGGCTGGCTTACGGAAGTGGTGTTCTCCACCTTCTTCAGCCTTTAAGAAAGGAAACAAATCTATCATTCCCAATTTCACATGATGAGAATTTAAGCAAATAAACTATGACCACAGAGCTGACCCCTCAATTAGACATGTGCCGGTATTCGCTAATGCGTTAAATCGCGGTAATGAATATGCGCGATATTGTTATTGCGGGCACTTCAAAATACCGTGAAAAATAATAGCTTCGAATTTAGACTTTTAGAACGCGCATTAGCGTATTTTCCATCATCACGCATCACAAGCACCTTTCAGACAGGACGCGGGACTAAGCGCATGGAACTTTTGTTGCTGCGTTAACCAAAGCACGCCAGGGTTGGAGTGTCCATGGCCGTATATTCTGAATTTTGGCAAAGTACTAATTTAACTGAACTTTAGTTTAGGATAACCATAAACAAACTGATAAACAACTTCAAAAGGTGACCAAGAGGGTGACCTCCAAACACACATTTAGACAAATACCTTGTGGAACGAGTCAGGATCAACATCTCCAGCTTCAATCACAGCTCCAGCATGCCGCTGGAAAAACAAAAGCAGAAATTAGTCTTGATGTCTTAAATGACAGAAATTTACAAAGATAATGGGCTAATTCCACCTACCGTGCCAACTTCCTCACTCTTTGACTTGTGCAGTACGTCAGCCCTCTTCCACTGGCCATCGTTTCCTTCGGTTGGGCTTGCGGATGTCTGAATTCGACTTTGGACCGTTCTTTGTCTTGCATGGCCTTCCATTCATTCCAGTGTCATCTCCTTAGGGCCTTCCTCCTTCACCTCTCTCTACTTCATTCTCCCTACACACACACACACACACAACCATCCAATGTGCATGCTCTTTGTACATGAAGCATTTCTTCACATCAACATGAACAGAATTGCACTCACTTGTTTTCGGAGTCGACGGGGCGTGTTCTTCACCTTCAGGAGCAGGCTCAGGTGCAGCGGACTTATCAAGCTCACTGTCAAATCAGACACCGCTATTAGTATCTGGTGGACCCTTGAAATGATCAAACTAAACCTTTTAAACATTTCAGAAATCTTACATTTCATACATGTACCCTGAATTTGGCAGTGTTTGTTTCACACTATGGTAATGAGCAGATTCATACTATGAGTAATCATTAGGCGTTACTCATCATGCTAGAGCACAAGCGGGACAAGTTTCATGTCAAAATGTTATACTTGTACACTTGTTTACCACAGCCAGATTATTTTGATATCGCCTGGTTCTGAAACAGATCTGTCATGACAGCAACAGTTACTCACAATCATTTTATCTTAAGTGATTTTGCCTTCAAAATAAAAGTATGAAGACATTTTTGCAGAGATGAATTGAGAGCTTTTAATTTGAAAAGTTCTGAAAGACATTCAAGAGTGTGTGGATCACTTAGTTGCAGACAGACACAGCAGCTTTGCATTCACAAAACTAGGAAGGATGAACGCATTGTTGCCTTTTCACTGTCAACTTTCCTCTTTAAACTCTTTGTTAATGGCGTTTTTCCTCACCAGCCAGCTAGCTACCTCTTCAGGCTGAACGGTGGCTACTGCAGTTGAATTTTCCTATTGGATGTTCTGCACTTCTGTGATCGTACCCAGGTTTCAGTTCACCACGCGAGCTACACCCTGGGCAGTATAAAAACCATCTTGTGTCGTCAAAACCACTGTGAGGGAGCCAGGAATTGAAATTTCTGAGTATTGAAAACAGATCAGGATAGAGTGTTTTAGCATCTATTTCGTCCCCTCATAGGCCCGTACACATGGGATCAATATCAGCGCGCATTATTCGCAGCGTTTTTCAACCGAGTTTGTGTTCACACCAAGCGTTTTTCGCTGAAGCGATGAGCCCGAGTGAACATGCAAATTCATTCCCTGACATTAGATGGCGCTTAATGTAAAACAGAAATAATAATAGAACACTATACTAGGGTGAATCATATTCATGTCTCAACATGTTTTATTATGACAGATTAAAAAATATGAAATGCAAATGAAATAATGTCTTCTGTATTAGAAAAATAAATATATAAATAATAAATAACTAAAACAAATGCCTCCAAATATAACAAAATAAACTCGCAAGCTTACAAAAACAAACTAACAAAATTATATCTTTAGTTTTCACATCTTTATCCTGTTTTCTCTTCCTCATCCACCTTGTTTGTCCACCTCATATTTGTGCTGTAGAATCTTGATTTTCCCAGCAGTTTTTTGAAAACCAGGACATTTTCATCACTTAAAAACAGCCAGGACAGTCGTCGAAAACAGAATTTGTAACGCAAAGTTAAGATAATGCCCAGATATTAAAACATAGCACTAGTTGTTGCAATGAACAGATGCACAGAGAGACTAGAGAACTGTTGTCGCACTTCCCCGTGTTTAATAAAACCACTCAAAACGTCTAACACTCTCATACATGGGGATTGAGCGAGAGAAAACACAAACAAACATCATTGTGTCTAGCAAGACCGTCTTTGTGTTTGAACCGCCAGTTGTGTTCTTACTGTAACTTCAGAAGTACCTGACACGCTGAGCAAAACCGCCAATCCCGTCATTGGTTGAATGAGTTTCTGAACGCAGCCGCGGCAAACCGAAAAAACCATCCCGAAGGCGTTTCTTTTTTTTTATCAGAATGACGCCTTTGTACCGCGCTGCCATTTTTCACGTTGGTGTGAAACACTCAGCATTGGCACCCATTGTTGAGTCAGAGGCGTTAAACGTCGACGAACATTACGTCGATGCGAAATTTCGTCCCGGCTGTGAACAGGCCTTATCTCGCTGGGGTCTGCCCACCTTTTCAGTATTTTCAAATATTGCCAGTGGGTGGAATCAGGCTCTGACCAGGGGTTTAGTTACCCTTTAATGACTGTCCTACTGCAGGATTTAACAGAGATAACAGCTCACTACCAGTTACAAAAGACACTGTAACAGTCTGGTCACAGGCAATTCTAGTTGCATTTTTTCGAGTTGGGTCCAAGTCCCAGGCCTTCAGTTGAGTCCAGAGTTGAATCCCAAGTCCTTACCAATCAGAGCTCCGAAGTCCAATAAAGAGGCCAGAGTTCGGACTTGAGTCCAAGTACCTTAACATCCGAGTTCAATCCGGCTGAGTCCACAAAAGATTTAAACGATTTGAAATCGACCTTTCACATAGTAACCCGCCCCTCTTAGTTACTGTTGCTACGTCCCACAAGCCATTCCGCTCTCACTCCACATGTTCTCACACAGTGAAAAATATATTGAGGAGCAAAGAGAAAAGTTGCAAGGTAATGTCTCAAGAATGTAACACGTACGCATTAAGACCCAGGGGTTTATTTTCGAGCAAGATGATGGTGATGTTTACATTTTTATTATTTTTGTTTTACATGCTAATATCTCTTTTTTAGCCTCTGAAGGGCAGGACTAAATTAATTAATTTTTTTTTAACAATTTACACCAATTTACATCCAGTTCCCATCCTTAACAGATGCTTTCCTTCTTGAACATCACTAAATATTTGCAGGGTTTGTAATGATTGTGTATGAGTCCCTCACTTGTCACCATACAGAAAAGATGGATCTCACGGTCACTGCTAGTAAGGAGTCAAATATGCAGAAGATGCTGGAAAAGCAAAGAATGTGCCGGAGCTGGAGGATTTTTCCTCATGAACAACCATTACAAAACAAAACAGTTGTGGATCATTCAGGTAATGAACACACTAGGGCTGTCCACTTTAGTCGTTTAGTCGACTAATCAGTTCAAATGCCGTCTTGGTTCGAACTAAAATTCTTATTGGTCGACCAGTCGCAGTATTTTTTTTATTTTTTTTGCCAATAGAAATACATTTTCAATGATTTACTCCTTGATATTTATTCCTTTATAAAGCAGTTATTTATTACTGTATTCTAAATATAATTAGCCTATGTTTTATCCCCAACTTTAAATGCTTTTAGGCTATTTCTTGTAACTGCGCCACAGTTTAGCGCACACACATAACACACTCGGGAACCGCACCTACTGGCTGCGCTGCTGCTCGCGCTCAGTAAGGGATGTACTGGTAGGTGGTTTTGCTGTATTCATTCAGTTCACTGCTACTTTAGTCGACAGAATGTCCAAGAAATCTAAATCTTTTGTCTGGCTACATGTTTGTGGAGGTAGGCGACGGTGGACAGTGCCGCTGTTGCTCATTATGAGCGCGCACATCGCGTGCCTATTTGAAATCGAACTTGAGCGCGCAAAAGACGTGCAGCAGCTCTTTTAACGGCTTTATCATACTGACTCAATCGATTGTTTTCTTAATAGATTTTTATTTGTACACTCACTCATTTGAAAGTAGCCTAAATAATGTAACAAAACGAAATTAAACTTATATGCTATCTTACAACAGAGCCTAGTATTTCAGATTGTTTTTGAGGCTATTTTGTCTGTTGTTTTAAAACGCTGAACATATCGGCTGGACAAAAGTTAACCCATAGCTTTGTAAGTAAAGAAGAATACAGCCTGTATAAACGAGAGCTTTTTTAGATTTTTCATTATGTGGCAGATAGCAGTTATATTATTTTGTAGCGTGTGGTGTGATCAGGTGCGCGATTGTGACTGTCACTATAGACCAAGGACAGAGCTCCTCACTTGCAGTTAAAAAAATCACTTAATTTTCAAAGAATTGTATAATTATTATAGTTTTATTTATTTTTCGATGTTTTTCGTTGTTGTTTTATAAATGCTCTATGACAATTGTTTAAAAAATGTTCAATCAAAACATCCGTTTTTTTTTTTGTTTGTTTTTTAGTCGACTAATCGTCGCGCAGGACAAGACCTTGGTTCGACTGAAGGATTTCTTTGGTTCTTATTACAGCCCTATGACACACAATATTAAAATCAAGTAATTTGTCTTGTATTTTGTCTTGTGGACTAGGCCATTAAACATCTGTTATGTGAAAAAGCTTTTTCAGTGCAGTACTGAATAGAAACAATTTTATGATCCTTCCTATTAATAAAAAAGAAACGGAAAAAAATACATTTTAGAGATTCTGAAAGGTGTATGTAAACTTATGACTAAAGTGTAAATGTAACAAAAATCATACAGTTTTTAGTCTCCAAAATGTTGCTATGTTTATCATGTTTTCATGTTGCTATGGTTACTGTCAATCATCGCAATTTCATGACTCACAGGACTAGACTTTAGCGGATTCACTCCCACATTTAAATGCATTTATGACTGTTTTTGATTTACATGTGTGAACATAACTCACTGGTGCTCTAGAAAGCACGAAAAACTAAATTATTAAATAGATCGTCAAAAAATTATATAATAGATCGTCAATTGCGCACCCTTTAAGGCATCACTTACCGCGTCTCTGCCTAAAACTTGTCATAATCACTGAAGTTATCCGCACTGCACAGTGAATCTCTCATTTATATCGCGTCTGAGACTTTGTTTGAGGGATTTGCAAAAGGATAAATCTTGTGCTGATTCTGACCATCCATTTTGAAGCGAATTCTCTGCATGTTGACTCTAAATGCCTATGATATCATTGATCACTGCGTTCATGCGCTTAATTTGCATGTCTGTGATTGGCTGCAATGCTCAACGCGGACACAACACAAGTAGTTTTTTTTCCGTTTTTGAATAATGTGTCCTCCAGTGCCTGGACTCGACTGGACTTGGACATTTTCCGAGTCTAAAATGTCCGAGTCTGTGCCAACTAAGTCCGAGTACAAATTCATCCGAGTGCGTAGACAAGTCCGAGTTCATTCAAAATTGGACTCTGAGTCTCGGAACTGAAATTCAAGATTCAAAGTACCCCAACTCTCTGGCCCATCAAGTGGCGAATGTTATTGTTTTTTGGCCCGATGCCAAACTTACTTGCCAACCTCTGATCTGCAATATTTCTGTCTCAACACATTGGACAGAGCTTGAGAGTCAAGTTCCCAAATAAGCTGCTACAACCCCGAGCCCCCAATAGTCCCCATCTCCAATCCTACCTGGCTTCTTCCTTCACATTGCCCCAGTTGTGCGGGCCACTCCCTCCGCGCTTCTCCTCTCCTTTCTGTCGACTAAGACATGAAGAACATTCCAGTGAGACTAACAGCAACAAGAACCCCTTAAGCATTTGTTATTGCTGGCTTCTCACACTTACCGATTTGTCATTGCCGCTGTGTCTATCAAAGTCACGTTTGCCCCAGGGAATCAAAACCATCTCCCGCGTCCCATGCCTCGTCCCACGCCCACCTCTGGCCCCGCGTTCCTCCTCCACGCCCTCGAGCACGGCTTATCCCCGACCGGCCTGAGGACAACATCTTATAACATTTTATCACAAAGAACACTGGCAAATCTTAAAACATGCTTAGATGTAGCTATTCATCACATGGGGTTTCAGTGGACTTATTTACTATGGTGGTTAAACAACTTCTGAGTAATCTCAACCAGATAGACCCTGCAACACTGGCTCAACTAATGGCAATGGAGTTTGGGGAGTTTGACTTACTGTCTGTCTAACCAATGGCAGATGCAGAACTTAAACATTATTTTGAAAATCTATTTGGTGATATCAGTTGTTTTGAAGGTTTTTGGGGTTTTTTTTAGGCTTAGGTTTTTCAAAATTAACAAATTAAGTAAAAAAACAACAATGCAATACATTACAATACAGTGTAATACATATATTAAGCCATTTTTTTTTTCCTAGCTGACTAATGAGCAATTGATATAGAGTGGCGAAGCTTACAACATCACTCTGTAGGCCAAAACGTGGAAGCAAGTTAGCATTCTTAGCACTCCCGGTTCCCTCGCTCTTAAACTCTATGGGATTTTTGAATGGGTTTTTGCTAAATCGTCTAAAATAAGATCTGTGGTGAACAAAACCTCTAAATATTTTGACGCTTTGATCTATGATATAGAACACACAGTTATAAACTACTTGTGGTTTTTTAAACTTTGTGTCTGCTTGTGTTTTTAAAAACTTTATATAGGCTTCAAAATGTATAAATTTTAGATTAACTTGTAAAGATTATCTTGATAGACAAAACGTGTAAGGGTCACAACTCTGTTAACACACACAGATCTTATTTTTAGCTGATCTTTCCCAAAGTCTCATGGAAAATCCATAGCTTTTCTATCCGAGAACCCATGCGCTGCGTAGCTTCCGAGTTGTCCTACAAAGTGATGTCATCACTTTGGAACTCTATTAAATGGCTATCCTGAAGTAAATGTTGCCTGCCAGGGTTTATAAGCTGTATCACTGATGTCATCCTGCGGTCGAAGCACTGATTGAGGGACTACATAGAACATTTTTCATTTCAGTAAGTTGAATGGTTTTTATTCAACATACCTTCTGTTGTTCATTCATGTTTTTCATTGACTAGAACTTGTTAGTAAAGTGGAAAGAGATCATAAAGTGGTTCTTGAATTGAAGTGGCTACAGTGATCGGTCATGACACATTAAAGAACTCCATAATTAGTGATCAACCGATAATTGGTTTTGCCAATATTTTAACTTGCCTCGCTCATTTGTAAATTTGACAACATGCACAAATGAGACGTTACATGCTAGAAATGTAGTTTAAACTTGGCACAAAATAAATAAGAGACGAACTCAGTCATGTCTGTGCTAATAAAGTCCATCTTTATTGGGACATGACTTGATGAATTATGTGAGTTTTGTGATTTTTCAAGGATTAAACCTTTAAGACTGACGGAAGCGTCGACGCTCCCAGTTTGCGTGTGTCTGTTTAACAGCCTATAGAAACTAAAACCAAGTGGCTAGCTCAATCATTCTTTTTGCATACAAAACCAGAGATGTAACATGATCAGATCAAGCCTCCATAAAGCGCATGTTGCATTGTTTTCACCCTCTAATGAGTCTGTACAAAATGTGTAAACTGCGTTTCACAAAAATGCATTGCACGTCTTTGCACACATGATCTGTAGATCTGCGATTGATAGTTACGGCTTCCGATGGCGCATTGACGCATCACGTTCGTTCCACTATGACAGATTAAGCCTCAACATGCTCATGTTGCGCGGTTTTCACACTCTAATGAGTCCGTAATAATGCGTTTTCCAAAAAAACACACAAAAATGCATTGCGTGTCTTTGCACACATGTTCTGTAGATCTGCAATTGATAGTTACGTCTTCCGATGATGGATCACGCCCTCACGTCCTGTGCACTATGACCCCAGCGTGTGTCGCATTTAGTGACGTCAAAAGCTGCGTCTTTTGGCCATGCGTTCTGACTCATATAATAGGTTTGACTCGCACTTGACTCCCATCTGCTATATGTTCCTTCTTATCGTTATTGTCTTTTTACCATTGCTTCATTCTATCATTTCTTTCTCATTTATACACTTGCAAATACAAGCACATTCACACACACACACCCACACACGTGCGCACAACGTTATGTCAAAATGAAAGTACACGGACGCACCGAGCTCCATCTGCTCATCGCCTTTATTTATTTATTTATTTTATTATGATATGTTCTGACAGGGTCTATTTAATTTATATTCTAACCAATTCAACATTCAATCAATATTCAAAAGCAAAATGTTATCTGTTTGACCACAAATGTAATTGAATATTTTACATGGCATTTTACTCCCTTTTTTGAATGAGTGTATCTTAAAACTAATTGATGTAAACAGTTCAAATCAATTCTGTATAGTTTTAAACTGTTTTATGCACATTTTTTTCATTGACAAGTTTGAGGTTGACATTTATCATTTTTTGTATTGAATAAAATATGCCGAATTTTTTTTCATTGTTTTTTGCACTTTTGAGATATTTATCTAGGTACTATTGATTTATTACAAACATAGCCTTCAAGTTGAGAAAGTAAGGATTATTTTGATGTATGGCATATGAAAATGCTCAAAAGAATGACAGCACAGCATGTAAAAATAGAAAGATATACTCTGGTGGAACTGTTCTATGGCAGGTCATAAAGGGTTAAGTAAAACAGACATAAATGAGTGCTGGAAATAAAAGCGCTGAATGTTATTCTCTGTTGTTGATGCTTCATCATTAGTCTCTGTGAAGTCACTTTCCAACACATTACATTTGCTTCACTCTTTAAACAACATATAAACCTTTTAAAAATTAAGTTTAAAATAAATGCTTACGTTCATGCAAAGTTCAGACTCCCTGTCATTTATTAATGTTCTACATTTGAAAACAGACTTTTATTAGACACTTATTTTGCCCTTTGTTACATTACTGCTGCTGTTTTAAACAAAAAGATACAACTGGGAGTTCTAAGCTACACTACAGCAGCAATGTTTTTATTCAGGATGTTTGTGTGTGAGGTGTGTGGTGTTTATTCACATGCTATATTTGCATCTGTTTGTTCACCTGATCAAAGCTTTAATTTAAAAGAGTAAATGTGTTTTTATTTTTTGCTCATACATCTTTATCTATTGATGTAGAACTGTGTTATAATTTCAAGGAGAAAGTGTACAAACAGTTTTGTTCAGCACCCTTATAAAGGTCAAAAACAGAAATAATAAAAATATATCAGTTCTGTATTCAGTTGTCTGGGTACATAAACACATGCAAATTATATAAAGTCAATATCTAGTCGATCTCTATTCAAAATGGCATTTACTCTTTGAATTTCATTATAAAATTAATAGAATTTGAAAACTGAAACTTAGTTTTAAAAGTTGCAAAGCTTATTGGGAATATTGGATGGAAGGCAAGTTACAAACAAATGTTTAGTGAAGTTGAGAATGAAACGTGGTCTGGAACCACATGTTAATTGTCTCGTATTTGAGGCGTGGTTTACGAATGCCCAGAGCCGTACTATTGGGTGCTACGAATGTCTATCAAATGCGCCTGTGCTCCCTCCCATTCTGGTGATTGGTTTCCCTATCTAAGGGGAAAATTTGGTTCATGGTATCCAGACTGCCTAGCATTGCGAAATAAATTGCGCTGTGGCAAGGCAGAATGGGGAAACCCAGGTAGGGCTGCACGATTAATCGCACGAATCTTGTTATGCGCATCTAATCATTAAAGCCGGTTCCTTGATTAGCAGTAAATCACCTTCACCTGCTTTCAGATGGAGCAGTATTTACTACAAAGAGCCGTAGATCACCGACAAGCTGAGCCATATCGCATTAAATATCGCTGGCGATACGTCCTCGATATTAACGCGATTTGGCTCAGCTTGTCAGTGATCTACGGCTCTTTGTAGTAAATGCCGCTCCATCTGAAAGCAGGTGAAGGTGATTTACTACTAATCAAGGAACCGGCTTTAATGATTAGATGCGAATATCAACATCGTGCGATTAATCGTGCAGCCCTGAAACCCAGGCTAGTTCTTGTCATAAAAAGCTAATAAAAACTGTCCTATTAACTTCAAATGTTCTGTGGGCGGAAATGCCTTGTTGATGCCAGAGGTCAGAGGAGAATGGCCAGACTGGTTTCAAGCTGATAGAAGGGCAACAGTGACTCAAGATAACCACCCGTTACAACCAAGGTGGGCAGAAGAGCATCTCTGAACGCACAGTACGTCGAACTTCGAGGCAGATGGGCTACAGCAGCAGAAGACCACACCGGGTGCCACTCCTTACAGCTAAGAACAGGAAACTGAGGCTACGATTTGCACAAGCTCAGTCGAAATTGGACAATAGAAGATTGGAAAAACGTTGCCTGGTCTGATGAGTCTTCGATTTCAGCTGCGACATTCGGATGGTGGGGTCAGAATTTGGCATCTACAACATGGAAGCATATGGATCCATCCTGCCTTGTATCAACGGTTCAGGCTGGTGGTGGTGGTGTCATGGTGTGGGGAATATTTTCTTGGCACTCTTTGGGCCCCTTGGTACCAATTTGAGCATCGTTGCAACGCCACAGCCTACCTGAGTATTGTTGCTGACCATGTCCATCCCTCTTATGAGCCACATGTACTCCAACTTCTGACTGGGCTACTTTCAGCAGGATAATGGCGCCATGTCATAAAGCTGGAATCATCTCAGACTGGTTTCTTGAACATGACAATGAGTTCGCTGTACTCAAATGGCCTCCACAGTCACCAGATCTCAATCCAATAGAGCATCTTTGGGATGTGGTGGAACGGGAGATTCGCATCATGGAATGTGCAGCCGACAAATCTGCGGCAACTGTGTGATGCCATCATGTCAATATGGACCAAACTCCCTGAGGAATGCTTCCAGCACCTTGTTGAATCTATGCCACGAAGAATTGAGGCAGTTCTGAAGGCAAAAGGGTTCAAACCCGTTACTAACATGGGGTACCTAATAAAGTGGCCAGTGAGTGTATAGGTTCAATAAAAATGTTGATAGAGCGTTATAATCCACTTCAGACCTAATGCCATCAGTGACATTGGTATGATAATAACAAAACTCACTTGTCCACAGAGAACTCGCCTCCTCTGGTTTTTTTCATCAGCTGGTTTATTCAAAGCGTCGCTCACGCGGAGGTCGTCTCTCTGGCTCGCGGTCACCAGGACGTCCCTCGCCTTGAGCCTACTCGACCCCGGGTGCTGGGAGCTGGCCTGACCCGGCTTGGCCCTCCGGCCTCCGCCCGACTCTCCTCATTCCTAAAACAGTGATTCAGACATTCAATAAACACGGGTGAAGAAGCCCAACATGAAGAACCTGTGAATTCTGATTTAAACAACTCAAAGAAAATGAGGAACTGATTTTATGAAGTATGCTTTTTGATCCATACATCTATTTCTGAAGCTCTAGCACTTAAACAGCACGCAATCATTTAAGCACATAGTGCACATGTTGTGGGCCTGGTCGGGGACCATGAAAGCAGTCACTTCCACTATATGTAAAAATAAAAACATCAACCATTATGCGAACACACAAGGGTGAGCAAATAATAAAGGAATAGTTTCGTTCATCGTCACCTAAAAATGTAAATTGTGTCATCATTTACTCGCATTAAGTTGCTTCAAACCTATAACATTATGGGTTTCACTCTTCTGACTGACAACGAAGAACATATATCAAAGAATGCAAGATAACCAGACGGTTGACATCTGGGCATCAATCTTCCACAGAATTTGTTTTCCATGGAAAGTCGATGCCTACCAACACTCTTTCAAATATATTATTTTCTGTTAGAGAAGAAAAACCGTACAGGTTTGTAACAACTTTTCATTTTAGTGTGATCTATGCCAATAAAATATGGGTGAGCTAACTGTTACTAGTTAAGTGTTTTTCACGAGGTCACTATGGTTCATGAATCAATCCTAGTGATGTTTTAAGCCACATTTCACATACTAGCTCAGGTTTTAAAGCACTAAGGTGAGTTACAGATTATTGTGATTTCAACAAGACATATAAAATAATAATAACCTTAAACATGACAATGAGAAATGACACATCAGACAGGTAAACACTAGCCTCTCCTTTCCTTTACATTTTCTGCATGTGCACATCAGCACGCTGTGAAGTAAAACATCATCACATTATATATTCACATAGGGCTAGCACAGTTAGCATGTAGCTATGACAGCTGCGCAGTTATAAATAAAGTGAGGATGATCAAATCACAAACAAATAGAGATGTTGACATGTCAGAGGAAGAAAGCAGGTGAAAGACACGTATGCAGAACCTCACTATGGGCATTTCGCACTCAAAATATGGTGTTAGCGCACATCAAATGTCGACAACAACACCAGCAGCAGCAGACGCTCCATGTCGACTTCACTTCACTGCTGTGTTTATATGCACACGAGCGCATCCTCGATTGCCCTGTCCCATAACCCACTGAGCTGCCAACCTAGACAGCATTTTTTGGCCACCACATGTGCCTTACGAACTCATTTATGGCGCGTTTGAAGAGGTTCGCGTCAGCATTTATCAGGCGCGTTGCGATTTGTTGTTTCTATTATTATATCCAAATATGTTGTCTACTACTAGGCTCATTCGGTTTTTATTTTAGTACTGAAACTTCTACATACCCTCCTTCTTGAAGTGGCACAGGGGCCCTGCGATGTCTTCTTTCTTCTCTGCGTTGTGTTTTTCCTGTCTTTTCTGGGACTCTTCTTTTCAGCTGTTTAGCGGCTTGAGCTGCCGTCTTTGAGCCGCCCGACGCGGCCGCATCTTCTCTTCTCGTCTTCGGCCGCCTTTAAAATCTCGAACGGGTTCGGATTCGTCGTCCAATAGCTGGTCGAACCGATTGGGTAACGAGCGCAGCCGAAGCCTTCTTGCAGATGCCCGGGCATGATGGCGCCCCAACGACATGATTTCTCTTCCGATTCTTCGAGCAAACGGCTCACGGTGGACAAACCGCAAGATGGCCAAGGAAGACACACACACCTGCTTCTCTTCCGGCGCTCTCAGTATCCGGAACAGTCGCCGCTCTGCGCACACATCGGGCGGTGTACTACACGTGTGTAGTAGCAGTTACTGATTTATCTATGTGCAGTGCGGCAGTTCACTCAGGCAGAATTGTCAAGCATGTGTGTGATTACTGGTTCACCATAGTGACTTATGAGACCTGACGCCACTTTCTCTATGACAGCGACAGGTGTACGTAGTGCAATATCCGATCCGTTTTATCACATCGGCCCTCACAGCCTCGAGACGACTACCGCCCACCGGGAAAGTTCCTGCCCAGGGCCCGTGTGGCCCGGTGGGTGCCCTGGCAAGATGCCACTTGCCCAATCGTTCTCAGCCCTGGTTATCACTGTAAAGATACTCTGAAACAATCTGTTTTGTAGCCTGCGATGCGCCAGCCCGAACTCCGTCCACAACATTTTTTGACGGAAATTCACAGTCATTGGACTGATCCATTAAGGAGTAAATATGATCTGGCAAAACGTTCGGGCCAATCAAATTGCCAGGCGGGCTTTATACGATGATGGAACAGATTGATCTGCAAGTAATCATTCACGTGATTCCGTTTCCTCAGAGATGACTGCAGCTGTCGCTGTCTGTTGTGAAATAAAATTCGCCAGCACATTCATTTTAATAGACAAACAGAGAACTGCAGATCAAGGAATTTGTCGATCGGAAAGATATTTTGCCGCCTTCCCACACATGATCTGGGAAAAGTGTAACTTATCAGCTGGCTCTCGAACTGGTCACTAAGAAGATGGATGTAATGAAAAGCCTATGGTCGTTGTGGTTTCTGCTTTGGTCAGCACTCATGGAGAAGTAAGTAAAAGAACTAGTTATTTAACTTCTAAGAATAAGTAAGTTCTGTAGTTGAAAACTGTGCTATGCAAAGGAGTTGACTTACATTGCTGCTTGATTGGTTGTAGGTCTATGAACTATCCAATTGAGTGCAGAGTTGTTGTTTTTTCCTGGTTTGGTTACTACAGCACGCCTCATAATCAAAGCTTAATGGAGCGGTCTTATACTCATATTCTCATTAGAATATGAGTATGACCGAAGTCAGGCTATCTGTATTGTAAAAGGTGCTATGAATAGCCTAAAGATGACTTTTACTTGATTAAAATGTAGCTGTCATAAAGTATAACTTTGGACAAAAAAAATTGAGTGTTGAGCAATGACTGAAGAACACACAATTTGATGCTGAAATTTTGCCACAGGTTTTAGGTTTTAAATCAAAGGCGGAATCCAAAATCTCATTCTTATTACCGTTTAGGCAAAAATCAGTAGGTGGCATAAGAAGTAGGCTATGTCCAAATTCAGAGTGATCATAAAAGAGTAGGCAAAAAAGTACCGGATGACCAACTTCTTCCAGTGAGATTCTAAAGTGTGCATATGATGAAAACTTTACTATCCCATAAGGCCACAGGAGAGGATTTATGAACAGTGAACAGCAGTGAAGCGACGCAACTGATGCCGTTAGCCGATAGGTCACATGATAAGGACAACATGGTGAATGTAGATTTCATTCACACCACACACATTCATAAACTACTTTTTTAGTGGCCGTAGAGTAATTATTAAAGTTTTTAAGTTAAGTTATTATATTATTACAATTATTAAGTTATCAAAGAATCTACTCAAAAGAGTACAGTGTGATTGCGCACGCAGCCATACATGTGTATTTATATGGGGCCTCAAGGAAAGGATCTTACAGATCATTAAAATAAAAAAATTAGCTAGTGTCATAAAAGATATTAGTTTTAAGCAAGCGACTCAAAAATGTAGCAACAAACAACTACTTCTCAAAAAATAGCTTAAGAAAGAGCTACGCTACAAGACATGTTTGCTACATTTAAGCTAGCCTACTTTATTTTAAGGAATAAAGAAGCAAAAGAGCAGCTGTAATTAGATTAAATCAACGATTGTCATAAAATCAGAATGTAAACATAACAAAACAGGAAAACTTGTGTATGCAAAACTGTGGGGATCAAATATTGTTACAAAGAAAACCTGAAATCAACAACAATGTCTGAGAGAGAAATTAGTGGTTTCTTCAGTCCTCATGAACTTAACCTCCCAGAATGTTTAGATGTCTATTCAACGCACTAAGAAGCAAATGAGCTGAATCAGGTGGGGGTTTTTTTAGTGCTATTTCATTTCAGTGCAATGGGAAATCATCATGATGTGAGCAACACTGAGGAGGATGAAGAACCTCTGCTGAAAACAACAGGTGAGGTTGCAGTAGCGAAAGAAGCTCCACCTTCTGTGGCCGGAGGACATTTTGGGGGTGTTGTTGGAGGTGGCTTTCTCACTATTCAGGGGTATGTTTACATACGAAACTGATGATTAAAAACAGGTGACAACTTTAGCTGCAGCCTGGAGATCTCCAAAACAGGGTGTGGCTTCCTCCTATTGACAGAAAGACACAATACGCATGTGTGTTTTCACCCCCAAACCAGTTCAGTGAAAACTCCACCCTGCAGCCAATTCTGAAGATTTTTTGATCATGTCAATCACAGCAGGAAATATTGAAGGTGCACAGTGTTCACACATGTACTAAACACCCTCATGGACACATGACAGAAAAGTAATTCAATAAACATGTAATTAACATCAACTTTAACATAAAACCCTAATGAACATTACAAAATTTCAATGAAAATGCAAGTGAAGTGTCACACAGGGAATTCTGGGAATGTAATGTGTTTTTCACTGTAAATTATTCAATTACTTTTTTACTTTCACCAAAAGCTGTACATTTAACAGTATTTTATTCAACAGTATTTTACTGTAAAAGTAGGGTTAGATCCAATGCATTTCTACATTCAGTAACGAAACTTACTGTTAACCAATTACTGTTTTTACATTCACTTAAGACTGTATTTAAAAAAATAAATAAATTTGCGATACACAATATTAAACACTTTTTCAACTGAGCGATATTACTTACTTAATTCATTGGTCAGTAATTCCTTAGTAGTTGCTAGAGTGTTAAGTCGATACTCATTTGTTCATGTATTTATTAATTAATGACAGAACCATTCTGAAGTATAGCTTTATTATTATTATTAGAATGTGACATTTGTTCTGTATGGTTGTACAACTGTATTTACATTTGTTCATTTTGGAGATGCTTTTATCCAAAGTGACTACTGAGGAATGCAGCAAGCGATTCATCTTGAAGAGGCAAACAAGAAGTGTTAAAATACAGTTTAAGACATTGCTTAGTAGTAGCATAAGCTAGAATAGAGAGGGATTCAAGGAGAGTGAAAGCATATCATTTTTTGGGTAACACTTTTATTTTACAGTGTCCTTGTTACATATGTACTGTACTAATAGTAAAAAAAAAGTGTGTTTAATTTGTTAATTCCTTGTTCCAGTGGTGATTCATGAATTATAGAAATGGGCAAATATGTCTCAAAAATAAAAAAGATAATAATAATAAAAACTTCCAAAATCTCTGTGTAAACAATAAGTGACGTACACACGCAAGCTGACTTGCTTCTGGTGCATGCGCAGACCGAAGCGCCCGTGCCTTCAGATCAGTTGGACATGGCTGTGGTTACTGCGAGGTAAAACTATATAAATACTGTTCGTTTTCTCACACAATACATAAATATATATAAATATTGTTTATAACACGGAGCCATAACATATCGCCGGCATTGAGTCGTCTCTTCACAGGCGTAGGGCATCTGAAATCCCCGCGAGAGGCTGGATACAAACTGGACCTGACGAACACCATTTTCTTGGGACAAATGTCCCGAGATAACAGCAGAAAGGCAGATGGGAAATAATTAGCATAGCTGATGTTCATAAAGATTTCCATTGTACAGGAGTCGGTGTTAGAAAATCACTATCTCACAAACTCTCGCAACCCAGCCATACGCGCCGAACCCGTTTGTCTAAAAGGCTGTCGAGTCCACTGGTGCGTTAAGCAGTTTCAGCGGCGAAACAATGTCGGTATGGCATAACAGAGGAATAAAAGGTAAGCATTAGGTGAATGCTTGACTAAAGAGATGTGTCTTTAGTCTGAGTTTTAAACTGTGTCAGCAAGTCAGAGCCTCAGACCGTATCTGGGAAGGCTATTCCAGAGTTTTGGAGCTAAATGCGAGAACTCCTCCCTCCTTTAGTGGACTTAGATATCCTAGGAATGACCAGAAGCCTTGAATTTAGTGATCTTAAAGAACGCGGTGGATTGTAGGGCGAAAGAAGGTCTGTTAAGTACATTGGAGCTAAACCATTTAGGGCTTTATAGGTTAGTAGTAGTATTTTGTAGTTGATACGGAACTTAATAGGTAACCAGTGTGGTAACCAAAATCGGTGTTATATGATCATATTTTCTTGACTTAGTAAGAACTCTAGCAGCTGCATTTTGGACTAACTGTAGCTTGTTTATTGAGGATGCAGGACAACCGGCTAATAAAGCATTACAGTAATCTAGTCTCGAGGTCATAAATGCATGAACTAACTTTTCTGCATCAGAGACAGATAGCATGTTACGTGGCTTAGCAATGTTTCTAAGGTGGAAAAAGGCTGTTCTTGTAACATATGAAATATGATTTTCGAAAGACAAGTTGCAGTCTAGTATAACACCCAGGTCTTTTACTGTAGTGGATAAAGTAACTGGACATCCATCTATATTAAAGTTGTATTGTAAGAGGTTTTGTGAGTCGTTTTTGGACCAATAAGTAATACCTCCGTTTTATCTGAATTTAATAGCAGGAAATTACGCGTCATCCAGCATTTTATATCTTTGAGACACTCTGTCAATTTAGATGAGTTAGTGTTTTCGTCTGGTCGTGATGAAATATATAGTTGAGTGTCATCAGCATAACAGTGGAAATTAATTCCATGTTTTCTTATAATATTACCAAGTGGTAGCATATATATTGAGAATAGCAGAGGGCCTAAAACCGATCCTTGCGGTACTTCATAGTCTACTGGCGTTATCTTTGATTTTCCCCATTTAAAGGGCGGGTTTACTGCAATTTCACTTTTTTGATTTCAAATAGTGTGTAATGTTGCTATTGGTGCATGAAGAGTATCTGCGAAGTTGCAGCACTGAAAGTTTAGTGTAAGCAGAGATATCGTTTTTTAAAAATCAGGAAGTAAAATTGTCTACAAAAACGACTCGTTTTGGGCTACAGCTGGGTTATGGTACGTCACTAACCCACACATTTGCATCAACCACTCCCTCCGGAATATGCAGGAAAGGGCATGCGTCGAGTGTGTTGTTCACGCAGCTGTCAGGTCTTCTGTGTTTCGGGCTTCCCACGGACACTATACTTCGACAACAATGGATACAATTTGTGTTTGATTATATTCCTGAAAGTGACGATGGGAATCTAGCTCTCTGTGCTGCGCATTTACGAGACAGCTTCCAGAATCTCCACGAGTTCAACCGGATTAACGTAAACAAGAAACTGTTTCTGGAATCATGAAGCAGATCCAACTTTAAAACCAGCAGTTAAAGCAGTCAGCAGTTGTTGGGCCACACTGTAAGTAGGCTAGACTTCATCATTTTAAATGTATTTGCATGTATAATTACCGACGGAGCGTTGTGTTTTTTTTTTTTTTTTTCAAATGCTAGCGCTGGCTTTGTAGGCTTTATGGGCTACTAGTTAGGCTATTTTGTGTCAACGGCAAACGCGTACAAACATTATGGACCTGAATTTTGTATAAGTACTAATGTTTTAAATGTATTTTTCATATATATATATGCTTTATGACTTTATTTTCGATTTGATCAAGAACGTAAACCTGCAAACGCTGTTTGTGTTTAACATTAGTTAGCCAGTCAGTTGCTATCGTTGCCAGTCAGATGCTATTGTGTAAATCAAACGTGTATTAAGTTAAAAAATGAAGCAAATTATCATTCAGAAACCTTTATTAAGAGGCGTGTGTGGTGAGGTTCTGCTTGACTCTCTTCATCGCGGCTTTCTCGGTCTGATTCTGCCTCTGTGATACTGCAGTCTCCACATCATTATTTACGTGTATCCACCGTCTATGGTATCCACCTTTGGCATGCCCCCGCTTCGCCCGTAAAGGTCATGGGCGTGTAATCTTCCGGAAAACGTGAGCGACAGTTTAGCCAATCACAACACACCGGCCCAAACGAACCAATCTGAGCCCACTACGTCATTCTGAGGGAGTGTTTTCATAGACTCAGGAGTCACTCGCTCGTGCAGGGGACAGGGAAAGCGCGGCTGACAATAAAGGTGAAATTTATGAAAAATAAGACTTACATGAAAAACCACGGATACATGTTATATTGCACCCCATAAACACAATCATGCAAAGAAAAAGAGCAGTGAACCCGCCCTTTAAACAAACAAAATGAAAACGGTCCGATAAGTACAGTCTAAACCAGCTTAATGCCTGTCCCTGAACACCAGTGTAGTTTTGTAGTCGATCCAAGAGTATTTTATGATCTATAGTGTCCAAACGCAGCGCTGAAGATCAAGTAGGACTAGTATTGAGATACAGCCTTGGTCAGAAGCTAAAAGTAAATCATTTGTAATTTTAACTAGCGCAGTTTCTGTACTATGATGCGGTCTGAATCCTGACTGTAATTTTTCATAGATATCATTTTCTTGCAAAAAAGAGCACAACTGAGCGTACTTTTTCTAGTATTTTGGACATTAATAGAAGATTTGAAATGGGTCTGTAATTTGCTAAGTTATTTGGATCTAATTCCGGTTTCTTAATGAGAGGTTTTATTACTGCCAGCTTGAATATTTTTGGAACATGACCTAAAGATAAAGACGAGTTAATAATATTGAGGAGAGGCTCTTCCACTACAGGTAACACTTCTTGCAGTAGTTTAGTGGGTTTTGGATCTAATAAACATGTTGGTTTAGATGCAATGATAAGTTTATTTAGCTCTTCCTGTCCTATCGTTGTAAAGCGGTGTAATTGTAGGGGCCATAATTGAGGTTGAATCATAAGACACCATAGAGGATTGTACATTTATAATTGTGTTTTGGATGCTTTCTATTTTCTCATTGAAGTAATTCATGAAATCATTACTGCTAAACTGTAACGGTATATTTTGCTCTGGTGATGTCTGTTTATTAGTTAGTCTAGCCACAGAATCTCCACTGGTCCAGGCCAGAGAAGAGGCCATGTCTCTAATGGAATGGGCTCTAATGCCTAAAGGGCACTGAAGGCCTTTAGACCTATAAGCCAAAGCGACAGCATCAACTATCCATCTGGAAAGGCTCTGTTTCAAGGTGGCTAGTCCCTTTGCGTGGCCACAGAACGAAACAAAAAGCTGTTTTGCATGCAAATCGCATGCTCTCTACACACAGGACACATTTCATGTGTATGAGCCGGACAAACAGTCATGTTCTTTTTGCGATTTATCTGGGTAGCCGTGAAAATGGCCTTTGGGGACAGGCGAGCGGGTCGTGTGACAGGCTCGTTGGCTGAGAGAGTGAGGCGCACTCTCTTTGATGGCGGTCTGGCCACAGTGGGACTCAACCATCTTTGTCTTCTCTGGACGGTCAGGAAGACTTTGAGGGCTCAGGCATCAGCACAATCCTGGGTCTGGGTCCCCGGGGGAAGGTAGCCCGTATCCCCATCAAACTCATGATGCACGGCAGGAGCTGTAGGGCAACCCGCTCCAGAGCCCACTTCAGTCCATGAGTCAACTCCAGAGCCCACTTCAGTCCACGGGGTCAACTCCAGAGCCTACTCCAGTCCATGAATCCCCCCAGAGCCGATTCTAGTCCATGAGTTACAGGGGTGATGAACTGAGAAATCAAATTTTCCTTGAGCTTTTTCTAAGTGGTCATCATATTATAAGAATATCCTGTAAGTTTCAGAACTGAAAACGTCCTTGTTAGTCCAATAAAAGCTTTTAATGACACCAGCCTCAACAAACGTCCTCATTTTTGAAAGTGTGGAAGTATGACGTCAATGACGCCAAAACCCCACCCTGCTCGATCAACGCCACTTCTAACACGACCGGTTTAGCCCCGCCCACCGATTCGCGCATTCACGCATAGGTAAACAAAAGCATACCTCGTGATGACAAACTGGAGCGAGCTACCAGCAATAAACATTCCGTTGACAAAATGTTGTGCCGTGCCTGGCAGTGGAAGAAGACAGTCGCTGCATAAGCTTCCTCTGGATTCCAATATTAGGAATGCCTGGTTAAAATTTAGTTTTTAATGACATTCCAGCAGATGAGTGTAAAACATTAACCGTATGTTCGCTTCATTTCACAGAGGATTGTTTTGTGAACAAGACACAGTTCGAGGCTGGATTTGCAGACCGATTAAGAGAAAAGAACGGTGATGTGCCGTCTATATTGGATCTGACAGGAATGGTGCAACACACGGACTCTGGGGTTCGAAATGTATGGGCGAATCCGGTTGCCATTTGACAACATTGGACGTTTCCCCCAAACAGTAGCGGTTCTAGGCACGGGCGAAACCGGGCAGTTGCCCGGGCGGCATTTCCTCATGTCACATGGGGCGGCACGAGCAGTTAAACCTCTGTGCCGCGAAGTTTTTCCTATTTTTTATCATTTCGATTCAATTATTGGCAATATTTCGAAGGGGTCTCGCCTTGGGTGTAATTCAAGGTAGAACCGTCACTGCCCCCACGTGCACCGACGGGTGAGTTAAACTCATTATAATATAAGAGGGAGAAATGAAGATGACACAGATATGCATTTTGTGTATGACCTAGAAGTATTTATTCAGCGATCGGCGGTTAAAGTTCATCTGTACAGAACATCGTTGTTGTACGGAACATGATTAGTTGTACGTTACCTTCTATATTGGATCCAACAGGAGTGGTGCAACACACTTATGTGAGTAATATTTTTATTTTAGAAATAAATAATCTACTCGGCTAGCATTGCATTGTTACAGATCATTTGATATCTAATAATTATGTGTATGTGTCTACAAGTATCCGTTGTATTTGAGGTGCTGTTGGTTCATTGTCCTGCGATTTGGGATCGGACTCTGGGTCAAACATGTATGGGCGAATCAATCCGGTTGCCATTTTACAACAGTGGTTTTCAAAACAAATTCCCCCACGTGCTGAAGTTGAAGCTCATTATAATATGCAAAACTGTTATCCAGTGGGCGTTTACTTCCTAGTCTTCAATGCGATACACCTATAAAATCCGAGCATTTTTTAAGTAGGCTGAAAACTAGGGAAGAAAATAGCCCATAATTTTTATGTTTATGAATGTAAAAACCAAGCGAACATCACAAGTTGACCTCAGACAACAAAATAAAAACATTTAAAAAGCCAGTTCATGACCCTTTAATTCCAGAGCCCGCTTCAGTCCATGAGTCAACTTCATAGCCCGCTTCAGTTCATGAAGCAACTCCAGAGCCTGCTTCAGCCCATGAGTCAAACTCCAGAGCCCACTCCAGTCCATAAATCCGTTCTAAACCACTCCAGTCTATGAATTTGCTCCAGTGTTTAGTCAAGAACCCGTTCCTCCAACCCGTGAACACAGTCCTGTGTCGACTCCAGTCTGTCCTGTTATGACGGCCATGCCTTGCCAGTTCGGTTACGACTGTGGATGTCGTTTCTGAGTATCCTGCCAGTCCTGCTACAACAGTGGATGTTGTTACTGAATGCCCTGCTTGTCCTGCTAGTCAGGAAAACTCATTTTTCCAACATGTTAGCTTTTTACTTGATGGTTAAATGTACAGCTTCATATTTTATTTGGAGTTATTAAATCAAAAGATTTGCAGAAAATGTTATAGTAGCCAACATAAATGTATCACTTTCCTAGAACTGTAAGGTTTCTGGTTGCAGCAATGAGGAAAAAGAATTTCTGTGCAGAAGACTTTATTAACAATAAACTTAAACTTACAGAAATGCTCGGGAGACTAAGAAAAAAGGCAGAAATCCAGCTTAACATTAACGACGACAGACAACTGAACAGGACAAAACACAGGGCTCAAATACACAGGAAAACAAGAGGAACTAATGAGACTAATTAACGACAAACCTGAATAAAGGAATCAAAATTAATTAGTAACCAAGGACACAAACAGGCAGGGAACAGAGGAGAACGGATTAACTGACTAGAAGATTAACAAAGAAACAAAAACAACCTCTAAACATGACTAAACCCAAAAACGAAACAAGAACTCCTGAAATGATTCCTTGCTTAAGAACTCTTGACATGTTTTTAATTCCTTTTCTTCTTCACATAATTACATACAGACACATCAGGAATACGACTGTCCTACAGCGATGAAAGGAAGAAGCACAGCCACAGAGCTCTCACTCTCTTTCTCACTCTCTCTCTCTCTCTGTCTCTCTCTACTCACTCACTCACTCACTCACTCACTCACTCACATACACTAGGGAGACATTAGTGGGTCTTGTTTTCTCTGTGGAGTTTTTTTGGCGTATCCATAACCTGTGAAGGCTTCATGAAGCCCGCAGCCACAGCATGTGTATTGGAACCCAGATATTGCTTTTGCTTTTAGTGCATGTGGTATCCTCGATCCCTTCTGGCTGCCCAGAGCACTGTGTGTGTGATGACCAGCATGTTGTCCAGTGCGTTGAACAAGATCTCTGCATATTCCCAACAGGACTCCCGCTGACCACCCGCCAGCTCATCCTGTCCAACAACCGAATCTCTGAGTTACCTGCACTTGAGCTCAATTTCCTGTCAGACCTTATGTATCTGGACCTGCAGCAATAACTCTCTCACACACATATCTGAATCCACATTTGCAAACCTGAGGAAGTTGGCATATCTGGACCTGTCCTTTAATTCCTTGGGTAAGATTGAGGAGCAGACCTTCAGGAGCGCTGGAGAGCCTGGGTGATGTTGAGACTGAGCGGATAACCCCAGGCTATCGGAATTTCACCCTCAGGCTTTCCCGCACAACAGTGCTATTCAGGTGCTGGACATCAGCAGGAACAACCTGAGCAGACTCAATGTGAGCTCCCTCATGGCACTCGGTGGGCTCAGGTCTCTCCGGGCTGAGCGGAAACCCGTGGCTGTGCGCCTGCGACACAGGAAGAACTCTGCTTATGGATGCACACAGACAGCGTTAAATTT
Source organism: Hybognathus amarus (assembly GCA_030378365.1). Lineage (NCBI taxonomy): Eukaryota > Metazoa > Chordata > Actinopteri > Cypriniformes > Leuciscidae > Hybognathus > Hybognathus amarus. The sequence continues at coordinate 105,010 of JAQIUQ010000225.1, forward strand.
CAAGGTAGGCTACTTAGGTTACAGTTTGGCTCTAGGGTTTGTCATTCATTTTGCCTATTTAGGCACATTGGTTAATTATTTAAAAATAACTTATAAAATAACTTTATTTGGTAACACTTTAAATAAGGTTCATTAGTTAATGTATATTAACCAACATGAACTAACCATGAACAATACATTTGTTACACTTTGTTAGTAAATACAAATACAGCTGTTCATTGTTTGTAGATGTTAGTTCACCACATGCATTAACTAATGTTAGCAAGATTTTAATAAAGGATTAGTAAATGTTGAAATTAATGTTAAAAGATGAAATAAATGCTGTATAAGTGCAGCTAGCTTAATGTAATTACTCCGATGTTAACTAATAAACCTTATTATAAAGGGTTATCCCTTTATTTATTAGTGTTGCAGTAGAATAGATCATTTTAACAACATTATACAAAACTTAACAAATTTTATCAGATTTACTTCATGGAGATGGGCTGTTCTTGATCTTGGTTTTCTTTTAGCATCTATAAACTTCGCTGACTATGTGCATTATCTGTGTGTGTGTGTGTGTGTGTGTGTGTGTGTTTGTGTGTGTGTGTGTGTGTGTGTGTGTGTGTGTGTGTGTGTGTGTGTGCGAGTGCTTGTCACACACAGATTTATGAATACACACAGTAAAGAAGTGGTCCTTTCAGCCCTTTAGTTCAATTATGAAAATGCAAAAGGAGTGGCTACAGAAAAAAAAACAGACTTCAACCGGACCCATGAGAAAACTAGGATAAATATCGGAAGGGCATTAAATGTAGTCACGCAATGTTGTTAACATGAACAATTTGAGAAGCAAAGTATAATTTGGATGGTGATATGTGATATGCGATATAAAAGCGTTCTTTAGATTTAATCATTCAAATGATTTTTATCCCCCTTAGTTGGTCAAAGCAAAAAGTGGATGTTACTTACTTGTTCAGATTAAATTCTTTCCAGTTTCCAGTGAAAATTCTTATGTCGGTCATACTTACAAAAAGAAAAATCTGTGATTTTGAATGCCAGTATCCACACCAGCGTGGTGACTGACAGCCACATATTCTCCTCAAAACATTGGATTCATCCACGCTGTGCCGTGCTGAGGCACAACTCACGTAAATTTTATAACTTTAAAGGTACTCTATGGAGTTTTTAGCGGCCTCTAGCGGTGATGTTTCAGAATGCAACAAGAGCGCTTGTGCCCGTGTGCGTGCTAGATCTCAAGAGCGAGCATTCGCTACCAGCCACACGGAGACTTTCAACGCAACGGCGAACTAATCACACAACATGCTGGAAACTAATGTAAACTCCCACTGCAGGTACAATAATAGCCTACTTTTATCAGCTTGACGTTGAACTAATGCTCTGTGCTTGTCCATGATAATGTTACAGTAAACTGCATTTAGTCTAGCCGACATACGATGTTATAGCATAAGCCATTTCTCTAACTATTCATGTATCTTTCACAATCAGCAATGTCAACATAGGTGAATGTAGCCTATAATATGATAACGAAAACGGTTAGTGAACTAAACTGAACAGTTTCAGTGTATCAGTAAGATCGTAGGAAGTGACATTACTGTACTAAACGTGTCTGGAAATGTGTATAGACCATTTCACAAGATGTAAACAACACTGGTCCAGAAACACTTCCTGTTTCAGTTTGTAACTGTTTTCTTTATTTCACATGTAAATAAAACATCTTAAAGATGTTTGTTTAACTTTTTGATTCAGTTTTAAATGTTCTGTTGGTTGTATTTTATCCCAGCTTTTATGTAAGTGTTAAAAAACTGAAACAGGAAGTGCTTCTGGACCAGTGTTGTTTACATCTTGTGAAATGGTCTATAAACAATATGATAGTAGTGGATGAGTGACGTTCAGTCAGTAACTAACGTTAGATACTCAGTAAATAAAATAAGTTACATCCTAAAGCACCGACTTTTTGTTATCCCGGAACATTCTTTTGTATTCATGTCATGTTTCATGTAGTTTACCTTGCTATTTCACTAGAGTTTACTAATATGTTAGCCGTATATAAAGTATAATAAGTATAATAAACCGATGTTGATCCGCGTTTGCGTCCGGAGTCGAATCAGATTCACGTTTTGCCTGACGAGCTTCAGCAGATAGTTACAACTTTTTGTTTATTATATTTTTGTGAAGTTTGTGTTGGAGTCTGTGTTGTGCTGGAGGCAGGACGTTTTAGGGAGTTATCAGACTCCGTGTCGTCAGCTGAAGTGCCGCTGGTCGCATGTTGAAATCAATGGGGTTATTGTGTCCATTACTTTTTACTGTCTATGGATCGCATAGACTGTGGGTGCATAAGACCAGTGGTTGCAAACCTGATCCTGGGGACCCACAGCTCTGCATATTTTATTTGTCTCCTTTATCTGACACACCCAGTTCAGTTCATAGAACTCTTTCCTAATGAGCTGATGATCTGAATCAGGTGTGTTAAAAGAGGGAGAAATACAAACTGTGCAGAGCTGTGGGTGCTACAGGACTAGGATTGAAAACCACTGGCATAGACTGTAGGATGAGAGGCTCGGGAGCGCGCATGCACGTCACATCCGATACCGGGAGACCTAGCATATAAATATGAATATTGGCCTTCAGAGGTAATAGCAAAACCCAAAAAGTGGATCATTGCAATGTGTGATTACAACCCCTTCAAACACAGGCAATAAAAAAAGGATTAATTTTATTAAAAAAGTTACATTTAGGACCTTTAATGAAAGTAATGCATTACGTTACTTTTGCGTTACTTTTTATCTGACCTGGGCTGGACTTGCTTATAACCATTATGATCACACAACATTTGTTGTACATTTAAAAGTAAATCATTACTTTACTAGTTACTTGAAAAGATAGTCATGATTACGTAACTTGCATTACTTATAATGTGTTACCCCTAAACATTGGTTACTGACATGTGCCAGCTTTCCATATAGGATGATGATCAGTTGACTACAAGAAAAAAAAGTTTTATGACATTTCTAAACAATTATGTACTAATCTGCTATTTGTTAATGTTTGTAATTCTTGCTTGTAAATATTGCTTGTTATTGGACACTGATTTTATATTTAGGCACAGTAGCCCACTGCTAACAATGTATCACCCAGTCCTATTCTGTCTTCAGGGCTTGATAAAGAGGAGAAATAGACTAACAGCTGGCAACGGATTTGTAAAGGCCATCTGATTGATACGCAAGAATGTGATGCTTAGAGAATGGATGGATGACTAGATAGAGACATAGAGATAGACATAGATATTTAGACCTACATATCTATATATAGCAGTGTATATTCTATACTTAATCTGCAGATCATTGTTTAAGTTCATCTTTTGGTCCAGTTATAACCAGTTTTGTTTAGGCTAAGGGCCTCTAGTGTGCAAAGCCACACTGAACACTCGGGCATACACAAACACACATAGTGTGAGGAATAATACTTGAGACATCTCCTGCTTTTAATTGGCACAGATGTATCTCCCTCAAGTGCTGCTAATTATTTTTCTCTACAAATGAACATGCAACTATTCACATAGAAATGCAAGATCAAACGCAAACAAAGTCTCTCCCTCTGCTGTAAGCTTCTCTAAGCCCCATGTATACTGGCCTATTTTTTACCTTTTACTGGCTTTGTAGGGGCTGATTCTTAGGGGCCATTGTAACATAAACATAGCTGTTCTCAAAGCGTGGGGTGCGACATGGCTAGCGTTATTATACATCTATATAGCTGTCAATGCACATTGGCTCAAGAGTCAAGGGCTTGTTAAATAACATAACAACTATTTGAATATTTATTTCAATGAAAGTGAAAAGCTTTGAAGACATATTCAAACATTGAGGATAAGAAAATATGGTGCAAGTCCAAAAGGGTATTAGATGAAAGAAAGACAAAGGAAGACCATAGACCATACAAGTACTGCATGGGTTGTAGGTATTCGGTCACCATAACTAGGAGAGAACGTAATTCTTGAGAAAGTAATTCAAGGATGGATACTGTGGAAAATGGTGAGATAACTGTAAGGAGGTACATTACATTCCTTGTGCATTTCTTTCCTCATATTCCTCATTTATTAGTGGTGTTAAGGAGTGAAATCACTATTATTTTACAGTGAAGGTATAATGAAGATGAAATAAAGAGAGAATTGGAGCAGAAGAAGACGTGTCAACTTACAAAAGCATAAGTACAAAGAGTAGAATGACTCAAACAGCAGAGACCAACCATAGGTTCTGAATAATTCAGTGTGTCAGTGTGTACGGTGACATAATATCCAGGTATGAAAGGATGCCAAAAGGCACTGTTTTAATTTACACCTAAATCAGCAATGCTCATTTCCAGAGGTACTCGTGAATTAACCTTAACGGAAGACATTAAATCTCATGTATAGTGCATGTAACTGACTTGTTTTAAAAAAAAAAACCTGCATGCAATTAAACTATTGACTCTTCCCTTATCTTTTAACCTAACCTTAAACCTACCCATATGACCAAACCTGTGCCCAACACTTAAACATCACAGCAGACATTTATCACTCAGTTTAGTGCTTTCAAATATAACAATTTAGGGAGAACGGAACAGTGAACGCTGCTATGGTTAAAGGGCGGGTTTACTGCTCTTTTTCTTTGCATGATCGTGTTTATGGGGTGCAATTGTCACGGTGTGGGTGCAGGCAGAAGAACAGGCAGAGTCCAAAAGCTTCAATTCGAATAACATTTACTCACAATTCAGGCAAGGAAGAAGATACCAGGAGCAAACACCGGGTAACTGACAACATTGAGCGACAGAGACTGAATGAAACAAAGGGAACTAAATACACAGATGAATCAAACATAATGAAGTGAAGACAGGTGATACTGATAATCAAGACGAGGAACAGGTGGCTGATGAGGGAGTGAGTTCAGGACAGGAGACAAGAGGATCATGGGAAGTGTAGTGCCGATGATAAGACAGGACGGTGCAGACGGAGACTGTGACAGCAATATAACATGTATCCGTGGTTTTTCTTTTTTTTAAAGTCTTATTTTTCATAAATTTCACCTTTATTGTCAGCCGCGCTTTCCCCTGTCCTCTGAACAAGCTGATGACTTCCTGAGTCTATGAAAACACTCCCTCAGAATGACGTAGTGGGCTCAGATTGGTTCGTTTGGGCCGGTGTGTTGTGATTGGCTAAACTGTCGCTCACGTTGTCCGTAAGATTAACGCCCATGACCTTTACGGGCGAAACGGGCGGGCATGCCAAAGGTGGATAACAGATAGACGGTGGATACGCGCAAATAATGATGTGGAGACTACAGCATCAGTGAGGCAGAATCAGACCGAGAAAGCCGCGATGAATCGAGTCATGCAGAACCCTCACCACACGGCTCTTAATAAAGGTTTCTGAATGATAATTTGCTTCATTTTTTCAACTTAATACACGTTTGATTTACACAATAGCATCTGACTGGCAACGATAGCAACTGACTGGCTACTAATGTTATACTCAAACAGCGTTTGCAGGTTTACGTTCTTGATCAAATCGAAAATAAAGTCATAAAGCATATATATATATGAAAAATACATTTACAACATTAGTACTTATACAAAATTCAGGTCCATAATGTTTGTACACATTTGCTGTAGACACAAAATAGCCAAACTAGTAGCCCATATAAGCCTACAAAGCCAGCACTGGCATTTGGAAAAAAAAAAAAAAAAAAAAAAAAACCACAACTGCTACGTCGGGAATTATACATGCAAATACATTTAAAATGATGAAGTCTTAGCCTACTTACAGTGTGGCCCAACAACTGCTGACTTTTAACTGCTGGTTTTAAAGCTGGATCTGCTTCATGATGTAGAAACAGTTTCTTGTTTACGTTAATCCAGTGTTTTACTCGTGGAGATTCTGGAAGCTGTCTCTCGTAAATGCGCAGCACAGAGAGCTAGATTACGATCGTCACTTTCAGGAATGTAATCAAACACAAATTGTATCCATTGTTGTCGAAGTATAGTGTCCGTGGGAAGCCCGAAACACAGAAGACCTGACCGCTGCGTGAACACAACTCACTCAACGCATGCCCTTTCCTGCATATTCCGGAGGGAGTGGTTGATGCAAATGTGTGGGTTAGTGACGTACCATAACCCAGCTGTAGTCCCAATCAAGTCGTTTTTGTAGGCAATTTTACTTCCTGATTTTTAAAAGACGATATCTCTGCTTACACTAAACTTTCAGTGCTGCAACTTTGCAGATACTCCTCATGCACCAATAGCAACATTACACACTATTTGAAATCAAAAAGTGAAATGGCAGTAAACCCGCCCTTTAAGGGTGCTTCTCAATATTCAAATAGATGCCTCCTCGTTTCCTCACTCCTCTTTCCTCTAGCCTGTGACCCAGAAACCGATCAAAGTTAGCCATCTTGAAGAACAAATTAATTCTATAATTGCACCAAAAGTAAGCAAAGAAAGAGGAGTGAGGATGCAAAACCTTACGTACTTAATAGTGATGTAGTACTCCAGTCCGAGACCGATTTCTGCTTTCTCTGACTCGTCTTGGACTTGTTTCTTCAAAGACTCGGTCTTGACTCTGTCTCGACCCTTCAAAGACTTGGTCTTGACTTGGACTCGGACCACAGTGGGAGGAGAAGTACTTTTTCAGAGGGAGTCCTCAAGATTTTTTTCCAGCGCATTTTTGTGCATGTTCATATTAAAAAAAAATACACACAACAGCGGCGGCAAGATGAGCAACGAGTCTGCCATCATCAAATTCGCCTTTCAGAACCACAAACCACTGGTGACCATACACCTGCATTATATGACTGACAGACAAGAACGGTTTGACCTAAAAATATCAAAATTGAAAATACTGTGGACACCTACATCTTGAATGCCCTTGAGGTAAGCTATAACATACCAAAAATTAATTTCAAAGTGAACTATCCCTTTAAGACGTTCAGACGACTGCTCTAAACAATTCCAATCTAGCTTAGTCTGTAGGCCTAACTGTTGATTATTAACTGGGGTGATATTATGAATATCAAAACTGATATGTCGGGACAAAATCTCTGACTCTGGACTTGCTTCCTCAAAGACTCGGTCTTGACTCAGACTCGACTGTATTTAAAAACCAATGGACTCAGTCTTGACTTGGACTCAACCCTTCAAAGACTCGGTCTTGACTCGGACTCGACTATATTTGAAAACCAACGGACTTGGTCTCAACTTCGGACTCAACCCTTCAAAGACTCGGTCTTGACTTGGACTCAGCATAGGCGGTCTCGTCCCCATCTCTACTTAATAATAGCTTTCTCTTTCCCCTTCACATCTGTCACAATAATTTAAATTTATGTTTCTTAAATAACCAACTTAAAACCATAAGTGCAGATCTTGAGCGCAGCTGATGAGTGCTTTGAAGTGATGCTTAAGTGATAAAAATTAGCTTTCTTTCGATTCCTTCATCCGTATTTTCTTTTATTGCCTCCTTCACTGAAATCCTATGGGTGGTGGGGCTGAGAGTTTAGGAAAAGAAATAAGGATGCACAAATTAGAAATGAGAAGCACCCCAGGTGCAAAAGATGCTTTCCAACAGATTTTATGGTACTTTTTGTCCAACTCCATTGACTTGTATTGTATGTTCTGTGATGTCCGTTATTACTCCGCCGCCTGAAAACGGAAATGCGACTGTTTGTATTCTTTCTGTAGTTTATGCAGTCGCGTGCATAGGTTGCGTGTATACAAGTGGTTTGCTTGCATTTGGCAAAGGTGCATTATCGCCACCAATGTCTATTATTCAAGCTCTCAACGGAAGAATGTCCGGCTGTGAGGCGTTCGGAAAATTAGGTCTACAGTTTTATAACGAATGGTAAAACACCTGTTGGAAAGCATTTTTTGAGGCGATTTTTGTGTGAGCATATCAGTGAACACCCCAGACCACTCTGTGAGTTTCACGTCTTTGTAAACTAAAGTTTAATGCGTTTTTATGAATGATTGTCCCAGTGCACCTATGCTACGATTATAAAGGTGGGGGGTGCTAACACAGAAACCAAACATTCTTGTGACAGCAGCATCTGTCTAAAAAACAATCCTAACCATTATATTTAATCAGAAACGATCTTAAAACAGGTCTTCAATTGTAAAATACCGAACTTGTCCTTTAAACAGTACACCAAATCCAGGCACTATACTATATAGTCCATTACTTTTCTTGGACTATATAGTATATTCGTCCCTTCTGAAAAATGACACAGCAGGGATGACAGCCACAGAGTACAGCAGGGATGACAGCCCTTGGTGGAGTCGAGGGAGGAGCAATGATGTCGCTGTGGCTGAAGACATCCTGGTGACGATCGACGGAGAAGGAGCTGATGGATCCCAGGGCACAGACTGATACCTCAGCAACATCGCTGGCACTGGAGACCTTGGCAAAGCCCCAGCAATGGACGTCTGAGGGCAAGCCAGAGTGCCTGAGGACTGAGGTGGAGCCACTGTGACAAAGGACTGAGGCAGAGCAGTAAAGAAGGAGGAACCCACTGTAGCTGTAGGGGTGGAGGAACTGAGCACAGCAGATGAGGCTGGTGGTTGCACGACCTGGGATTTAAGTCACAGCAAGGCATTCCTGGGGAATGAGAGTGAGGGTGATAGAGGTAATGATGTGATCAATAATGGTAACTCCTATTCCTAACAAGTCAAAGTCTCAGTGCTGTCTTGAAACAGAGATGATTCCGGACCAATGGATCATATTAGCTAGGCATATTAATTAGCCAGTCCTCAATGTCACTTTCCACCTATATTCCCTCAGCTGCTGATGTCACTGGCTCACACCACTGGTCAGACTCACTCTGACGCTCTGATCCGGGGTGATGGTTGGAACTGTCCTCTTCTCCTCGGGATCTGGCTCACTCATCACGGCAGGCGATCGCTCTTCGTCTGTGAGGTGCACTCACGGATTCTCCACGGTCGAGGGTGTAGGTGGCTTGGGCTCTGGGTCTGGCTGTGTCCTGGATTGGGGATGTAAGCTCTCCAAAGGTCAGCAGGATGGTGATAGTTTGTCCCGATCCAGAAGAACGACTTCAGGGTTTCAGCTTTTTTCAACTTTTTTGCATATTCCATTTTAAGTCAGTGGTCATTTACATTTGCTTTGTTTCAAGCGTCCCCTCCTCTACTGTATAGCCCCTTTCACACTATGTGTGTTGATCCCGGGAATTGCCTGAACGCCTTCTGTGTGAACGCAAACACGACCCGGGCATTGATACCGGCATCGATGCCGGGTTGGGGACCTCAGTAACATTGCCGGAATCAGTCCCAAACAAAACAAAAGCCAGGACCAATGCGGCAAGGGGTGTGTCATAGTGATGACGCTCGTGGCATCGCGCGACTCTGTTGCTCTTAGAAGAAAGTTTGCGTTCGTCATCAACAAAGAAAGGACGAACAAATGTCTGCAAACTGGAATGAAGCTGAGACCAGGAGCTCCTCACTATCCGCGCTGAAGCTGAGATCGTTCACCAGCTTTGTGGAACGGTATGCGTGTGTACATGTTTTCTACACGTATGTTACATGTCTCATCCTGACGTCATGCGTCGTGTCTTTCCAGGATCTTTACAGGTTGTGCGTGAACGCACTCACAGATCCTGACAAATCACTGGCTGTATGAATGAACTGAAGTCAAACATCCCGGGACAAATACCGGGTCACATTATCCGTGTATTTTCCGGAATCTCTGTGTGAAAGGGGCTTATGTAATTCCTCCCTGCTTGAAATGTACAAGAACAGTTCAATATTTTAGTTTAGTTAGACGATTCTTAAGATGGCTACAGCGACGCAATAAAGAACTTCTGCGTGAAAGATACCTCAACGTCTCCTGGTCTCTGCTTCTTCTGATTTTTCTCCACTTTGTAACAAAAAGTTCACTACACAGCAGACAAACATGACACAAGAACGCCTGGCAAATGAAAACATACCAGGCGCTCTGAAAAACTATACAAGACAAGAGTGCACAGTAAACTAGACAGGAGTGCCGCCATCTGAGCACCATGCTCCGCAGATGAAACAAAGCATGCAGACAAGAGAGCGCACTCAAAGCCACACACTCACACAAGACCATAGTGTCAGGGCCACAAAACTAAGAATAGACCAGACTGAAGTGACAGAACCATGACAGTATTCTATGTGTGTGCTCTGGATATACACTGCACATTTTAGAAAATGTATCTTGGTGTTTTAAACATGAAGAAAATGATTGTTTTGTGGATAGCCATTTACATTTACAACGTAAATGGTAAATGGACTGCATATATATATATATATATATATATATATATATATATATATATATATATATATATATATATACACACACTCTAAAAAATGCTGGGTTGTTTTAACCCAATTTTGGGTAAAATATGGACAAACCCAGCCCGTTGGGTTATAATTGTAATTTAAAAATGTAGCCCAATGGCTGGGTTTGTCCATATTTTACCCAAAATTGGGTTAAAACAACCCAGCATTTTTTAGAGTGTATATATACCACCACTGCCGCCCCGATGCATGCTTACTATAAGTCTCTTTAAGACAAGTCATTTCACTCAGTGGCCATCTTTGAAATGCTCTCGGCATGCAAGTGCATCTCTTTGAATGGGGAAACATCAAATTCTCCAAAACTGTTCGTCATGCTTACGATTGAATTTCATATTTGAAATCAGCAATGAAATCTGACAAACATTTGTACCCTAATTTTTGTTTCTACATGCTCGGATCATGACAGAAAATTAAAATTTTGCCGCATGGTCACTGAATGGTGATTGATGACTTTATTGATACTTCTGATCCTGTTTTACTTGTGACAAACTCTTTTTTTGTGCAATTTTGTGTCTGTGGTTATCATGTTAGACTGTCATGTTTATTAAGTTGCTAAATATATACCAGCAATGCAAATGTTTATGTTTATCTTTTTTTCTTGTATTTTATGTGACTAGGAGAGGGACAGACAGTGTGTGAAGGTCCTTCATTCTTACGGGGGCAGCATCTCTCGAAGTTGGGCGTTTGGCTGAGAAGACATTGCCATCCAGGACTGAGTCACCAGGACTACCTGTTCTTTGTGGCCATTGGTTTTGTCATCTTTGGAGTAGGCACTATACTGGCTTGGGTAGCCGGCATGGTGATAGGTGCTCTGCCAGCGCTGTGTTAGATGGAGGAAGGCAAGACCAAATGTGGAAGCAAACGAAGGGGAAAATAAAAGTGGGATAACAGAGAAAAGTGGTTAAGGGGACTTGAGAAATACCTGAACTAGCATAAACCTGAGACCGGTCCTGTAACGAGAGTTGACTGGGAACATTATGACAGAAAGTAAGGTGACAATTGTTTTCCTCATGATTATGAGCCAGTTGACATAGGGCGAAAGCTGAGGTAAAAGTAAAAACGGAAGGCATCAAGGCACATCTGAATTGTATCACATCCTGTCAACTGAGATAACGTCATCTCCTGGATTTCTGAAGGCAGCATAGATGTATCATTCACTGCCTTTGATATCCCACAATCCTGTGCGTTCGATTCCATGACAGTGGCAAGAAATAAAATGGCAACTAAAAGTTGCATTTTTTTACTTTTTGAACATTTCAGTTAAGTTGTAGTGAGAAATTAGTATTGTAGAACTTAAAAATTTGCTTAAGTTATTATTCATTTTCATTTAATTTAATTCATTTATTTATTTCAGGCAATGGCACAGAAGTACAAGACAAAAAAATTGTTAAGTCAACAGTGCAAAACAACAAAACAACAACAACAACAACAACAAAAAGCAGTATTAGACTGTGACAATTGAAATCTGCCTGAAAAGGAGTGGGAAGAAGACAACTTATTTAATCCCATTCCAGTTCCCCATTTAGTAATTAATATATCAAAATTCATTGTTACTTTGCTCATGGATTCGGTAAAACTTTAGAGTACGGTTCCTTCCGTTAATGAATAACTGACACAAGAACCAATGAGTAACACAATATTAACAATCTATTAACCATTATTAACTAACAAGAAACTCTGATTAACGAACTAGTAAGTAATAGGCACAGATGAAAGTGGTAGTTCACTGTTAACTAATCAATAACTACTATTTTTAATGCTTTCCGAGAACTACTGAAAAACACAGGAAAAAGTTTATTAACTGCAGAAAAAGTTTATTAACAATCTCGTAACTACTTTTCAACTAAAAGAAACTCTGATTAATTAATTAGTATGTAATAGTGCACAGATGAAAGTGGTACTTCATACTTATTTGGGAATGACTAATTATTTGGATCCGTATTCTAAAGTGAAGATCATGGGAACTAACTGGTATTGATTCAGGTATTACTACATGATCTAGTCATGACTTGTACAACAAAACACAAGTCATTTCAAGCGTTTGAGATTTTTGGTGAACTTTAGTATACTTTTAGAAAAATTCCACAGAAGTATGTAGTAACACTTGAGTCATTACCAGTTTGTTCCCATGATTCTTCAGTTACTAATGAAAAGCCAATAAACTGTACAATCTTCTCACTCACAATATTGCACACACACACACACACACACATATATATATATATATATATGTGTGTGTGTGTGTGTGTGTGTGTGTGTGTGTGTGTGTGTGTGTGTGTGTGTGTGTGTGCAAATCTTGTGAGTGAGAACACCTCCCCAAAAATATGTTTTTATGTATGTTTCCTTGCTCATATATATATATATATATATATATATATATATATATATATATATATATATATATATATACAATCAGTTTCTTGTTACATAATAGTAGTTACTAGATTATTAATAAACTTTTTCAGTAGTTCTCTATTAAAAAATGTGTAGTTATTGATTAGTTAAAAGTGAATTACCACTTTCATGTGCGCTATTACTTACTAGTTCTTTATCAGAGTTTCTTGTTAGTTAATAATAGTTACTACATTGTTAATACTTTGTTACTCATTGGTTCTTGTGTAGTTATTCATCTACGAAGGAACTGCATTCTAAAGTGTTACCGTTTATATAGCAGTTTAAATTGATGAATTGTTTGGCATTTCTTTTTGTTGCAAGTCCAGTTTGTTCCAGAGTTTCACTCCGCATACAGACACACAGTAATGTTTACGAGTGGTTTGGGGTCTTTGTAATGAAAAATATCCAAAACCTCTCAAGTTATGAGCTCGCACTGGAATTTGAAAAACAAAAAAAACAAAACAAAAAAATGTTGTAAATTAGGCGGTAATAAATTGTTAAATGCTTTATATAAGACTACTGCTTTATTGTATTTTACAAGATCATCAAATTTGAACAACTTTGACTGCATAAACAAATTATGAGTATGTTCTAGAAAACCAACCTTATGAATGATCCTCGCAGCTCTTTTTTGTAATATGATCAGAGGATTAATTGTGTTCTGGTAATTATTCCCCATACTTCAACCAAAACTTAAGGTATGGTAATACCAGGGTGCAGTATAAAGTACAGAGTGCATTCTCATCAAGGTATAGTTTTGCTTTATTTATAATTGAGAGGCTTTTGGAGATTTTTGAATTATTTTAAATTATTGAATTGAATTATTGAATATGGCTGTCCCTTATCATATTGCAATAAGTTTTGCATTTTTTTCCACTGTTGTTTTTAAAAATATCTTTTCTTTAAGTTCAAAGAATATATTATTTTATATTTCTTTGTAAATCATGAAACTTTATGTAAAAAATGTGTCCTGCATTTTCATGTCTCTATCCAAAACAGTGATGTATGTTTTAGTAGTCCATTGGCTGTGACTGATTTTAACCACACCTGTCAGGTATCTGTCTTTATTTACATTGTCTCTACCTCGTAAGTGGAGGAAGATGAAGGTTTGTGCTGTTTTACTGTCCACTGTTCGTCCATAGTCCATCCCAGAAAAAGAAAGTGCAGTGTCGGGTTCAAGCCCCGGAGCTCAGTCAGGAGTCCGCTGCAAGCCCTAGAGCCCATCATTTTTTCTGCAAGGGCACAGAGTCTTGAGTCAACTGCAGCACCCCCAGAGATGCCTGCATCCCTTACAATACCCCCAGAGACTAGTCTTCATTGTTGTCTCTACATTGCAAATGGAGGAGGGTTCTCTCTGTTCTCCCAGAGCAGCATAAATCCTATCATGGACACTGTGGCTGTCCCAGAGAAGCCAATTTCTTCTGTCATGGATAAGAGTGCCAGTCCTGAGCCATTCTGTCTGTCATAGCCACAAAGGACATTCCTGAGCCACTCACTCTTCCTATCATGTCCACAGAGACCACTCTAGAGTGTCTCTGCACCCTTTGGTGATGATCATCTCAGAGCCATTAATTCTACCTGTCCCAGACACAGAGGCCTGAACTACTTGTCAGGGCCAACAAAGGTCATTCTTGCCAGTCATGTCATGCCAACAGAGGTCGTCCCAGAACAGCCCTCTCTCCCTGTAATGTTCATGGCGGTCATTCCCGAGCAGCCTGCTGTCATTGCCATAGAATCCTGTCCAGCCACAGAACAGCCAGAGCCCGCTTTAGCCCCACAGAGCCACCAGAATCATCAATGATTTTTGGCCTTGACGAGGCTGTTCCCAGTGTAACTTTAGTTTTCAAATCTTCTGAACCATTTTCCCTGCCAGTGCAGTCAAGTCAACATAGTTTGTTCCCAAGTCTATTCTTGCAGCCACAAAGGGAATTAAATTTAAATTAAAATTAAAAAACTGAATTAAATTCTTTAGTCCACAAATATGTTCTATAGTCAGTCCCTGAGTTTGTTCCATCAGCCCATGAGGACACTTCTGAATTTAATTATGCAGCTCCCAAGGGCTTTCCAGAGTCCAGTCCAGAAGCCCAGGAGGGTCCTCCCAAGCCTACCTTTGTAGCCCCAGAGGGCATTCCAATGTCTGTTCCTGAGACATTCACCTTCCCTGCCAGTGTGATCATGGCTCCTGATTACATTCTTAAGTCCTTCTCTAGCCAAGAGTTAGTTCCTGAGCTAGCCCTCAGCCCAAGAGTTACTCATGTTGGTCATGTTTCTCAAGCCAGATGTGGTGCCCTGCCGACATCCAAGTTTGGTCCTCATCTATCCCACTAGCTGGCACTGGTGGATACTGCACCACTCCGATACCAGTAGCCCCACCTTCAGCATGACCAGGCATTCATGGCTTTTCCAACACGCCAACTACAGTAGTCTCTGCCAGGCCGGGATATGCCTCTGGACCTATCTCCATCCTTCCTATCCCATCCTCTGTGTATTCTGGCAACTGGAACCTTAAATCTAACAATTCCCCTGCCCTCCCAGTTGTTACCCCGTTAGTCCCCTGCTGTGTCAGTGCCCACCTGGACTCTCTTATCTAGATTGGATGACAGGAGGCGTCCGTTGGAAGATATTTTGAAGAACAATTGGAACTTTGGCACCATTGACTTCCATAGTATTTTTCTTTTCTACCATGAAAGTCAATGGTGCCCCACAATGGTTTGGTTCCATTCATTCCTCAAAATATCTTAGCCTTTGTGTTCAGCAGAAGAAAGAAACTCATACAGGTTTGCAACAACTTGAGGGTGAGTAAATGATGACAGAATTTTTATTGTTGTGTGGAGTATCCCTTTAACACTGAATCATATGTGTAGCATGTTTAGTCTCTATAAACTCCAATCTTTGTCCCCCATTTGTTCATTTACATTACATTTTGCTACCTTTAACACGCATTGGTATTATAAGAATCTTGTAGATTATTTTTGTAAACACCCCATGAAATTAAACATTCAAATGCCCTGCTAGGGTTGTAAAAACTCCCTCCAAAGGGGCTGTTTCGCATTGGCTCATGCACCTCCAGAGGATGTGGCCTTTTCACACTTTAAAAATCACTGATCATCAAGATTAGCTCTGAGCTCTGAGATGAGGCTGAACTAGAAGTCCCCAAGGAATCCCAAGCTTGTGCCAGGCTGCGGCCTTGTCTTTCCATTTACCAAAGATCCTCTGACTCCCTGATTCTGTCTCATCAAGACCACATCTGCAAAGATCAACTGGAGCCTCAACAAATTGCACCAGGACAATTTAATGCAAATGGACGAGACATGCAAGTATCAAACTTAGTCTCATTATTTGATGCATTAAGTATCCTTACCTCTTTTCAAGAAGGGTGTGTTAGTACTAAACTAATGGTTTGCTCAGGCTGTTGAGCTGCTGAAGATCAAACAATGTATAACTTCTTGCTTTCCTGTATTCTGCTTCAGCTCTCTTTCCTGTGGGAAACTGTATGCATGTATGTATGTGTATGTTAGAGCAGTTTAAATGTTTAGTCTAGTTAATAAAGTCTTGTTCATATCACACGTAAAGTTGTCCGTGTCTCAAGCTCATATCCGGAGTCACTAATCATAGATCTTGACTACTTGCTCTTAGTAGTACTTAGTAAGAAAGACATTTCCCATGCCCCAGAAATGTACATTTCTATTAATGAATCAATAACCAATATTGAGTGTTCGTGGATGAACCGAGTAATTGGTTTTAATGTTAATGTAGCTACGTTAAGTTAAACCAATTAACTGATCCAGATATTCCTAATCAGTTATAACAAGTTATGATTGATTATTAATATTTCATAGAGCTAATTTGCTACAATAACTAAAAGCAGACTCTCCATGCTTAGAGTGAACCCTTGGTATTTCTAGCTGATGTGATCCTGAATGATCTGAGTGATCTGTTGGGTTTATATTCAGTGAGCATATCTGCAATGTATTGAGGTCCTATGCCATTAAATTATTTATATACTAGTAATAATACTCAAACCTGGTAATCAATCCTAATAATAATCAACCCTAAATGTAACTGGGAGCCAATGAAAAGACCTGAGGACTGGTGTGATATGTTCATATTTTCTAGTTCTGCTCAGAATCATTAGTCTAACTCCTCTTTTTTTTAGCTTTCTTTAGTTGTCTTGTTTTACTTGAACTATTCTATTTTTTTCTTTGGTTTTGTCTTTCATATTAATAGATTTGGTTACTGTTACTTAAGCCGCGTTTCCACCGCAGGAACTTTCCCCAGGAACTAGGAACTTTGGGGCAGGAACCAGGGTCTAAATGAAGTTCCAGGTAAACATCCCCCCTCCTCCAGAAAGTACCTGCTGGCGAGGTAGTACTTTTTCAGAGTTCAGGAACTTTCGGGGGTGGGACTTGTGCGCTGAACATGCTGATTGGTTCTTACCACGCTATTCCTTCTGCCCGATGGCGCGCTTCGTCCCATCCAACTCACGGTCAATGTCCTGCTGATAAAAAACGTCTACTTTTATATCTAGCATTACGAGCTTTCTGAATACGCTTTGGGTGCTTGTCTCTTTTCTGCCGTTTTGTTAATTACCTCGTTAGTAAACCAAATCGCACACAAAAAAGCAGCAAAGCTTGAATCTCCTCCATACAAAACTTAAAACAAACGCACAGACTAGGAAGAGCAGTCGCACTCAGTTTAACCATGAGTTTAACGTCACTATATCTTCCCGCGCTGGACTCGGTACTTTAGATCGCGGTGTAAACGCAGTAAGCAAGCGGTCTGGGGAAAAAAAGGTTCCTGTGAAAAAAGTTCCTGGGACAAATAGTTCCTGGTGATTGCGGTGGAAACGTGGCTATAGATACTGATACTCTTTGATTTTATTATTTAGCCTGGGTTTTCTTTTATCTAATACCTAGCTTTCTCCTGTCGTGGACTTGTTTTGCTAAAGCAATTTACTTTTCTTTCTTATATGTATAGGTTTAGTTCCCTTTCGTGTTGGTCTCTTAACAATGTGTCACTGTTGGGTGGCGCCACGTGGTTATCCCACCTTCTCCAAAACTACTGAAACCTTATGAAATCTCGTGGGTGATTAACCTCACTTATCTCCTGGTCTTAGTATTCACTAGCTACGTGGGCTCACATTTGTCGCTGCTACGCTTGCTGACACTGTGCTCATGTACATAATGATATACAGTATGATTATGTTGCCCAGTCTCCTTCAGTACAACTGGCTATTCTGATCTAATTGCGTTTGCTCACAGTTGTTATCACTACGGCCTTCTTTATGAATTAGCTGAGGTCAATTGCTTAGCTTGCTGCTGATCTGGACCTTCGCTATCAACATGGTGGAAATTTATAGAACTTTAAGGTCCCTATAATGCCACCTGACAGTGACGTAGTGTCGAGAGACCGACTAGAAGGGGAACGTCTCCGGTTACCTAGCGTAACCTCGGTTCCCTGAGAGGAGGAAACAAGACACTGCGTGCGCTCCATGACGGTGCCGGCTCCATTTGTCCGTGCGACACTTCTGCTGCGCCGCGTTCCATTTAATTCTTATGGTGTGCGTCAAGCGACTTTAACGCACCCGCAAAGCATCCCGGGAAGGCGGCGCTGCATTTGGAAAAAAGTTGCCCGATGCTAATTTTTATGCAAATTAATCCAGTGAACGTGACAGGTCCAAGGGGGTGCAAGGGGGTAATCCACATGCCGGAAACTGAAGTCTGCCTGGGGGCCGCCATTGGGTAGCAAGCCTTCACCTGTTGTTAGCATTCCATTGACTCCCATTCATTTTGGCGCCACTTTGACAGCGAATACCTTTACATCTGAGTCGTTTAAAGACTCCATTTGTCCATGGTTTATTTCTAAAGAAACACAACAATGTATAAAAGGCTCCATTACCTTGCATTTTACCTTATGGCCCCATAGAAGCAGTTTTTGTAAAAATAGGCTAACGATTGTGTTATAACACGCGACTCTCTCTCGCACAGTAGAGAAATTACCATATAGACAAGAGGAGAAGCTTGCGGCAATCGGGGGACATGGAGCATAAAGTCAAGGGAGAAGCCCATAGAGAATCATAAAGTGGATCCAGCTGCTTGCTCATGGACAGCTCCTACTCACACTCTCCGTCTCTGCAAGATTCGGAAGGGAATGATTCAGTTTTCTCGTGGCACAGCTACTAGAAGACGTACAGGTTGCTCACATCACATCTAATTCTTCAAGCTCAGTTTGAGTCTTAGCAGTACGCTCGGCCATCAGGAAGTGAGTGCTTCTAATTGACTTCAATTTTTATATGGGTTCGCTGTGTCCATTTCTTTTACTGTCTATGATACCGTGAGGCAATGGCACTCGGCAGCTCCCTTTAGTGCGGGGGGAGCCCGCTTCTATTTTGCATGCTTTAATACCATTGGCAGGTTTACCCTTTTCTGCAATTTTAAACTTTTTTGGGTGTATTTGATAAAATGTCGTTTTTTGTGTGTACAACTGTACAACTTCACGTTGGCTCAGTGAGCAGCTTCAGGCCAGAGGTGCACACTGATATATTATTATATATTATGAAGGCCCTGGGGGTGGGGTTTGGGAGGGTCAGTGGACAGATGAGGAGGGAGGGTCTATCTAGCCTCCGTTGTTTGAAAATACTTTAAACGTCAATAAGAAGTCACGTCACCGACATTGCTTAGTAGCACCTTTAATTATCTGCTAAAAATACTGAATGTACACATCTTTCTCATTTCACTAAAGCTTAATTAGTTTTCTTTGTTTGTTTATTTCTGTAGTCAGTTCAGTTATTTTTGTTTTTAATTCGATTTTTAGTCAATATGCAGTAGCGGTTCCAGGCACTGTGCGAACCGGGCAGTTGCCCGGGGCGGCATTTCTTCACGTTACATGGGGTGGCACGTAGAAAAAAAATCCTCTGACGGTTTTCTATTTTTTTTTTATTATTTCGATTCAATTATTGGCAATGTCGCCCCTGCTTGCTGAGAAGGTGCCGTGCACGGAAGCGGGTGTCTCCTGATTAGTTCACGGATCAAGTCTTTTGCGCGCTCGAGGTCGTTATTTCAAATAGGCGCACGGGATGCGCGCTCATCATGCGCTCACGGGAAGCGCGCTCATCATGCGCTTACGGGGAGCGCGCTCATAAACTTTTCAGCACGTGTGCACCCAAACACTTGGGTGTTTCTCTTCTAAATCAGTCTTTTAGCAGAGCTACAGCAAGCGTTTTTCTGTGGTGGATATACATTAAAACTTCTCTGTCGTTGTGGACAGCGCAGTGCATGGCTGTATAGCAACGACAGCCATGGGGAAATTTTACTATTAATAATAAAAGATAAGCTACTGTGCATTATAAATAAGAATGTATCTTTATCTGACTCATTCTTTTTATAGAGATGATTTCATTGCTGAAATATGAGATTTATCTTTTTATAAAAACCTTTTTTGTTTAAGCTTTTTTTAAGTTTAATAGGTAAGATAAAATACACTCCTTTAAAACAAATCTTTAATGTTATTAACTTGGTAAATTGATTTCATTGTGTATTAGGCTTTTTGAACAAGATTCTGTGTATGTGAAAATTTTGGTCACTATATTCATGAAATGAAAATTATTTTCATAATGATCAACAAAAATCAACTTTAATTATGTGTTTTTACAGAAGCCTATAATATGCAAAGCACAATTTTCTATTTTCTAAATCTCTGATTTTTTCCGAGAATCTTTGACATTTTAAGAGTGACATAGGCCTACAAAAGCTATTTTATGTCTAAAACAGTTTGGATAGATGTTAATATGAGAGCTGTTCGAAATTATTGAAGAGATAGACTAAGTATTGTGTTACTAAATAAGTATCTCTCTGACCCTTTTACATTTCAAAACTCCATTTCGTGACAAAGTTTAACAAGTCATAACTAAAAGTGTGCCATGCATATAATTCAATGCAGTAACCAATGTGCTAATGGTTCCTCCCTTTAAAGTTAGATAAATCTAGCAAAATAACTAAATTCTATTAACTGTGATTTTCAAATGAACGGTATGTGATTTTATTGTTTATTGTTTTTGGTTTTTTTGTGTGTTTGGGGGGCGCTTGAAGGGGGTCTCGCCCTGGGTGTAATTCAAGGTAGAACCGCCACTGTCAATATGTTTTGTACTTATTATTTATGAAGCTATTATTTATAACCTATAACCTTTTTTTTCATTTGTCAAAGTAGTAGGCCTAATATTAATAGATATAATTTAATTTTCAAGGAAGACACTGAGGTACAGGAATATCATGATGAAATTGGCTTGAGAGCAGACAAAAAGTATCGTTAAATATTGTAAGTTTGTCAGTCCAAACAAAATCCATGTGAACATAGATAATCTAATAAAAAATGACGCCTTAACCTTTCAGAATGAACGGCGAACAGAAGCTCTTCCGGTCTGTGACTGTGGCTGTAGAGAAGCGAAGGGAGACTCGTCTCCGATTGGTATTTGTGTTTCAGTGGGAGTGTTTTGTCTTTTTCACAGCCCTACTGTGGACACACACGTTCACAAGTGCACCTCAGATGACGACGCGTTGGATATTTGTATAATAAACTTCAGGTGAGGAGGAGAATTACAATGGAGAAAACCATTCAACCAGCAAATTCTGAATATCGCAGTAAATATAATACATCATACATGTAGTATAATCTAACTAGTGCTCAGTATAAGTTTGAATAGTTGCAGCCGTTGTTTCCTGCTTCATCGTAAGCGACTCTGTCATGTTTTACTTAAGCTGAGGTTCATATTTGTCTGCTCGTATGTTGTTTTAACGTTACGTCACGTTTGTTAATGTATCGTTTCAGAGAGACGTCAATACATTAAATCACAATTGTAATTTAGATTCTGTTGTTGTGAACAAGGTGGATTTGCTCACAAGCATCCCGTGAAGTGAACCGAAAACAAAACTAATTCTACCTGAAACTGAAAACAACTGTTGGTTGGACAGAAATTAAGTGGATTTGTTTCCTTGTTTGATCTAACTTACAGCTTTAAATAACCATTAAAAAACTCTATCTTGTGCTTATGTATAATCATTTTAAAAACCAGAGCCTGTCACATTGATTATTTTTTTGCCAGCCCCATTGCTATTGATTGTGCGGAAAAGTACGAAAAAAACCGAACCGTAGTTGTATTATAATAAAAACTTGTTTAGAAAGCTCGTTTATTGGTGGATTAATTATAATTTGTATAACCCCTGTTTTAAGATATGACTAGTTTAACTACGGTTACCATAGTTTAACTATGATAACCATTTGGTTTCATTTGCATTAAACCATGGTTAATTTTCATAAGGGATGGATTACCATGTTTACTGCGTTTTACAACTAAACATTTGTGACAAGCTCTTCTGTCTTTCTCCAGAGCAGAAATGAGTGATCCTCTCCTTCACCCACTGACCGTCATATGTGCAGGATCCTGCTTTGCCTTCTCAGGACTGTTTTATAAACTCTACTCCGAAAAAAGACAAGAAATACAGAAGCTGAAGGTAATGATTTCCCCTATGTAACAGAACTATTAAACACGGTTATAGTGAAGCCACTTGTAGATGTCGAACCCAGAAGCCCTGATTCATAAAGTATCATCATTGAGTCTTTGATGAAGATGCTAATTCTCAGTTTACTCTTTATGTGAACATTTACTGCAAGTCACGTTGGCTGAAAGTGGAACAGAATGAGTCTAAGAGAGCTAAATTGTAATATTTTTTTATAAATGCTTACTTGTCCAAACATTGGCCTGTTTCCTCCCCTTTGCAGGAGATACCAAACTTTCAAGCAGACCATCACCTGCTCAGGATTCTGAACGCATCTGTCCAACAAGAGACTTAATTATGTTGCTGTAGAAGGTAGATAAAATACTAAACACCTCCTCATACTTGAAAAGTCTTAGTTTATGCATCTTTCTTTTGCCTCCATTGCAGGACTGGTGCAGGCCATCGGAGAGCCCATTTCCAGCAGGAACGTGCCGCAGTGTTACGGTGTCGTTCAGAAGATAACCGTGCAGGAGCACTGGAAGCACTGGAACTCTGTTCTCAAGTCATGGTAAATGCTCCACTGCTAATCAGTTAGCTTGTTTAGTTTAGTTCACTTAGGAATTAATTTCCTGATCGTTTACTCACCCCCACGTCATTTAAGATGTTTATGTCTTTCTTTCTTCAAAACATATAGAGACTTCAGTAGTGTCCAAATGTGAGTTTCAGTGCAGATTCAGAGTCTCGACATGATCCCAGCTGAGGAATAAGAGTTTTATCTAGGCAAACCATCGGCCACCATTTTTATTTTTAAATAAAAATGATACAATTTTAAATACATTTTATTTATTTTTAAATTTAAATATTTCAAAGTAAACAGTTACATAATTTTTAACCACAAATGCTCAACTTGCACGAGGTCATGCGTGTTGTAGGTGGAAGTACCGTCCTAGTGTTTACAAAGCAAACGTGCAAAGACTAAGTTAAACGCCATTAACAAAATAAATAAAAAGGTAAAAAAAAAAAAAAAAAAAACAATGTTGTACGATTTTTAGAGTTGGAGGAGAAAATAAGTTACTCTACTCTACATCCTACTCTACATCTTCCGCCTACGTCACGTTACCACCTGACCTTTCAACGTGATTAAATAATGTGTGCAAGAAGAGCATTTGTGGTTAAATAAGTATATGAAAGTATATTTTTTTTGAAAATGAGCGCTGGTTTGTCTAGATTAGACTCTTATTCCTCAGCTGGGATCATGTCGAGACTTTGAAGCTGCACTGAAATTCACATTTGGACATGTTGGACCCCATTGAAGTCACTATATGGAAAATTCTGGAATGTTTTCCTCAAAATCCTTAATTTCTTTTTGACTGAGGAAAGAAAGACAAACATCTTGGATGACGTGGGGATGAGTAAACTATCAGGAAATGTTTTTTCTGAAGTGAACTAATCCCTTGAAGCAATGAGAAGCCAAGCTGTATTGCGAGTTGAAGCAAGGCTATAAGGCACGTTATAAAGTGACTTCACAGTAAATATCAGATATAGTCCCTGGCATATACACGAGTCAACCTTTCAAAGTCATACATGAATTTTGAACAATAGCCATTCTTGTCTTAGGACAACTTTAATGACTTTTTTTATGTTTTCCGCTTCAAATGTTGACTACTCTTCATACTGTAAGTGTTAAAGGAGTAGTTCACTTTTTTTGGGAACCAAACGGTTTGAACAGGAGAGTCACAAGGTGCATTAACAGAATAGAGCAAGGTGACCATTTGAGCTTACACAACTTAAACTATATTATAATTTTTTTTTTAAATGAGCGATCGTTTCACTAGATAAGACCCTTATTCATCATCTGGAATTGTTTAAAGCCCTTTGAAGCTGCAGTGAAACTGTCTTTTGGATCTTGAACCGTTTGGTTCCCATTGAAGTCCATTATATGGAGAAAACTCCTGGAATGTTTTCATCTAAAACCTTAATTTCTTTTCGACTGAAGAAAGAAAGACACAGATATCTTGGATGACATGGGGGTGTGTAAATTATCAGCAAATGTTTTTTAAAAAGTGAACTCCTTTAAGGCCTTTGCACAGAGAGTCCTAAAATTTCGTATGCATTTTTTCGTATTCGGCATTGGGTGTCTCTGAGTTGTCAAAACACCTCTCAAAATGCTTCCTATGGATGCGAAAACGCAGCAAATCAAACCCGATCTGGATTTTTTTTTATGACGGAGGTTGCATTTATTTTTTAACGTGCGAAAATTTCTGACCTTTACTCAGTGTAGCTGAAACACAGTATTGCTTCATTATCTTCTGCACAGGGTCCCCAAAAAATTGAACAAGAAGCAGAGCACCAACACTGTGCCCTTCTGCCTGATCCAGCCCGGGTCCTACACCAGTGAGGTGTCGGTGCGTGTGGACTCGCCTCTGGAGGCGTCCGGCGATTACCTGGAGCAGGTGCACAAGCGCCTCAGGACCGCCAAAGAGGGGCTGGTGGACGTGGTCCTACATGAACTGAGCGGAGAGAAGCCTGTGGCCCAAGAGGAGTGCGAGGAACTGCTGCGTGTGGGGGCGTGCCTCACGGGGTTCGGGGAGCTCGTGCTGGAGCAGGATAAGATCGTGAGGTTGCAGACACCCAGAGATGGACGCAGCTTTGTTCTGATCCCTGGAGATCACAGGAGCTTCATGCAGAGACACGAGAACAGCGCTAGCATGTGGAAAGGGCTCACGGCTCTGTTTGGAATAACAGGCTCTGCATTATTAGCGGGGTTTATCCATAGCAGTCTTAAGGATAAAAAGAACTAGCGCAATGCGTTATGCATCAAAATCATGCTACAGTCTTTGATTTTATTTCAGGGTTTTGCTGGTGAAAATATTTTTTCAAGACTAGTACACTCTAAGTGATTCAAACTATCCTTAAATCAACGTTTCTCTTTATAGAAATCAGAATTATATGAATCTATTATTTCAGAGACCTTGTGTTTGACTGTGTCACCAATATTAAAAGCTATTCATAACTCACGGGTGATCATGTTGACTTTAATCACTAGAATTCTGTTGTGGACAATGAGGTCCAATGAGTTTGTTCTTAAAAATGCCTTCCGAAGAAGTAAATGGACGAGGGTAAATGACAGAATGTTAATTTTCACTTTTGGCAGCAAAACAAGTCATCACATGGAGAAGATACCATGGCGTGTAGGTTTGTGAGTCACAGTTGTGATGGTTATGTTCATTCATCTTCCTCTGAAGACTCCTCGGCCTCCTCGAGCCACTGAATGAACTTCATGAGCTGTGGAGAGACGAGACAAAGTTAACACAGATTACTAGAAACACTGATTTTGATCATTCACACTTTCCCATGCTCTGTGCTTTCATTCACACATCATTGATAGTTTCATGAAGAGGTAACACTTTACAATAAGGTTCATTAGTTAACTACATTAGTTAACATGATAAATAATAAAAACTGCAACAAATGTATTGCTCACTGTTAGTCAATACATTAGCTAATGAACCATTAAAGGAGTAGTTTACTTTAAAAAAAAAACTTTTGCTGATAATTTACTCACCCTCATGTCATCCAAGATGTCCATGTCTTTCTTTCTTCAGTCGAAAAGAAATTAAGGTTTTTGATGAAAACATTCCAGGATTTTCTCCATATAATGGACTTCAATGGGAACCAAACGGTTCAAGGTCCAAATGAGAGTTTCAGTGCAGCTTCAAAGGGCTTTAAACGACACCAGACGATGAATAAGGGTCTTATCTAGCGAAACAATCAGTCATTTAAAAAATAAATAAAGAAGTTTAAGTTTTATAAGCACAAATGCTCGCCTTGCTCTGTTCTGTGATCGAGCGTTTGTGACTCCTGTTCAAACTCTCATCAAAATGAACAAATCTTTTTTCGAGTCATGACTCGAAGGGTCCTTGATAAGACAAACAACCTTATTCACCGTCTGGTGTCGTTTAAAGCCCTTTGAAGCTGCACTGAAACTCTCATTTGGACCTTGAACCGTTTGGTTCCCATTGAAGTCCATGAAGCCCAGGAAAAATCCTGGAATGTTTTCATCAAAACCCTTAATTTCTTTTCAACTGAAGAAAGAAATACGTGGATATCATGGATGACATGGGGATGAGTGAATTATCAGCAAAAGTTTTTTTTTTTTTAAGTGAACTAGTCCTCTAAGTGTACCCATAAAGACAACGAATAAAGACAACGATGCACGATCTAATGAAGAACTTGTCAAGAAGCTCCACTGCCTCAGCTTAGTCCCATCCCAGTAATATTATCAGGACCTGATACTGGGATTGTATTTTCTGACATTCTGGCTCTGGATTGCGTTGATGCACACAGCTTTTTCACAAATCATTGTAAAGTAGCTATCAGTTTGATTTCTTAGCAGATCAATCTTGGAGAATCGCACCCCTTGATTCTGGCGGAGCTGTTGACTCTTCTCTGTGGTGGCACCCTGAGTGAACCAGCGCATGATGACGTCCTCCTCCAAGATCTCTAGCTGGTACATGGTCATCAGCACCTGGAGAGGACAGGCATTACACACAATCAGCCAGGACAGACAGAACTAGTGTTGTGGTCGACTGCAGACAGAGAGGCGGCTCACTTTGACCAGAACTGCCCAATGAGTGTCGCATTCAAGGAAAACCTCCTCCATGGAAGTCAGACAGTCCATCTGGTCTTGAGCTCTCTTCACATAGTTCTTGAAGACTGGCGCCCACTTCTTTAACAACTGTGAGGAACCAAACAGAAGCATCCGATTTAAGATTAAACACATCCAGAGCTTACATTTTTCCATCAATTGGATTTCAGAGAACCCATGTATGAGATCAGTGCAGATCTAGATTAGATATTACCGGGCTGGTGGTGAAAGTGCCCCCCAACTGATTCTTAACTAATAAGAATATGAAATGCCGTGCCTTTCACACAAACTATATAATTTAACATTAAAACAATTATTATTAAAATATCAAGGGCAGTAATGTAAAAATGTATATGATGGCCACAAATGAACAATTTCGTCCCCACGACTCACTAATATGCAAACACGTTTTACTAATTAGTCCAACGTGGCCACGATTTAGTAAAATGAGGGAACAAATTAAGACATGGGAACAAATTCTTAACCCATGGCCAAAATTTAACAAAAATTATTCTTAAAGGAGTAGTATCTCTTTTTCTTCAGTTGAAAAGAAATTATGGTTTTTAATGAAAACATTCCAGGATTTTTCTCCATATAATGGACTTCATTGGGTACTAAACCAGACGATGAATACCAGATCGATGTATAAGAGTCTTATCTAGCGAAACGATCGGTCATTTCAAAAATAAATAAGCACAAATGCTCGCCTTGCTCTGTTCTGTGATACACGTCCGTGACTCTCCTGTTCGAACTCGTTCATCAAAATGAACAAATCTTTTTTCGAGTCATTTCGTTTATTCAATGAACCAAATGACTTCGAAAAAAAGATTTGTTCATTTTGATGAACAAGTTCAAACAAGAGAGTCACGACGCGCATCACAGAACAGAGCAAGGCGAGCATTTGAGCTTATAAAAACTTTTGTATTTATTTTTTAAATGACTGATCATTTCGCTTGATAAGACCCTTATTCATCGTCTGTTGTCGTTTAAAGCCCTTTGAACAGTTTGCACTGAAACTCTCATTTGGACCTTGAACCGTTTGGACCCCATTGAAGTCCATTATATGGAGAAAAATGCTGGAATGTTTTCATCAAAAACCTTAATTTATTTTCCACTGAAGAAAGAATGACATGGATATCTTGGATGACATGGGGTGAGTAAATTATCAGCAAAAGGTTTTTTAAAAGTGAACTACTCCTTTAATTTGTGGCTACGATTTTACGAAAACGAGAACACATTCCTAATTTCGAGGCCACGATTTAAAGAAACATTTACGATTCAACCAAAACAAATTACTAATTTAAAGCCACGAATTCTTAAATTGAACAGACACGAGAAGGAATTCTTAATGCGTAGACAAGATTTAATGAAATGAATTCGTGGTCAGAATATACATTTCTGTCTGTAAATGGCTGATCATTTGTATAACTGAAATCGTGTCAAGCATTGCACACAAATGTATCAGGTTTTTTTTAACAGATTAAAAACAGCTTTGAAATGATGCAAACAGGCAAATGAATAGCTGTTCTAAAACATCATCTTCCATTAAAATGTTATTGGTCACAAGTATTTAAATTGATGGTTGATGCAGCCAGAAAAAGGTTCTGTCAGAAGATTTTTTTATTTGAACTGAATCCCTGTATGAAACATATGACATACTCACAGGAAGCAGGTGTGATGAATACTGAGCTGTGCTTATATGTGCCCCCTGCTGTTGGAAAGGAAACTCGAGCACAACTCTCATCAAGATCTGCATTACTTCCTTCAGAGTGATGTTGTAGGCATACCTGAGAAGTGACAATGACATTCAACCGATTGTAGGACATCTCCTCTTGTGTGCCATCGAGAAATGATCAGCATTTGGATTTGCAACACATGATCAGCAATTGATCTCTTCATTTTTGGGTGAACAAAGAGCTAATAATAACTGGATCTTCGTAACTTTAACTTACTTGAGTGAGTTAATCTCAAGAACCAGATTGTCACAGCCTATGTTCTCATCCAAGCCCCTCTGTAACTGTACCCTGGACCTCGTTCTGAAACACTGAGGGGAAAAGAAAGGCTGCTGTAAAACTGGGAGTTATAACTGGGAGAATACGCATGCAACATATATGGATTCAACAATGTGGCATTTCATGTTTACAATTCTCACCTGTGACATCATCCAATTCAGGTGACGCAGTGTGGCTTCCCAGGTCATGTGATCCCTCGCTGACCTCACTTTCGCTGTCACTCTCTGGGTTCGGGATTCAACACTAGGCCTGGAAACATGACATCTCCATCAATGCCTGCATAATTCCCTTTTTGAAATGAATGTTCACCCATTTTAAATGGTCCTTATTCAGACTCTCACCCCAGATGCCATCCGCAAGCTCATCTTCCTCGGTGTCATCAAGACTGCTGCTTTTCCATCTGTATCCTTTACCCTCTGAACCCACCTCTGCTGGGTTAAACACTGACAAAACACCGTTTGCTCATGTCAATCATGCATTGAACATTTTTAGTGGCAATAACGTTCCTTGTCAATATAGAATGGCATCTTTTTAACCCCAAAAATAATAAGAACACTTTATTTTCATGCGTCTGTGATTTTAACCAAATGCACGTTCAGTGTTAGCTGCTTGTAATTATGCATAATTGACTGTTACTGCTATAAAAAAATACATGTAACATATGACAAATAAAATCACATCAGATTTTCAAAATCTACGGCCCACAAATTACGATCATCCCAGTGACCTCCAGCATTTAAAATCACTGTCAATGTAAACGACAGTCACAGTTATCCGCATTTCACAGAACTTATCTTCTACGTCCACATAAGGAAATTAAAAGCGCGTGAACCTTTCTGTTTGATTTTGTCTTTATTGTAGCCAACATCATGGTCATCACTCAAGAACTCATCATCATCTTCTTCATCCTCTTCATCTGGATGGTGCATGGACAGAACTGTGCCTTCTTGAAGAGTAATATCTGGACCCACCACAACCTGCGTGACAAAAGCTGATTCATTTTATACACACAAGATGGAGAATATTCAGCCTCTGTAAAATAAACTCAGATCAAGTAAGGTGTAGAGACCAAATACTCATTTAAAAACATGACCACCTTTATCTTCAATAAATATATTTAAAATATATGAACACTGTCGCTGTTGGGATTTAAATATGCAAATGCTTAAGAGTCTATGATTGACTGGATCATTATTGCAGTGATTATTGTGTTTCTAGCATGTTTTATGTTTGGGAACAGCTCTTCTAACCCTAACTGATGGAGTGTGTAGCATTTTATTTCTTAAACAACCATGTATGAAGACACATCATGGCTATATTCCCGGATGTCTATGTCCAGAATCGTCAGGCTCAAACTTTGAAAGAATGGTCGAGTGGAGCATGAAGAATCATTTTCACACATGAATCTGCTCCTCTGAGTCCAGATATTAAACTCACTGAAACTCTTTGGGACAAGGAGACTTGAGGAGACTCTACAGAGTTCTGGATTCTTGCTTCAACAACACAAGATCTTGGACCAAATATTGATGCACCTCTTGATGAAAACAACATTTATGTTCTTCCTACATGGTTGTTTAATAAACGAAAGCTCCATCAGTTAGGGTTAGAAGAACTGTTGCCATAACTGTTACGATCTCCTGATTGGTCTAGGTGAGGAAAGCAACAGCAAAAATGGATGGTGTTGAAATGAATGTGCAACAGCATGAAGCCACTCCATCTCCAGACCCAGGATTTTGAAGGCCGATACCAATACAAATTTTTTTTGGTTTTAAAATTCGAATTTTCCGATAAATCGGCCAATATTTTTTTTTATTTCAGAAACGCACAACAAAACATTAACAGATTTCCCCAACATTAGTTATTTGTAGTTATTTATGAGTTAACTAACATAATATGATAATGCATTTTAAAAGAAACTTGTTTCTTTTATTGTCACAACAGAACAGACTGATGATGGTGGCATTAGCTAGCTTTATGGTTAGCTAGTCTATGATGAGCCATAATTTAGCAATGGATTAACGTCATACTGGAAATTGTAAAACATGCATTTTCAATATAACAGGCCAAGGAGCGATGATACGATGCTCTAACTGTCGCGTTATAACAAATAATGTTATTGTATTTACATTAAAGAAATTGTTATTCAAGCAATGTATGTATCGTGACCAACTCAACGAGTGTTGCCAACAGGGACGGTGTAGAGTGCCCTCTGGTGGACAAACTATACAACTCCAGCACTCATGACATGGTTCAAGCGTGTTTCGTCCGTTTTTGTATTTATTTTTGAAATATTAATTTATCGGCCATTATAACTGCCAGATACCGATATTTTGGAAAATGCCTAATATCGGCCAATAATATCGGCCTGCCGATATATCGGTCTGGCTCTACTTTGGTCTAATAAAACATCGGTGCCTAGTTAACCGTTTGCTGAGTTTTGTTTTCATGATAATCGAATGTAAAGAGTTTTATCTCTAAAAAACGTTTAGCGTATACGCTAGTAAATGGGGGCATTTGCTAAGTAAAAAGAAATCGCTAGTTAATACCACTAACAAGGCTCAAAATAGCCCCACACTAACACAGTAACATATTGAGGGACCCTACATGCAAAACGAAGCATTGAGAACTTTGTACAGACCATTTCATAAGAAGATACTTTATAACTTTGTGTAGTCAAGCCACCACCAACACAGCTCTGATGATGATGATTATGAAGAAACATAATAATCACTAAATTCATCATCCAATCTTCGACTCTTAAAGGGATACTCCACTTTTTTTTGGAAATAGGCTCATTTTACAACTGCCTCAGAGTTAAACAGTTCGGTTTTACGGTTTTCGAATGTATTCAGCCGATTTTCTGATATTTAGAAGAATATCAGTAACCAGACAGTAGGAAAAAATATATACACTATGGAAGTCAATGAGACCAGAAACTGTCTGGTTACTGATATTCTACTAAGACTGAATCCCAATTCACCCCTTGGTTCACCCCACTATTAATAAAACGGAGCTATAAGGGCCAAGGGGTTGAAATATTCCCCCACAAAATGGAACAACCCTTCATGAACCCGAAACGTCATCAGTCGTTGGCGATGGCTCTGCCGTTACAGAGTTTTTACAGGATTTCCCCATGACGACAACTGACAATCAGTGCAGCTGCTCTTAATTCTTAATACACATGATGATTATAACATCCCTTCCTCGAAATGTATGTCTTTTCTGATCTGAAAGGTAATTTATTATACAATTTCATAATTTAAACAACTCTAGTATTTAGGGATGCTCCGAATCGATCGGCATCGGCTGATCATAACAATTTTTGACTCTGATCGGTACTCACTAATTTGGCCGATCTTACAAACCGATTCGCGATTTGATGACGCTCAACGCGTGAGGACGTACGTGATGCTTATATTGGAGAATGTTTAATTAAACCTTATTTGTTACATCTAGGGATGTGCATGAATATTCGAATTTTTGAATATTCGATATGTAATTATTATTCGAAAATAAAATACTATTCGAATTTTGAATACGTTGCTTTGCTGGCCGTAAATGCAGTGAGTCCATGATAAATCCTAAAGAACTAACTCGCAATTACAATTAAATGCACTGGATGGCGCTGTGGGCTGTGTTAACAAGTTGTCTGTATTTGATCACATAATGTTGTCGTCTGCCTCACGAATTTTGGAATTAACGTTACTTGAAAAGGATCTTACTAAACGAAATTACTTTTGATCAAATTAATTAATCTGAGTTATGATATCATCACCATGAGAAATCACATGAAATCCAAACAGTCGAGTGAGGAAAGACAGCTGTTCATCATTGCATCACAACTGCAGGTAAGCGCAGCTGGACCCTGCGTGAACTTATCTAATAGCAAAATGATTTTGAGACACACTTATTTTAAGTTTCGTTAAGGAGACCGGTTTAAGAACAGAAAATGCAAAGTGCTGTTAGAAACACCGTTCTCTTTGTGTCTCTGAAACGTCTGTCAGCGCGGCGTGTTTTCTCACTTGAGCATAAAGTGCTGGCGGCGCCCCTGCATGTAACGTTAGATATTATTGTTTTTCTCAACATAAACGTGAAACAATATAAACACGATAATCAATCATTTGTTGACTCGTGTGTATAGGTGTACGTTCTGTATCGATATCTGACGCAATCTGCTTTATTAGGGTTTTTTTCCACTCGCGCTGCTTGAGCATGCTTTTAATAATGCTTTTATATATATATATATATATATATATATATATATATATATATATATATATATATATATATATTTTGTTTACTCATAGGCATACTGTTTAATGTTTTCAACTAAAAGAAAACTTTAATTACTTTTGTAAGCTTGTGTATTGCCTAATTGTAAGCTTGTCCAGAAATGGTGACAAAACGTAAAAAAATACAAATAAAAAAAACCCTTAAAAATAACGTCTTTTCGTTAAACATAATTTAAATAAACTAATATTCAAATATTCGATTTT
This sequence comes from Hybognathus amarus, assembly GCA_030378365.1. Taxonomy (NCBI): domain Eukaryota; kingdom Metazoa; phylum Chordata; class Actinopteri; order Cypriniformes; family Leuciscidae; genus Hybognathus; species Hybognathus amarus. Next base: position 138,407 of record JAQIUQ010000225.1, read on the forward strand.
TATGAGCCCGAATATTCGAATGCAATATTTTAGAAAAATGCCCATCCCTAGTTACATCAGACTTCTGCATGTTGGAGTTTAAATGTTTCTATTTATTTTATTCTCTTTAACATTGAACAATGTTTAATTAAACCTAATGAGTTGTATCAAACCACTTCAATTTGTTCTTTTAGGAGTTTAAATGTTGTTTGATTTTTTATTTATTTATTTTGTCCTGCTCAGACTTGTATTGGACGATGTTTAAGTTACATCAGACTTCTCCATTTTAGGAGACTAAATGTTTATTTTGTCCTCCACAGTATTGGACAATGTTTAAATAAACCTTATGAGCTGCATTAAACTGTTCCATTTTGTTTATTTGTCTTATATTAAGTCAATTAAGCATCGGAAATTGAGTATCGTTATCGGCCGATCACCATGACAACAAATCGGTACTCGGTATTGGCTGCAAAAATCCTGATCGGAGCATCCCTACTGGTATTATTATAAGAGTAAATAAAGTGCGTGGTGGAATCATCTGGTGCTACATTTAAATGTTTGCGATCCATCTCGCGGTTATTTGCGATGCATTCCGCTGAGCTTTCTTGTAGCCCTCCGTTTGGAGTGTGCCTCTGAAAAATCTCCTTTCGAGGGCTATGTAGCCCTACCCTTCGCCCTACCCCTCGATCTCAACAAGAATCGGGACACCCCACCCCTAGACGTGAACGCGCAAAACGGAGGGGTAGGGTAGAGCTAAGGGGAAGGGCCAAGGAGTGAATTGGGATTGAGCCTAAATATCAGAAAATCGTCTGAATGGATAAGAAAACTGTAAAACCCAACTGTTTAACTCTGGGGGAGTTGTAAAATGAGCCTATTTATAAAAAAAGTGGAATATCCCTTTAAGCATTTGCCTATAAAATCCAAACAGCGACTTTTTTGTGAGGCAGGCAGTGAATATTAAATGTACATATTGCAACAAATGAGTTTCTTACGTTGTAGGCGAGCACACACTGATCGTTCAAAACGACTCCATGCTTCACCTCCACACAATCACAGATAACGGACTGCTTGACCTTCACATTGTTGGCTATGTGGACTTTATTCCAGATGTACGCTCTTTCCAGAGTCACGTTGTCTCCTAAATAGACACAACAGCAGTTAGCAGGGTGTTAATCAAATAGATTCTCACATTGTCACAAGGCATTTCCAACAATTTGAACTATAAAGACCGTACCGATGACACAGTTTGCTCCAATCACTGTGTTTGATATGGTGCAGTTTGCGCCGATCACTGTATTCCGGCCAATAAGCACGTTCTCCTCCATCTGGCTGCCGTGTCCCAGACTGACCCCGGGCTCACGGTACACGTTATGTCGAGAGTGTGTGCAGCTCTGGCCTTCTTGGTCCACAAAGTTGGCCTCAGGTGTGATGGGATAGATCCAGCGTCGGATCATGTTCGGAAGAGACCGTGTCGTGACATGAGGAGGTTGGACACACGAGCCCCATATCCATCTTTAGTGACATGCATGTGGATCTGGTTTCCCAGGATCTATGGAAAAAGAAACCCTTGATAAGATCATTTACGAATTCTTAAATAAGCAAGTCATTTGACTGTGTGTTTCATACCTCTTCATTGACTAGAAGCCCACGGACAAAGTCGTTTTTTGTCTGGTAGTCAAAGTTGTCTGTGAAAAGCTCGCAACCTGACGTTACACGATATTCACCAAGCAATATGTTTATGAGTTAAACAAACAAACAGAGCTGTAAACACAAAAAGCCACACTCACCTGTGGAGAACAGATGCTAATATGACAATCCAAAAGATCAAACCTAATTTCAAATTCGTCACTTCCACTATGGAAAATATTCTGTGTGAAAAAAAGAAAGATCAAATTTCACAACAAAGAACAAGAGTCAACATACACCAATGCTACATTTTTATAAATGTCATATTCATTTGTTAACAAACATTTATTTATTACTTTGATGAACCTTAAATTAATACATTATTAGCAGAGCTCCAGACTGAACTTTTCCAGTGGTTGAACTGGTGCTACCAAATTTCTTAGTTGGTCGCACCAGGATTTGATTTGGTCGCACCTTTTTTGTTTTGTTTTTTTGCTACATGCCATGGGATCAATCAATGCATGCTGATGAATAGTGGTTTTAATAATCTATCAGCATCATCTTTCTATCTTTTAAAAATCATTAAACATTCAAATGTATGCATTACATTTTAAAAGATTAGAGGATTAATAAGCTAATACAGATTTTCGTTATCAAAATCAGAAATCTCACACTACCTTCTGAATTTTATAACAATTTCCTTTTCCTCAGTCGAGCGATTACTCTCATCTAACCGCTGAAAAGACGTCAGTAAGGGGCACGCTGTTTCCAGGGTTCCCACTCTTTTCTTGACATTATTTTCCAGGACATTTTCAAGACTTTTTCAGCTGCTAAGCTAAGTAAGGCTGGGTGATATACCGATATGTGATATTATACCTATACTGTTATATCTGTATTATAGTTGTGCAAGGATTGTTGCCTTTCACAATGCCACCTGCTTTCCTCTACTTTCAATGCCACACTAAAACAGAAGTTATTCTCTAATTTAGTTCATACACTGCTATTTAACTTGCTGATATCAGTTCAAAAGTCCAAACTCTCACAGTCAAGCTGTATTCGCAATCAGTCACTAACGTTAGAAAATTTGAACTATTATCGGACTCCTAAATTAATTGTATCTGCTCGCATCAAGGCACATTATGCATCTGGTAGTTATACATAACGGCATAAACTGGTGAGTTATGTGTTTTTGACTCTAAATTATTTAGATTTATCAAATCTTTGAAACTATTTTTGTCAATTATATTGCTAAAATGGATAGACCTTTTGTAAAGCTAAATGCGGTTAAATGCAAAATTTTAGTTTCTGCTGTCGGACAATAGAACAAACATGAAATACTGACTGGAACGTGCATAGTGCGAATTCCCCACCATGATTGGGGTGGGGGGGGTGGGGGGGGACTGCTCCTTCACTTCTTATATGACCATGTGTAATTATAAAATGATAAAAAAAATCTTGCTACACTATGTAGCCTTTGATTCACTCGTATCTGTTGTTAAAAATAAATAATAATCCACGTGCCAACCACATATTCTTTGATTTAGATATCTGCATCTGATCATCACATTACAAATATCCAATTAATGCATAATATGGTAACATATCACACTGAAGTAGGCTGATTTAAAATTAACATTTATTTATATTAAAAGTTCTTCTTTTGGAAAAAGTACATTTCGTTTATAGCCTAAACAGAGGCTTTTCTCCTCCCTTTAAACTTAAATTTTCAATGTTTCATTTTTGAAAACACTCTTGTCTGAATAATTTAACTATTTTAACTATTTGTTTATTAAACTGTTATGAAATCAATATCCCTGTTTCAATACGTGATGGCTTTCAGGAAAACAGAACTCTGATTATGTGTAGCCTATATTATTTCTTAACTATAAATGTATATGTTATAAATAACTGCGCAAGCTTCAACAGCGCAACTTTGTTACAGTCCATTGTTGCGTACATTAGCAGGAGCACCACAACAACAACAACAACAACTCACTCGGCTAATAGCTGCCCTGATTGATGCCTCGCCGTTAGGAAATAAAATAATTACTGTTATAAATATAAAACATCACTAAAGACCTATAATTTTCACATAATTTTAACATTTTTAATGTTAAAATATTTTTGTCGGGGACCCCCAAAATCTGGAGGGGCAAGTCCCTGGGCAAGTCCTACCAGCGTAATGAGATGTCAAATCGCGAAACAACGTAAAATGCGTAAATATTGGCATGCAGAATACATGCAGAAATGAAAGCAGACAAGCGCTTCAGCCCAGTTTTACTCGTTGAAGGCAGCTGAAAACAGACATGCATGCGTAAAATGTATAACCCGTTTTTTTAAAGGTGCATTGCGCAACATTTTATGTTAAAATTAGCCGTTTTCTAACCCATACATGCTGAAACAATCGCCTGGTGGGCTGAATGAGCCCTTCTCTGATCACTGCGATCGCCTCTATAATCCTGTACAGTGAAATATATAAGAGGGATTCGGGCTCGAATCTGAGACTGGGCGTGACGTCATGCGCGTTCACGCTCGCCTGGCTATGTGCCTGCAGGATAGTGTATTCGCCGCCGTTCTCCGTATCAGAGAAGACAACTCGAGCGACGCAACTTTAGTCAACTTTCCCAAAAGTAGAAGATGGATTCAAAGGGGCTGTTTAGTCTACATCTGGTCACTTCATGCGTTTTCTGTGATCGGATAACTTATTCGATCGTGAAAAGACCAGGTTGAATCCAGACGGATTTGAATCCGACAGCTCAAACCATTGAGGACGTGGTCTGGGCTGTATTCCAGACGAAACTGGACAAGTGTAAATGCATCTGGTTGTTGAAAACAGGCTATGTCATGTTGTTTTAGTCATATATGACGACGTGCATCAGATGAGCAGGCGAGTGTATTTATAAGCCAGCGCGCCGCAATCTATCGCAAATGAAAGTGAAAGTAAGACGCATACGATTATCACTAAGTTACCTTCTACCTCCACTATCTTCATTAAAAGTAGCCTTAAGAAATGAAATGATCTCATACCAGAGCTTTTGCCGCTCTCTCTTATTGCTGTCTTTGCTGATTTTGAAATAGCCGAAGCCGATGATTTATAAAATGCAGCTCATCTGTTGCTTTCGGTGACGTGCACTTCATGAAATCTGTATATAACGCGGGAATTGAATATCAGATTAATATCCGTTTTGCAAAAACACATTTATGTGACCAGGTAATGGAATCGTTTTGATAAATCAAATAGATCTGAGAAAACGCATTGTGGCCAGGTGTAAAAACAGCCCCAAAGAGACCGGCTTGTAGTTCATTACAAACCCCAACGCAAACTCCACGTGAGGCAAAGAAAATACAACTTCTGTCTGTCCAGTGCCAGTCGTCGGAATAAGACTAGAGTCAACATCGGGACAAGAAGGCTTTCAACAAACGGAGAGATCTCGGGCGGTCTGCTCTAGGGCTCAAACGTGTTCATGAACGTGTTTCCATAATAATACAATCATAAGTGGATACAGTAAGCACATAAAACAGTTCAACATGGAGATCAATGGAAACAAAAGCCGAAGTTTTCTACCCCTGTTTTCCCCTCACACACACATAGGCCTACATAAGTGTGTGATTTACTCAAATGCCTTTCCTTTCATATATTTTAAATGACTTGCAGATTTATAACTGTATTACCTCATTATGACTGTAACAAAAGATGTGTGCCTGATGCTCCTATGGTTATGAACAGCTCGTGCAAACGTGCGTGTATTCCGTGTTATGTCTACTCTATAAAGTCTATGGTATTCCATGAGCGCGCACGCAGTTTCATTTGTCACCAGAGGGGGCGTAGTTCTGCAAAAACTCAGAGACTTGCGTTATGCTCCTTTAAATGTTTAACCCGAAAATTATTTTCCAGGACAATGGAAACGTTTCCAGGACATTTTATATGTTTCCCCATTTTCCATGTGTTTTCCAGGACTGGAAAAGTGGTCTTAAATTTTCCAGGTTTTCCAGGATGCGTGGGAACCCTGGTTCGTGAGACATTTTAATTTTTATAGGCCTTAATTCGTGAATTGGTAATTGCCGCGTTCCACCATCAGTATGCAATGCGCGTGACGTCTACGCGTTCGTCAATAGATAAACTGCGCGTGTCTTGCGGAAGAACACTGTAGCCGGAGCTACTTCTCTCCATTAAAGTCCATGGCGAGTCACGCAGGCACTGGGCAACTCCGCATCCGAGTCGACCCCGGGATAAAATAGTCTGAATATAAACACTTATTATAGGCGTACCGTAGATTCAGGATAAGTCAAAAACACGGTTTGGAAAATGGATTCATGATGTAGCCTACTCGCTCATTTTGAACATAAGTTATGGACTGCAGCAGCTGATACAATGGCTTTCTGTTGCGCGAGCGTCCACTCGCACATATGCGACCGCATACAGATTTTAACTAGTAAAACTAGGCGTTGCAAGTTCCATATATGGTTATTTTGGGGTGGAGAACGCATGGGCACATAATCTTCCGCTGACTGGGATAAATAATAAAGGGAATTCTGCGCAGGTTCTGGCGTACGCACCGTTTTATAAGTCTGAGTATTCTTTTGCCGTACGCCATTTATACGTACAGTTTTATAACCCCAGGAGAATCCCCCGCAGCGCTAAAGGAAAGCCCGCTCACCATAGGGAACTGAAGTCTCTTTAGCGCCTGAGCTCTCTGGTAATGGAGAATACGCTTGCTCTTGCTGTCCATGGCCAGTATAATGTCATCATCTTCAGAGCGGGTCTTGTGGCCGGGCGAGGACTCTTTGAAGATCATGGTCATCACTGAGACATTTTTGTCCATTTTGCGCCGCTGTCTTTCAAAAAACACCAACAAAAAACAGGTTTAATGATATATAAACGCAAAACGATGGGCTGTGTTCCGTGGAGAGAAGACAATCACCTGTGTTCCTGTAAAGCCTGGGAAACATCAATGTTGGAGACAACATCCCCATACACCAGTAGAAAGTCAGAGCGGACTAGAGATTTGGCGTCCACGTCCCTTAAAACATCTCCGAGGGACCGGTACAGATCAGAGGTGATGATGTGGACTATATTGGGAGATGTGGGGCGACACCATTTTGACTTTCTGTAAAACAAGACAGCAAATACCAAAACTGAGTCATCAGGATCACAGTCCTTCTCCAATATCAACATACAACGTCACAGTGTCTCACTGTAAGTGTTCCTTGATTTTGCTAGACATCCAACAACAGAAGACAAACGTCTCTTGCACTCCAGTGGATGTCAGAAACTCCAGTGTGTAGTCCGATCATGGAGACGTTAGCCAGAGGCAGAAGGGCCTGATGGGAGAATGCAAGAGTGGAAAGTTAGTCTAGAAATCAACATCTCTTCAGAATCTAAAGTCATCTGGTAATACCATGGCTAATTACCAAGTGTACTTTTATACATTCAATGCTACAAAATGATTACCATATTCACAATCTGAATTAAGCAGGAAAAAATAACATACTTTATTATTTTATTTTGTCATATTTTTTTATATTGACATGACGACAACAACTGCATTTTCTAACCAAACTCACACTTTTTTTCAGAACACACCCGCATCTGTGTGAACGATTAGAAAAGCTTGATTTGTATGTATTACATTTACAATTGATGTACTTTTTTGAAACTTTCAATGGATAGAAAACAGTTGAAAGAATATAATAACATTCTCAAACAAAACAATTAGAAATATTTTTGATAATATTGTACTCTATGAAAACTTGATTTCACACACTAAGTGTTTATCACACTTGCTATTCCCTAAGTGATCTATTTAAAAAAATGAATGTGTAAATGGCAAAGATTTGGATCAAAATTTTATCTTTCGACAGAATGCATGCAGATTTCAATGTTTATGGACTTGTTATGAACAATAACAACGACTTTCTTAATAACATCCTCATTCTGGTCATTCTGGTAATTTTATATACATGAATAAAAGTAGCTTTCTTGAAGGTGAAACATAGGTTTGGTCAATTTACAGTTTATTTCTAATACGTGATGAAAAACAAACATGTAATACAGTATTTCAACATTATCGACAAAACAACAATGATACTGTTCTAATGCAAAGACATCCAGTTGTTTCCATGTTAATTATTTTTGCAAGTTACATGACAAGTTGTTTAATAAAAAACCCTAACCAAATTTAAAGTAAATATTTATGCTTATACATAACGTTAGCTAAGTTACTATTGCAGAGCCCTTTCTATTACCATACTAGAGTACATGTCCACACACAATATGGCAACATATTGATAACGATGTGTACTTTTGTACCAATTAGCTATTTCTTGTATAATGTGATGTACAGTATTGTAGTGATGAGTTAGCAGGACAGAACTGGACTCAGAGACACACAGAGACGCACACACACACACACACATGTGCTCACCCGCGGCTGGTCTTTGCTGATGGGGAAGAACCTGCGGTTGAAGCTGTCGGCTATGAGAACCGCCTGTAATGGATGCTCCTCTTCATCTTTATCCGACACTGCCTTTCTGGGCCGATTCTGTTTCCCTGCTTTGCCTGCCATGTTTGTGTCAACTGTCAAGTGTGTGTATGCGTGTGTGTGTCTGTCAAGGAAACGCAATACAACGGCAACAAGCTTGAGTTTCAGTGACCCGGAAGTTGTCTCTAGTCGGAATCTCTGGTATATGTTTCTAATATTAATTAGCCTTAGTATTTATCCTTAGCTGCGAAACAACAGTTTAATGTCACAGATACAATTATTATCCAGGTCATTACTCAGTTTTAAAGTATTATCCAGACCAGGTTGCGACTGAAGAACAACGTAAACGGCTTTGTCACGTGACACAAGTTACTTTCTCAGCGATGGATCAGAATGACTAGACCAATCACAAGATTTTTTTTTTTTAATTGATACTTTCATTTAGTAAGTATGCATTTAATTGATTTTAAAAAATAAATCCGTTAACACTTTACAATAAGGTTCGTTAGTAACATGAACTAATAATGAACTATAATGAATACAATTAAGTTAACTTAGCCCGTGAGCAAACATGAACAATCTGTATTTTTATTAACTAACGTTAACAAAAATTAACAAGTACAGTAACAAATGTATGTAATGTTAATGTTAGTTAATGCATTAGCTAATATTAACTAATTAACGTTAACCTTATTGTAAAGTGTTACCAAAAATACACAGTGATTTGTGTTGTGAAAGATATACTCTATTTGTGATTTTCAGTGTTATAGCCTTGGTGATGTTAAGGTTTCAGTATAGGACACACATTATGTCTGCCATTTCCCGTTGCCCCTAAGTTTAAAGGGGTAGTTCACACAAAAATGGATATTCGGTCATTACTCACCCTCATGTTGTCCCAAACAGACGGATGGAGATGGTTTTGATGAAATCTGGAAAACTCTGATTATTCTACTAATTATACCGCATAAGATGGACTCTTTGAATCATGTTACATTTTGTGCTAAGACAATTAAATTAGCAAATGTTTCTAATTATTTCACAATGCCAAACTGAAACGTTACAATTTAAAAGAAACTATACATTTTTCTTAAGAGGGGTATTTCAGCACATTCTTTCATATTGAATTCAAAATAAATGACTATTTCATGAATAACCCTTTTAATTCAGCTCAGAATATCTTACATTGGGTGTCTTTGCCGACCTCTTGTGGAATATTTCATGACCCTTGCCACTTGATGAGCTCATAGCTCTATATGCAAATGAGTTGTTTCTGCTGGGTCTTAAAAGTCATTTCACTTCAGTGTGCACTCAGATACACATGTAGACATTATTAAATATTTTTTTGTTGTTAATTTTAGCATTTTTATGTTTTTCTAACTGTACTGAAGCATTCCTTGCACTCCATTCATTCCTATCGGGGTCAAAATTGACCCGTGAGGGGAAGGATTTGTGACTTTCTACCACAAGACTCCATTCAATTATATATTTGTATTCAATTGTATTCGTGGTTCAAGTGCGAGAAAAGTCCTGGGGTCTTGGCCCCCTTTGATGAACAAAACTTTTTTGTGAAGTATGAGGGTAAAATATGCAATTGAATGCCAAATAAATAACAGGTTTGATCTATAACCTGTATTGTATAACATAATATTGATTTAAATAGGTTTTCATAATGTACATTGTGATAAATTACATTCCTTATTAGATCTCAAACCAGAATGATTAAACCAGGTATAGGTAAGAACAGGGAAAACACACTCAGGCGATAGATAAAGATATGTTTATTGACACATATCCATCAGTGCGGCCTCCAATGCAATTTAACATGCGAATACATCCACATCAAAACAGATCATTGATCCAGTGCTTATTTTACTGAACACATTTGTAAAAACCATGTTGGATTATTGAGGAGGTATTCATCATCTTGATTCATGAGTATGTACACTGACGGACACGTTTTGACGGGGAGCTTGGGATGTTAACAGTCTTTTTTTATTGATATTACAAAAGAAAAAAAGGAGGGGCATGTTGCCTTCATCACGGTTCAACATGCAGAACTTGTGAACTTTGGTTGACAACATTGAAGACATGCAATAGATGGTCCGCTCTGTTTCAAACTCTTTAGGTTCTGGTAAAAATCACACTGTAATAGATACGTTTGTTTTCAAAGTATGATAATAGTAAAGATTTGTTTGGAGAGGAGCGCAAACAGATATGGCAGTAAAATTGTTATCCAAAAGGCACTAGGTGAGCCAAACGCTGACAGATGTTTAGTTCTACAAATAAATTACAATTCAAACAGTGCAGTTACATTTGTTAACTTAATGTTTTTCTTTTTGAAACATTGATCTATGAATCAAATGTAAGGCAACACATTACAAAAAAAAGATAAACAAAAGAATATTACAGAAACAATGTACCCAATGAACACACACACAGACACAATTTCTTTTCAATGGTTTCTGTGACATTTTATGTCTCCTGATGCCATTCTGATGGTATCCTATGGCTTGGAGCCTCCAAAAACAATAATAATGATAATGACAATTATGATAATATTATGCATAGACTGTAATGATCTTCCATGCTCCATAAAAAAACCTCAAAATCTCCCCTCAGAAACTCTCAGTACCCAATACTTTGCAACCAAACCCAATTCATTTTGAGGCGTGGAATAAGGCAACCAGAGTCCATCGGAAGGCGGCATCAGAGTGGATTCGAAGTGGAAATGGTTTGCAATCAAAAAAGACTGTCCCAGAGACCCTTTTACGGTTAATTCCCAAATTTCCCATTTGCCATGGTGCCAAGCTATAGTCCCAATCCCAGAGGTTTCAGAGTCCAAACAGAAAGACATGGCCATGAGAACAGCCTATAGTTTCCTTGCCAAGCTGTGAAAAGATGCTTTCCTCTGGACAGAATGATATATGGTGTTGAATGAATGGAATCTGAGAAAAACCCGTGTTATGGGGAGAAGAGGGCAGAAAAACATGATGCCAAAAAGTGTCCATGATGCCTTGCGGTAGGTAAATCCTGAATTTCAGCACCAATTACTGTCTGCTTTTTCACTTGTGAAATGCAACTTTAAAAAGGTTAATTACATGTTTGTTAAAGATTTTTTGTATACTTTTTTTCTTTTTCTTTTTTTTTCTTAGAGAGGAAAGTACAAAAATCCCAATTAAATCCAGAGGTTCAGATGGTTAGCTGGAAGAAAGAAGAAAAGAAAATGTCCAGTGTTTGAAAGTTTAAATGTAGGATCATTCACTCCACGTTAAACAGAACTTTTCATAGTCATCATCATAATATGATTCACACACATCTCTCAACGTGGGCGAATCAAACAAAACAAACGCTACATTTGACTGCAGAAAGCAGAGAACAACAACAGTTGTAACTTTTAGAAGTTATATATTACAAGAAGGAAATAAAGGCTGAAGATATTTGTATTCAATATATATATTTTTATGGGCATTTATCCTTAAAATGACTACAAAGCATCTGGATGTTATATTTGAAATCTTGTTTTTTTATTTTAAATGACAGTAATAAGAATAGCTAACTGTCATCACAATACAGTGGCCACAATATGTATTGAGTTTAGTATAACAGCTGGTTACTAAACACTGTATAAACTCGCTGTATAAACAGTAAACTGTCCAGAATTGTTCGGTCCATTTACTGCCTGATCGAACACAGAAGCAGCTTTTAGTGATACTCGATGTCAATAATGAGACTATAAAAAAACCATCCTCAAAATAGGCCTTATTTTCTTCATGCAAAATATAATCACTTCCTTTGTCAGGTTTTGTGTGATTGACAGTTTTTTTTACCAGGATAGAAATCTGAATAACAGAAAAACGAAATCCAGCTCCCCCTCTCTGGACATAATGGGTGGAGTTTAGTGTTGTCAAAAGTACTGAAATTTAAAGGCCAATATTTCCCTCTAATGTCTTGAGTGCGGTTGAAACCAGTGTTCACGGGCTCAACATATGTGTTTCTGATTGGCCATTGTGTTCACGGGCTCAACATATGTGTCTCTGATTGGTCATTGTGTTCACGGGCTCAACATATGTGTCTCTGATTGGCCATTGTGTTCACGGGCTCAACATATGTGTCTCTGATTGGCCATTGTGTTCACAGGCTCAATTTATGTGTCTCTGATTGGCCATTGTGTTCACAGGCTCAATTTATGTGTCTCTGATTGGCCATTGTGTTCACAGGCTCAACATGTGTGTCTCTCATTGGTCATTGTGTTCACAGGCTCAACATGTGTGTCTCTCATTGGTCATTGTGTTCACAGGCTCAACATGCGTCCTCTTAATGGTCATTGTATTCACAGGCTCAACATGTGTCTCTTATTGGCCAATGTGTTCATGCGCTCAACATACACTATATTGCAAAAAGTTTTGGGATGTCTGCCTTTACATGCACATTAACTTGTACTAATGACATCCCACTATTAATCCAAAGGGTTTAAAGGAGTTGGCCCACCCTTTGCAGCTAGAACAGCTTCAACTCTTCTGGGAAGGCTTTCCACAAAGTTTAGGAGTGTGTTTATGGGGATTTTTGACCATTCTTCTAGAAGTGCATTTGTGAGGTCAGGCACTGATGTTGGACGAGAAGCTCGAAGTGTCAGCTCTAATTCTTCCCAATGCTGTTCTATTGGGTTGAGGTCATGAATTGGTGCAGGCCAGTCAAGTTCCTCCACAACTCGCTCATCCATGTCTTTATGGACCTTGCTATGTGCACTGGTGCTAGTGTTCATTTTGTCAGCTAGTCTTAATCCTGTCAAATGTACTTTTAGCTTTAATCATATTTAGTCAACCTCGCCCTGTTTTCATTCAGTCAAGTTTTAGTCGACTAAAAGCCTGGCCATCAATGAAAACTTATTTTCATATTTTCGTCATGCGGCATAATGGTTAAATTGATCATAGGCTAATGATGATTTTGCTTAAAGGGATCATGAAATGAGAAATCAAAATTCCATTTATCTTTTAACATATAAGAGGTCATAAAAGTACTATAAAAACATCCTGTAAGTTTCAGAACTCAAACATTCTTGTTAGTCTAAAAACAGCTTACACTGAAGCCAATCCATCATGACCACAATGGCCAAACAGAGACATAAATGTTGAGCATGTGAGCGTATTGGCCAATCAAAGGTGTTTAAGAATCCGTTCAACAGCGCTCAAAATGCTAGAGGGAAATGCTGGTATCGTCACATTTTTACAAATATCAGTACCAATTTGGTACTGAAAGTAAGTACTCTTGAAAACACCAGAGGGGTTATGTTTAGTGATAGGGTTATGGGTGTGGTTGGACAGTCTAGCTCAGGGGTGTCCAAACTCGGTCCTGGAGGGCCACTGTCCTGCAGAGTTTAGCTCCAGCTTGCCTCAATATGTTTCTAGTATGCCTAGTAAGACCTTGATTAGCTAGTTCAGGTGTGTTTAAATGGGGTTGGAGCTGAACTCTGCAGGACAGTGGCCCGCAGGAGCAGGACTGGACACCCCTGGTCTAGATGCACCCGTTACGCCCAGACAGGGGGAGCTGGACGTCAATCTCCACCCATTGTCTCCTGCAGTGGAAACAAGATACAAATGGCAGAATATAGGGGGAAATTTCAAGTTTTAAAGCCAAGACCGTAGAGAGCCTCTGTCCAGATAAAGGAAATTCCCTTTTAATTGGTTAAGTTTGTAACAGGAAGAATGTGTCATTGTAGTAAACAAAGACCCAGAGTAAACATAAAAGGACAGGCCTCTAAAGAGCAACTGACCACAGTTGACCTCGACCTTTAAAACTGTGAATGAAGGCACTGATCAAACACAGGAGCAGTGGACTACACCATTAGACATGTAAGGTGTGGAGAAGCTGTATGATGTCAGCATGTACTGGATGTTGTGTCTGCCGCATGGAGACTGGACTGCGCCCTGCTACAAGACAACAGCAAATAAACAGCCCGTCACGAGACTAACCTGCCTCTACAGCCAGGAACTTATGGCCTTCATTAGCAATAATTACATCTCAATCATATAAAAACATGTCCCAGTCACATTTCACCCCAAATGTAGTACATATTAAAACAATGAAACAAGGAATTATGTTAGCATGACAAGATTATTGCATCATGCTTTTTATTTCATCACTACATTACAGTAATGAGAAATGCGTGAAATCTTTTGCTTTTTATTGTCCTGAAAACATTTTATATTTCTTATGGAGTGAAATGTGACTTGCAATCAAATCCAGAGAGAATGCTATCTGGTTAAAACTATACTGCACTGAAAATCCTATTCTCTGCTCCAAATGCATAATGTGCTTCAAGATTGGTGTGACACTGTATGGTTGTAGTTACCTTGGCTTTCCTGGCATGTTTTTGGGGTTCTTGCGGAAGGACTGGTTTACTACGGAGCGAGTGGACATTGTGCGTGGAGACGCCCTTGTGAAGGTAGAAGGAGGGGTCTTGGGAATCTTCTTGCCGAGAATGGCCAATCCATTTCTTCTGCTCATCTTGGGACAAGGCCAGAAGCAGCATGTCTCGAGCTGATGTCACATCATAATTAACTGAGGGACAAGAAAAAAGTGAGGGTTGCTGTGAGATGCCTCGTCACACATACGGTTTTGCTGTAGATTAAATGTAACTTTCTGATTAGAGGGCCTGTTGCCTACATTTTTTAAAATCAGCATTTACAGGTAAAATTCTGTGTCAAACAAACATCAAATGTGGTGGAACAAAGAAGCGCAACAGAAGGAGCAAACAACATTCCCCGCCTCGTCAAGTTCTGCCACAGTCGGGCCCAAGATATCGGGCACGTCATTGAAAATCATAGAGGCTGACAACCAGGTCTTGTGAAACTCCGATTTACTTTGCCGGTGTTCTGACGATTTGTGGTGCCTTGTCGAAAAATTATACTGTAGTGCGAATCGATCACAGAAAATGTTGATTAATATTATATAAAAAACAATCATAATACAATTCTAAGTTATGAGTAGCTACTGTATACTGTAGACTACTGTTTTTATTTTTAAAACGTTGTGAAAAGTAAAAATTATCATCAAATATTCATCTTTGACTTGTCAAAGCACTTTCAGTTATTCTTGTTCAGCTGGCTTAACGTACATATATTCATATGGTAGTTAGCATTTTTTAAAGGGAAATTATATCATACACATGAAAATCGACCTTTTGTTAAAAAAGTCTGCATATGCGTATAACCAGTAAGTAGCAAATCTCGATGGGTAGCATCTATAGCTTGTTTTCATATGACGTCACGCCACTGTGTTGCCATGGCGGGAAATACAAATGGAGGGCAGGAAGTGATTTGCTGCATTTAGAAAGCAATATAACAAACTCAAAATGCCCGTGTTTTGCGTCATTTATGGTTACTTGAATCTATCAAACCACGAGGAGTTTTTATCATGTACCAAAATTTGTTGTTCATAAGGGGGAAAAATGCAAGAAATTAACAGAAAAACTCTGAAAAAAATGGCTAGGACGAGGTAGTTGCTGATCTACCACCTCGATGGCAGGAAAATATTTCAGTTCAGTT
Organism: Hybognathus amarus; assembly: GCA_030378365.1. Classification (NCBI taxonomy): domain Eukaryota; kingdom Metazoa; phylum Chordata; class Actinopteri; order Cypriniformes; family Leuciscidae; genus Hybognathus; species Hybognathus amarus. Next base: position 154,038 of record JAQIUQ010000225.1, read on the forward strand.
GAAAAATCGCTCCTCTTCATAACGTAGAGATAACGTCCAACATATGTTTGATTTTTTGTTTATTTCTTTCTCTTATCATCGCGTGTAAAGTAGTACAGTACGGACTTTTCTCCATCTCGTCCATTGCGCTCTTCACTCCCTGCCCTCCATCTGAATTCCGCACGTCATCATAATCACATGACTGAAACCCAGCTATTGACAGAACAACGGCATTTGAAACAAATTACCGCTACCGCTAATATCAAGTCCACCTTTAGACCCGAATCACTGATTTCAACTATGGAGGTGAAGTCGTCCAGTGAGATGTAAAATGGGAAGCGGACTGGCCACGGCGACATACCAGCTGAGATCTGGAAGATGCTTGGAGAGTGTGAAGCAGCAGTTTTGAGGAACTCATTCCGAGTCATAGCTGAGAACAAGCCCCCCACACCAGAACAACCAGCACAACTGTGCCAATCAGGAAAGGCAAGGGCAACTACCACCCAAATTCGGTTGCTCAAAAGATATTTCAGCAGGTACTGGACCAACACCTCCAAAACATCACTGCCATTCACATCCAATCAGTGTGACTTCATCAAAGAATGTGGCACCATGATTATGATATTCTTGCCACCTGGTTGCTGACGGAGAAGCACCAGGAGAAGAACGGTGCATATGGCATTCCTGGACCTGGAAAAGGCATTTGATTGAGTTTCACACAACCTTATCTAGTGAGGACTGCAATCTCATGACATCCCTTGAGGTGTATTTGCTCGAATTTCTTTACTGTAATGTCATAAGCATGGTTTGATACCCAGTTGGGATTTCACCACCTTTCAACATCACTGTCGGTGTTCACCAAGGCTCAGCCCTGAATACGGCTAAATATTCAAAAGATTGAGTACCTGGAGTTAGTTTGGCCCCCAGAACCAATGGCATCATCAACAATGATGGACAGGATTTGAAGAAAATCATCCTCGGTCATATCATAGAATCGATGCAGCATCGCTCAAGTGGAGACAAGTCAAAATCTATAAGACCGTAGTTTTCATTCAGAGGCCCTTTAGGGGGCAGAGTGCTGGGCCACAACAAAGCAGCACGAGCAAGCCCTCCACACCAAGGATATGAATGTGCTCCAGGGGACACTTGGCATGACCCATCTCAAAGGCTTGGAATCACCTCGATCATGGAGAATATGCGGGAAGCATTGTATACGGCTATATAATGAGCAGTAAACAAGAGCTCTGTGGCAAGAACAGCCCTTTGTTTCACCCTGAAGAGGCCACTGACAGCATGGAAGACCAAAGAAACAGTGGATGGACAGTTTTCCTGTTATATATATATATATATATATATATATATATATATGGGTCATGGACTTTGCCCAGAAAAAATGGAGAAGATAAAGCTGAATAGCAACAACCTTGTAAAACTGGGATAAACAGTAGTAAAGAGAGAGACATGTTTGCATGTTGTCATGTCCTTTATGACAAGAAGGAATTCAAGTAAAATCTAAATTTTGCAGTTCTACAATTTATGTACATTTCAGTCAATCATTATAAATGTAAAAAAATATATAATAAAAGAGTTTACACACAGAGGCACTTTCTGCTTGTGGCTCACCTTTGCAAGGGGCGATAACGTCCTCCTTCTTGTCCAGATGGTCCTTGTGGCACTTGACGTGGCAGCGGCGGCACTCCAGGGCTGGCGGGGGCTTGAACACGTGCCACAGGGGTTTGGAGCAAGCCTCACAGTTAGAAGGAAAATGGTAGAGGGTGGGGATGAACTCATGGCCTTTGTGGGGCAAGCAGTTGGCCTTATCACCCTGAGGAACACTCTCCATGTCCGCTTCCTTCCTGCACTCACCCTCATTAGCATAAAGTATCTGAAGAACAAAAACTTATTTTTCAAATTGTACATTTAATTAAAAGTTAGAAGGTCATCAAAACATTTTTGAGACATTAACATGCATGCATATTGCACAATGTATCACACATTTTTCATTAAAGCAGTCTGCCAACAGCACTAATTTTATGTTTCGGCCTTTTGTAAAAAAACATTTATTTCTGTGTAATGTAAACATCTCTGGTTACTTGTGTATCAGATGAGGGTATGAGATATTACATCAGTAGCTGATACTATGGGGAAACACCTTTTTCCAAAAATATTGAAGTTTTATTGAAAAACGGCAATGTAAAACACTGGCCAATGGGTTTGAGTGTACCTCATTTTCTCCACCTATATAAAGCAGTGCCGAATTGCAGTTCTCATAAAATCAAGAATTAGAAATGCAGCCAGTTTACGCAATATCATGTTCCATCTCAGGGAATCGAGGAAATGCAAGTAGCTGAGGACGTTCCCTTTCCATTTTGGTTAACTAGACATTACGTCAGTAACTGATACTATGGGGAACTGTAGTTAACTAGCTAACAATAGCAACTAGTTAAATTAACTGTTGTTAAAATAACTAGTTAAAATAAATAACAAAAATAATCCAGTAGATTTTAAGATATCCGTGAAGACACCAGACACACACATCAACAATAGTCCACTAGCGTAAAACTCTTTGGCAAAGCAGGCCCAGACACACTTAAGGCCTGTTCACACCGGGACGAATTTCGCGCGCGATTTCGTCGACGTTTAACGCCTCGTGACTAAACAATGGGCACCAATGTGAGTGTTCACACCGACGCGAAAACGCCACACGTAAAAGCGTCATTTTTTAAAAACGCCTCGGGTTCGTTTTTTGGTTTGACGCGCCGCGTCAAAAACTATCCGACCAATCGAGATTGGCGGTTTTGCTCACGTGTCTGGTACTTCTGAAGTTACAGTAAAGCATAACTTGGGGGCGCTCAAACACAAAAACGGTCTTGCCGAGCACACATAAGGCGAAGAAGATAGCTGCTGGTCTCGGAGCATAAAGAGCTATGATAATATTTATATTAAAGAGGCTATATGGAACTTTTCCCCCAAAATAAACTTAACAAAATCCGTTTTATTTTACCATTTATGAATCAAACATCTCCTGATGAGCATACTGACACCTTGTCCGTGCACAGTGGGTGCATCTATTCGCCTGTATCCTATTTTTAATATTTTCTTTCGGGTCCGAATTTTCCCGCGTTGTCTGCGGATGTGACGTCAAGCGCGTTCATGTTATACGTTTCCGATCACTCTGCTAACACCGCTAGTCAGCAAGTAGCCTACACTCGAGTCGCAAGCAGAACACTTATCTCAAACAATATATGTATTTGACTGTTCTTACCTCTGTAAACATAATGCTGACCTCCATGTAGCGGATGACGTGTGCACTGTGCACGTACGAGTGCGCGCGGCGAGCAGAAAGGGAGAGCAGTTCTGTTTTTGGGCCACATGGTGTCAGTTCGCGAGTTTAAATTTTAGGAAAACGCATGTAGCCTCTTTAATATTTCTGTAATAAAAGTATCATAGGGTGACCAACAGTCCTGTTTTCCCGGGACATGTGTAACGGTCACTTTGTGCTTTATAGGAATCTGAGTTCAGATTAGAACTGCGCATAGTGTGAGACTGTGAGTAGTGTCAGTTAGATTTTGACAAGTGAGGAGACAGGAGATAGTCTGCCGATTCTATATTCTTTCTTTTCTTTTTTATTGTGACCAGAGTTGGATGTTTGTTTGTATTTTTTCTTGCTCGATCCCCATGTATGAGGATGAGTGTAAAGTTTGAGTTGGTTTTATTAAACGCGGGGAAATACGACAACTCTCATCTCTCGTGCATCTGTTCATCCGACAACTAGTGCTATGTTTTTATCTCTGGGCAACATCTCAAATTTGTGTTACACATGTCCTGTTTTTCACGTCCTGTCCTGGCTGTTTTTAAGTGATGAAAAGGTTTCCAAAGAAAAAAAAAAAAACTCCTGGAAAAGATCGGTTCTACAGCAAAATATAGATAGGCAAACAAGGTGAGGAAGAAAAACAGGATAAAGAGGATGAAAACAAAAGATATAAATAGATTTTGTTAGTTCGTTTTTGTACGTTTGTGAGAGCTATTTTTTGTTACATTTTGGAGGCATTTCTTTTATTTATATATTTATTTTTCTAAAACAGAAGACATTATTTCGATCATTATTTCATTCATTATTTGTTTTAATATGTCATAATAAAACATGTTGAGACATGAAAATGAACACCCTAGTATAGGATTCTATTATTTTTTCTGTTTTACATTAAGCGCCATCTAATGTCAAGGAATGAATTTGCATGTTCACTCGGCTCATCGTCAGCGAAAAACGCTTGGGTGTGAACACAAAAAACGCGTTGAAAAACGCAGACAAATAATATATTCTGATATTCGTCCCGGTGTATACGGGCCTTTAGACAGCAAATATGTGGTTCTAATGGCTCATTGGAGCAGCAGCTGTACATACGTCACGGTGCTAAATCTGCTTGTTTGATGCAGCAGCACGTTGTACATTCTTTTAGCAGCATGCACATATCGGCTTGCATGTCAAGAAAAAATTTAAGACCGGAAGTATGTCTTTTAGTAGGGATACGGCTCTCCCGGTTAGCTTTTTACAATGGTGGAGTTCGATAGATACCCCTGGACCAAATCTCTCCGCAACCTGCCTAAAGTCACATATGACGATGGTTCGGATGGTAAATGAAAACTCTCAAGTGGGAAAGCGTGAAAGCTGAGGTTTGGCTGTCTAGGTCCTGATGCAGAGCAACCCGGTACACTACAACAACAGCCGCGGGTAGCCCTAGCCATTCACCAGTAAGGTAAACGTTTCTATGGTAACAGTGAGTTCCAATCAAGCAGGCATTGCTACTACTCTTAGGATTGTGGGTAGTGTAGTTTTTTTTTTCATAAGATCACGGATAAAACATGTTTTTCTTTAAACAAGGTTGATTTCATACAAACTTACAGATTCAACAGGAGCAAAAACCTTCGTTTCGCCACCTCATAGCTCGTAGTCAGTCTACCTCGGATGGTTTAGACATTAGGGCTGATAATCTTTGAGCTGATAAATCCTTATCGAGAAATAATGTTGACCGGAAGTTCTGTATCCCTACTTCGGAAGCAGGAAGTGTGGCATAGGCCTATTGTTCATCTTTCACACAGCAATTAACCCTGAGTTATCGTTGTACTAAATCTTTTAGTACAGAAACGCCTCACACGTGCAAATTAGAAGCAGGGTAAATTGCATTAGGGTACCAAATGTGTCATCAATATATTAGGGGATCAATAAGGATGAACAATGCTAGAGCCTTTTCCGCAAACAGGTCGTGTGCTGTGTTTGTCCAATCAAATACGCTGACATTTCACATATGCAAATAAGGACATTATCCAAGGTTTTAGGAAAGTACAGGGTTTGACGTCAGCTTATGAATACCTTACAACAAACTTGGAATGACTTCAGCTTCCCTATAATAGTTTTCCAAACATGATCCGTCTATTTGTGCAAACAGCATTGATACGGTGATACGTCATTACAGGGAAATCCGTGCAAAACATTAAAAATATGTGACTGACCTGGAATATTCGTGGAATTTCATCCGTCTCAGCTCGATAAACGTCGCCTTGAGTGACAGGACGTACATGGAAAAGTTTGCTGTTTTGAAATAATGCATTTTCGTTATTTAGCAGAAAGTGTAATCACTCAATTTTACATACACAAATGAATCAAGTGGCCTGTTAACATAGATAGTTATTCATCAGAATACTTACTCAATATCTAGTACCATAGAGGGGTTGGACTGCTCTTTGTCTTGCTCATCATTGTAAAAGAGAATCTTTTTACTGCTCACCACAACATACTGAGGGAAACAAAAATAATTATTTAAAGAGGGGAAAAGAGCAGGTCATGCACAAATGCATGGACAAAAATAGTTTAATACATAATTCTTCATGCAAGTACTTACCTGCTTTTTCCAGCCATATCTTTTTATATTAACCCTATTAGGTATCGCGAGCCAGCCTTCGAGCCTTGATTCTGAAAACAAATAAATTCCATTATATCCAAGTCAGAATTTGAACAAGCAATAGAAATAGACATGCAGGCACACAAACCAAGGTTGTGTCACAATCTACAAAAACCGATTGGCTTTTACTAACATGCGTAAACCAGGTACACTTTAAAACAACTGCCCACATCACAGGGTTGTAGTTGTAAAATCCCATGCTGTTTTGTTAAGTGAAACTAACAAGGAAAAAAGGGCAGATCTTTATTTTATCCATCATGGGTTAGAAAGATGGTGAAAATGAGATGTCCCATACGTAAACAGATCCTGATGTTGTTGTGAATGTGAGAAAACAATGGCCAAATAGATATTTGACGCATTACCCAACCATTTTTGCCTATAATAGCTCTTGTGGACCACAGTCTTAGTGATGTCAGTGGAAGAAGAACACCAAGTCATTACATTGTCATTGATATTTGTATTTCTATTTGGAACAACGGCACGTTCGCTCAGAACAATAGCAGCTACAGTACTAGTAGCTATCTGCCTTGACTAATGAACAAATAGGAGATGCTAATTTATTACATTTAGGGCTGTCAAACGATTAATCGCATCCAAAATAAAAGTTTGTGTTTACCTAATATATGTGGGTGCACTGTGTATAATTATTTTGTTTATATATATATATATATATATATATATATATATATATATATATATATATATAAATACACACACATGCTTGTATATATTTAAGAAATATTTTCATGTATATACTGTATATAGATTTATATATAATTTATATTATATATAAATATAAAAATTTATATATAAATACTATTTTTTTCTTAAATATACATTCATGTGTGTATATATATATATATATATATATATATATATATACAAAATATTTATACACAGTGCACCCACATATATCATGTAAACACAAACTTTTATTTTGGATGCAATTAATCGCGATTAATCGTTTGCCAGCCCTAATTACATTAGTACATCATCTGTATGTTTTTCTGATCGATGTAGACTGAAATTTTGCATAATAAACCCAGGAATGTGTGTCACGTTTATAGCAGTATTAGTAACTGGCTTAATACAGCAGTTTGTTGTACATTTTATCATCAACGCATGTAATTCTGCCCTTTTCTGGAAATATCAACCAAACTAAGATGCAATTAAATTAAAATGTTACTGGTTTAAAGGTTCACACAGTGGTTGTGAGGGAGACAGGTAGGTCACATAAGAATTGTTTTAAAAAAAATCATGCAAAAACTGTGTGCCCACAACTGAGTGTGAAAGCTTAATGTCATTCCTTCTGTAGTGAGCATGCTTCCAGTGCAATAAATAAACCAGCCGTACACACAGTCAACATACAGGCACACGTGTGCTTCACAGGGCTGGGGATTGACACTGATTTCCCAATGTGATTAGATAGGTTCATTATGTTATTTTCAATTAAATTTTCAATTTTAGGGTTGGATAACTTAAATCATTTGGATAAATTAAAGGGGTCATGACATGAGAGATCACATTTTCCTTAATCTTTTGACATACTGTATACGAGGTCTTTCTACCATTAACAAATTCAACAAGTTTCAGAGTTTAAAATGTTGGCTAAAATGTTGACTTTGACTCCTAAAATCTTGTCATGTCGTGGACAAGACACGTCAGACTACAAGTTGCTTCCTGACCAGTCATCACATGCCGTCTTTATTGGCGCGCGTGACGTCATCGAGAAGGCGAAACTAGTAGCGAGAGACTTCCGGAAACGAACATAAACAATGTGAGTGTTGTATTGGCTGTCCTGTGTTCAGAAAAAAGTAAAAAAAGAGAGAAAACCCGACAATGGACACGTTCCTGGATTGCTTGAAGAGGACAGTATGGGCTGTCAATCCTCCAAAGAGAACCTGAGGTAAAATATTGTTTTCTTATATATTTTTACTTTTAGTTTTAACGTTAGCACCATCGTCTCTCTTTCCTTTCGTCATTTTTGAAAGTTGTGTACGGAAAAGCTTCTGTTCTCCTAATTGGTCAACCTCATACATATGACAGAACCGTCGTGACGACCGTTAAAAAAAATTAAACATGCTAGTCTTTTTGTCGTGAAGCATCGCAGACGCGACGTAGGTTGATACGAAGATAGATGATACGATTGAATCTTGCGTCCGACGGCAGTTATCGTTTACAAATCCCCACGACACCCTACGTCAAATGGATCGTGCCAAAATCGCCCTAAAATTGTGTAATCTGAACCAGCCATAAGACCCTTCAACGTGATTATGATCACCATCACATCACATACATATATTTTTTTATATGCGCACAAAAAACTTTAAACATTATAAGTGATCCCCAAGGAACACATTCAAATATACACTCACCGGCCACTTTATTATGTACACCTGTCCAACTGCTCGTTAACACTTAATTTCTAAGCAGCCAATCACATGGCGGCAACTCAGTGCATTTAGGCATGTAGACATGGTCAAGACAATCTCCTGCAGTTCAAACCGAGCATCAGTGTGGGGAAGAAAGGTGATTTGAGTGACTTTGAACGTGGCATGATTGTTGGTGCCAGAAGGGCTGGTCTGAGTATTTCAGAAACTGCTAATCTACTGGGATTTTCAAGCACAACCATCTCTAGGGTTTACAGAGAATGGTCCGAAAAGAAAAAACATCCAGTGAGCGGCAGTTCTGTGGGCGGAAATGCCTTGTTGATGCCAGAGGTCAGAGGAGAATGGCCAGACTGGTTCGAGCTGATAGAAGGGCAACAGTGACTCAAATAACCACCCGTTACAACCAAGGTGGGCAGAAGAGCATCTCTGAACGCACAGTACGTCGCACTTTGAGGCAGATGGGCTACAGCAGCAGAAGACCACACCGGGTGCCACTCCTTTCAGCCAAGAACAGGAAACTGAGGCTACAATTTGCACAAGCTCATCGAAATTGGACAATAGAAGATTGGAAAAACGTTGCCTGGTCTGATGAGTCTCGATTTCTGCTGCGACATTCGGATGGTAGGGTCAGAATTTGGCGTCTACAACATGAAAGCATGGATCCATCCTGCCTTGTATCAACGGTTCAGGCTGGTGGTGGTGGTGTCATGGTGTGGGGAATATTTTCCTGGCACTCTTTGGGCCCCTTGGTACCAATTGAGCATCGTTGCAACGCCACAGCCTACCTGAGTATTGTTGCTGACCATGTCCATCCCTTTATGACCACAATGTACCCAACTTCTGATGGCTACTTTCAGCAGGAGAATACGCCATGTCATAAAGCTGGAATCATCTCAGACTGGTTTCTTGAACATGACAATGAGTTCGCTGTACTCAAATGGCCTCCACAGTCACCAGATCTCAATCCAATAGAGCATCTTTGGGATGTGGTGGAACGGGAGATTTGCAGCCGACAAATCTGCGGCAACTGTGTGATGTCATCATGTCAATATGGACCAAACTCCCTGAGGAATGCTTCCAGCACCTTGTTGAATCTATGCCACAAGGAATTGAGGCAGTTCTGAAGGCAAAAGGGGGTCCAACCCGTTACTAGCATGGGGTACCTAATAAAGTGGCCGGTGAGTGTATATAAATATAAAGAAAAAACATGTCATGACCACTTTAAGGGGTTTCAACCTTTACAGAGCCAGGGAGGCAACCTTCATCAAGCCATGCTAAATGAAGAAACTTTTACTTTTGCAATTATTACATGATCCTCTGTGCATAACTTGCAATTTGAAAGCAACGCCAAGTTCCATATCACATTCACATATTAATATTTTAACCCAGGCCAATAGGAATACAAAGAGTAAAGCTACACACACACACACACACACACACATTAAAAGAGTGTGCCTTGACCTAAATCACCCCTGAAAGGTGCTCAGAGTAGGTTAGTCTAAAATCATTTTAATAAGCAAAATAAGTTTGGCTAATTTCAGCAATTTCACTTAAAATAAGTCTATTTTAGCATTGCTCTATCGGTAAAATCACTCTGAGTAGCTTATTTCTGAGGTATCACCAAAACACATTTGACATTCAGTAAGATGCGTTCATTAAAAAAATAACAAAGAGACAAAGAAGCCACCCAAGAGCACAATCCAGGCATACTGTAACAGGATCCCAATCTTAAAGTTACTCACAGAGGAAAAAGAATAGAAGATACACAGATAAGGAGAGCAAGAAGAACTGACTAAATATGAGGGAGAACAAGAAATTAGACTTTAAACACAGACATTGGAAGATGGTGATTATGTACACCACCTGGCAACATAAAACATCACCTTCATCCTATCACAACATTACAAGTCATAAGGACAATTTGTGTGCTAAATCTAATGAACATCATAAATCCTGATAAATATACCCTAACAAAATGACATTCATTAGCCTAATAATCACTATTTTTTCATGTCTAAAAAATGTATCCCCACACACGTCTTTTTTCCAGTATTGTGGTAATATACAAAAATTTCAATTTGTCTATACTGTCGATTTTACTTTCAGAGTTTTACCAGTGGCTTTCATATTTATTTTGCGTTATAGCATGCAAATCTGTGTAGGGATGGAAGTAGGAACAAGACGAATGACTTCTGCCTACAGGTGTCCAAACTGCTTTCAGAGAATGGAATCAAACTCAGTTTGAGGTATTGGGATTAAGGGGTTGTTCACACATGTAGTTCGAATCTCTTGGTTCTTTTGGCCCGGACCAAAAAAGAACATGATAAATCTAGTCCTGTATCTAAATATAGAAGGAAAAAAACCCAACTGCTTCTAAGGTGTATATTTTTTACACCTGTACTAAATAGGGTTGAACTCGACTAGTTCGATTAGTCGACTAGTCGACCTTAATGCAATGCCGTGACGCTTTAAGCTTGACGTCGACTAGTCGCATGGACCATGTGACACTTTATGATTGCGCTAACTTTGATATTATATGGCCGTGTTGCAGACGACAACAGATGAACAGCCCAGAGGGTCATTGCAGCAAGAAAGTAGGCTACATAAAGCAGCATTGAAAACATTGGAAATACTTTACTAACTTAGCACCATATTGTTGAAAACGAAAGTGAAAGCATGACGCACGCTCACTGTTTTACCGGGAAATGAGTTTCTCTTTTAAAATTATCAAACTTTTTTTTTACATATATTATTTAAACATCAATGCATCTCTAATTCACCCGCAATTATCTTTTTCTTTTCATCTTAAATGATGATGTAAACAGCGGGCTGTTTAGCTAGCCTACATCTGTCCACTTTCATGTGTTTCTGTGATCTGATTGCTATCCGATCGTGAAAAGACGACGTGTAGGTTAACGTTAAATGCCCTCCGAATCGCATTCGAGACGGATTTAAAATTTAAACCGCATATATAAATTGGACCTTCCGAAAATGCTGAAGGAAAACGTGTGAGAATGTGTTATTCATTACATGACGAATATGGCAACACGCATCACCGCAGCTGAGCATCTATTCATAAAGCCAACGTGCAAACTATCGTAAATCAAAGGTAAGTCACAGATGCTAAACACACAATCATCTCAGAAAAAGTAAAGAAATAAAATGATCTTACCAGTGCTGTCTCTCTTAATGCGGTCTGAAATTTTGAAATAGCTGATGATAAATAAAATGCAGATCATTACTGTTGCTTTCGGTGATGTGAACTCCGAAAAAAATCTGCATATTGTGCGTTGTTTGAAGATCGGATTTGTATCCGTTTTGCAAACATATTTATGTGACTACGTGTAAATGGAATCGTTTTGATAAATCAGATCAATTAAAACGCATGAAGTGTCCAGGTGTAAACAACCCCATTATGAGCTGGCAGCATCGGTATAATTTTCTGTTAATTAATTGTAAATTGTGGCATGTTCCAAAGCAGTCACGTCTCTTATTTTTTTATGAATGTACGTCAGCTACTAGTCGACGTCGACTTCAGACTTTTGATGTCATAACAGTCGACTTCAAAAAATCTGAAGTCGTTCAACCCTAGTACTAAACTGTGATGAGCAACACAAGTCCCGTGACAAGAAGAACCAGCTTGAGCATTCTGTCCTTTTTAAGGTCCAATCTTGTGACATAACGTCCTGTCTTTAGTCTGTGTTGCGTTAAATCTCAGCTAGGGATGCACCATATATCGGCCACCATTTCGGTATCAGGTATCATGTATATTTTTTATGTTATTGTTATCGGCCCAATAACCAAATTGGGCTGAAATATTATAGCCAATAAATAATGGATTATTTTCTTTAGTTGACACACTTCCGATGTTCAACATGAAGAAATCACTTCAAAAAGGAAAATACATTTGTTGCAGCGCATAAAATTATAATGAGAACATTATAATAGTGTGCTCACTTTTGTTTTTGTAATCAGGCTCTCAAAACTTGTATTAAAAAATATTTGGAATTAGATTTATCGGTCAATATATCGGCTATCGGATTTCAAATATAAGGAATTATCGGTATCGGCAAGAATTTTCATATTGGTGCACATCCCTAATCTCAGCTGAAAAAAAAACGTCATATGCATGCGTCCACAGTTTTGGGTGTTTGGTAAATTCTGTAGCAAAATCTACATTGAAAAAGCAGTTTTTTTAAGTTATGTTTAAATTCGGACTTAAAAATAACAACATCTTGCAAACCAAGGCAAAATGTATAATTTTCTTTTTTGGTCTGTGAATCAAACTACTTAAACTTTGAACACACCCTTAGTCACACCAAACTTAATGCGAACAGGCTTGTATGGTTATTTAACTACTATACAAATATATACAAAAAAACAAATGAGAAATTTGGGTAAATTGCTGCTTCTTTTTTGCATTTCATCTGCTCTGCGTGTTTGCTCCCCCAATGAAACGATTTTAAATCCATTCTTAGCAGACTTTCAAATATGGACAGGGATGATGGCAAGACATACATAGTCAAAGCTTCAGAATTATCTGGCTATTGTGGGCTACAAATGCTAACCAACTTACTTAAAACTCAATTCCTTAATGTACCTGACATTTCTATAACAGAAACATTCATGCTTCGCAAGCGTTCTCTCACCAGCAGTGTTGCTGTCCAGCTCGTCTGTCTGCAGGCTGGTGACGCTGGAGTTCTCCACGCGGAGCTGCAAGTCGTTCAGCTTCTCGTGGAGTTGCTCCGATGTCACTCTCTTTGCTGTCTAGTTGCATCTGCAGCTCATTGCCGATACGTGCACTCCTCGGCCAATTGCTGCAAACACACACAACATCATTATCATGCTGATGTGGAGCGTCCATGCATGCCTTCACTAGAACAGATTTGGAGAATCGTCAGATTCCACTGATGTTGGCATCAGTTTTGTCCCTGTGAAAACAATTAACGTGAACTTGCCGCTTGCATCTCGTTGAGCTCCTTCTGGTACTTGATGGCCATGTGGTTGAACTTCTCCTTCTCCTGGTTAAGCTCCAGCTGCAGTTTGCGATTCTCCTTCTCTTTCTTGCGCAGGTCAGTGGTGCTGCCTCTCTTCTTCTGGTCCAACTTCATGTCCTTCCGGTTCATAATCTCAGCCAGCTTATTCACCGCCTGCAGGGACATGATGAGGCGTTAAAGTTTGAGCAAAGAGCAACCGATTCTTTTCCTTTCAGACGTCATATCAAACAAGCCTGGTTGTAAACCGAGTCAACTGCTTGTTTTCAGCCTACACAGACAGACACCCAACTAAACTGGATCCTCATAATTGAATGATAGGGAACGCTCTTCATAGGCATGCTAATTTTGGGGGAAATATTAATAAACGCATTTAACGCAGCGGCCCAGACCTACGTAGGTCATGTTACATTTCACAGTTGATTGGTGACGAACATGAATCATGGAGGCTATAGAATGCAGTTAGAGTGGCCATAAATTCAACAACTCATATTTAAATATGATATGATATAACTAAGCTATTTCACATGAGTAACGAGCGCAATATCACACAAGTGCCGTTTTCATTTCGAAAAGCAACAAGTGCAAATGTGATATTGATTTTATACAACAGTTCAATAAATAATAAGTTGATATTGTTATGTTTAAGACACAATATTGTTCGTTTTTGCTGAACTTTGTCAACAGAAATATCACCTGTGAAGCCAGAGCAGAACTGTTGTGTGTCTCGGAGAAACACACAGTGGTGTTTTGTTCTGAATGAATGAGTGTTTTGAGCAAATCAATCGGGTAAACCAATGATTCAATGACTCATCCATAAAGAGAGCAATTTACTTCACTCCTGAATAAATCAGCTGTTTGAGCGAATAAATCAGGTGAACCAATGATTCAATGACTCATCCATTAAAGGGGGGGTTGATTGTGATTTCACTTTTTTCATTTTAAATAGTTTGTAATGTTGCCGTTGGTGCATGAACAATATCTGCAAAGTTGCAGCGCTGAAAGTTCAGTGTAAGCAGAGATATCGTCTTTTAAAAATCAGAAAGTTTAATGCCTACAAAAACGACTCGATTGGGACTACAGCTGGGCTTAAAATGTCGCTAACCCAAACATTTGCATCAACCCATCCCTCCGGAATATGGAGGAAAGGGCATGATCATATTTCTGCAGCACGTCGAGTGAGTTGTGTTCATCCAGCTGTCAGGTCTTCTGTGTTCGAGCTTCCCACGGATGTTGTACTTCGTCAACAATGGATACAATTTATGTTTGATTAGGTTCCTGAAAATGACGATCGTAATTTAGCTCTCTGTGCTGCTCATTTACGGAAGACAGCTTCCAGAATCTCCACGAATTCAACACCGGATTCGACAAGAAACTGTTACTAAAACATGAAGCAGTACCAACTTTAAAACCAGAGGCAGCCGTTGTTGTGGCACAACAACGGAAGTAGGCTAAGCTTCAGACGTAGCCTTGTGTTTTAGTTTTTTTCAAATGCCAGCGCTGGCTTTATAGCCACTAGGCTACTAGTTATGCTATTTTGTGTCTACGACAAATGCGTACAAACATTATGGACCTGAATTTTGTATAAGTACTAATGTTGTAAACTTATTTTTCATGTATATATACTTTATGATGTCATTTTCGAATTGATCAAGAACGTAAACCCATGCCAACACTGTTTGTGTATATAGTAGCCAGTTCGATGCTATTTTGTGTAAAACAAACGTGTATATAATTAAAAAATATATGGGCAAATTACCATTCAGAAACGTTTTTGTAAAAGCCGTCTTTAGGGAGGTTCTGCTTGACTCTGATTCTGGCACAAACTGATACTGCAGTATCGACACCATTATTTACTTTGGACCGGAGCACATGTATGTTTCGCCCGTAAAGGTAATGGGCGTTAACCTTCCGGACAACGTGCACTACAGTTTAGCCAATCACAACACACCGGCCCAAACTAACCAATCTGAGCCCACTGCCTGTTTCTGAGGAAGTGGTTTCAGACTCAGGATGTCAACCAGTCGTTCAGAGGACAGAGGAGAACGCGGCTGACAATAAAATCATATTATTAATATTAATAAAATCTTTCTAAAGTTACTTTTTGAAATGTCTATTTGATGCTTTTCTCATTTAACTCAGATAATGACTTAACTATTTTTGAGGGTTAATTTCTTTTATTATTTGCAATTAATTTGATTAATTAATCGCTTCATTGTGTAATTCATTAGATTAAAAAATGTAATCGCTTGACACCCATAGTTAATATATTAGTTAACCTGGTATTGTAATAACAAAAAAATTACACATATGGCATTAAAATATTAGGTAAAATTGCATTGATTAATTGAACGGGAAGTCAAATTTGAAAAGATTGTAATGTTTCTAATAATGACTTGTCCAACATCTTGGATGATTTTTCTTTCACTGAGCTTAATGTTGTTTATACGTCTATGTGGTGTTTTTAATATGCTTTAAGACAAACCATGTGTAAGGTTTGTTTGAGTATTTCCTGCTTAAAACTGAACCAAAGGTTTAAAATCACTGGTGTTTCTGACATCACAAACTACCTTGTAACCAATCAGATCATCAGATCGTCAACAAGTGGATCCCTGATCTGTGTGAGTGAGTGGAGGCAGGGCTCATTTGCATATTCACAGAACCATGAATACTAAATGAGGCAAGGGTGTAGAGTTATATTCAAGGAAAAAATATTTAAACATCATTTTGGTGATCAAAGATGAGTTAAAAATCTTTGGAATACAAATTATTGACCACAGTATTATTATTGACTATGTTTGCATATGACTCTCAAAAGACTTCCCGAGTTCTCATATTCTGTTCACTTTCACACATTCAAATCTATGTTGATGATGACATTGGCTTTTTCACAATAAGAACGTACATTGTTTTTTTTAAAGTCGCTGCATGTTGGTCATACCTGGATCTTCAGAGTTCTTTCTATATTAAGGATCTTCTCGTAGTTCACCTTTACCGAGTTTTCCACCTCCTCCTTCTCCGCTGCAAACTCTACAGGAAGACATTAGAAAAGCCGTGTTAATGCGTAAAGATAAACTGCAGTTAACCACTTGGTTTTAAGATTACCTTCTTCTTGAGATTCGGAGCCTTCTGTCCAACTCGGTCTTCTCCTTGCTGAGGATGTCCACATCTTTGGTAAGGGTTTCGATGGATTCCTCAAGCTAAACGAAAATGCATTATACTCCAATTAAAAGCTACTAATATAACCACACAGTTGACAATAATGACAGAGTAAAATTGCAGGTGGGATTGAGTTTTCACCCTGAAAATGTGCTGGAAGACAAACGGACTATGTAAAATGAAATGGTCAGATTGAGAGAAGGATGCCTGTCCTCCGCGTAGTAACAGACCTGTGCGATGCTGGAGTCTTTCTCTGAGATCTCCAGTTTGTAACGTGACACGGCCTTCTTGTTCTCCTGAGAGAGCTCGAAATACTGTTCTTCCTGAAGCGCACGGGCCAGCTGCTCCGACTCTGCTTTCGTCATGGTGAGGTCCAACTGAGCAGAGAGCGACTCCCTACACAAAACATTTATGAAGGAGGTGTTCACAAGAACGCACAACAGTCTTTCTAAGTCACAAGACACTTTAGTTCCTTTAACGTTTTCTTTTTAAAAGCTACAAATTCATGAAGAGGACTTTTACTTCTCTGAGTACATGTCCTGGACTTTTTTGAGAGCGTCTTGAGTTTGTCGATTCTTCTCCTCGATCTCCTCCTTTAGCTCCTTCACCTGAGTTTTATAGAGTGTCTGAAAACAGGAAAATACGGCTTGAAGAATATATAAGCAATGCTGATTTCCTCTCATGATATGAATGACACCCTAAAGGCCTGTTCACACCGGGACGAGTTTCGCGTCACACCAATGCGAAAAACGCCACGCGTAAAAGCGTCATTTTTTAAAAAAAAAAACGCCTCGGGTTCGTTCTTTTTGGTTTGACGCGCCGCGTCAAAAACTAGTCCGACCAACGAGATTGCCGGTTTTGCTCACGTGTCTGGTACTTCTGAAGTTACAGTAAAACACAACTTGGGGGCGCTCAAACACAAAACGGTCTTGCCGAGGTCTTGCCACACATACAGCGAAGAAGATATATAGCCTAAGGCAAGATACCTATGGGCACGACGAATGCTGAGCTGCTGGTCTCGGAGCATAAAGAGCTATGATAACATTTATATTAGTATTTCTGTAATAATAGGTTGACCAACAGTCCTGTTTTCCCAGGACATGTATAACAGTCACTTTGTGCTTTATAGAAATCTGAGTTGAGATGAGAACTGCGCATAGTGCCTAGTGTCAGTTAGATTTTGACAAGTGAGGAGAGGAGATACCCGCTCTGCCGACTCTTTGTATTCTTTCTTTTATTTTATTTTTCTATTGTGACCAGAGTTGGATGTTTGTTTGTGTTTTTTCTCGCTCGATCCCCATGTATGAGGACGAGTGTAACGTTTGAGTGGTTTTATTAAACGCGGGGAAATAGACAACTCTCGTGCATCTGTTCATCCGACAACTAGTGCTATGTTTTTATCTCTGGGCATCATCTCAACTTTGCGTTACACATCCTGTTTTCACGTCCTGTCCTGACTGTTTTTAAGTGATGAAAATGTCCTGGTTTTCAAAAAAACTGCTGGGAAAGATCAGTTCTACAGCAAAATATAGGTGGACAAACAAGGTGGATGAGGAAGAAAAACAGGATAAAGATGTGAAAACTAAAGATATAATTTTGTTAGTTCGTTTTTGTAAGCTTGTGAGAGTTATTTTTTGTTATATTTGGAGGCATTTCTTTTAATTATTTATTATTTATATATTTTTCTAATACAGAAGACATTATTTCTATACTTATTTTGTTCATTATTTTTTAATCTGTCATAATAAAACATGCTGAGACATGAATATGATCACCCTAGTATAGTGTTCTATTATTATTTCTGTTTTACATTAAGCGCCATCTAATGTCAGGGAATGAATTTGCATGTTCACTCGGCTCATCGTCAGCGAAAAACACTTGGGTGTGAACACAAAAAACGCATTGAAAAACGCTGACGAATAACACGTGCTGATATTCGTCCCGGTGTGTACGGGCCTTTACATGGACATAACTCAAGAAGCTGAGCCTAATGGCGCTTTTGCATTACCAGTACCAGCTCGACTCGGCTCGGCTCGACACACTTTTTGCTTCGTTTTCCATTGCAGAGAGTACCGCCACAAATAGTACCCGGTCGTCATAGCGATGCCTTTACGTTCCTCGTTGCCCTATCAAGCTCTCGCTGGATCCTCTCTCGTCCACCAAACAAAAGAAAGTCTGCACCTCCTCGTTTGACCACGCCATATTCATCCGAGTTGTCATACTAATAGTAGTTAGTTTAGTAACTATCTCTGGCCAAACTATTTAAACATAGTGGGGTTATTATGGATACTCAATCTGGCGCGTGTCATGGTGACGCAGTGAATGGTGAGGATTCTCTCTGACCAATCAACAGTCGGCATTGATTTTACGTCACATTTTAGAATCGGCTCAGCTCGCTCAGAACCTCGCCGGAGGTGGTACAAAAGCAGGAACAGGTACAACTTTTACACAGTTGAAAACCAAACAAAGGCGAGCCGAGCCGGTACCGTGTAGTGGAAAAGCACCAAAATTCTATGGCGTTGTTGATGTTTTTAAAAGGGTTAAGACACTTTGTATACAAATTCCATTTCCATTTCACTCCATCAATCCCCCTAAACCAAGCCAAGTTAATCAAAAGTGTAAAACAAAACAGTAGTTCTAAACAAAAGAGTGGCTTGAGGCCAAAAACCTGAGAAATGTAGTATCTTAGACTTGCACATCTGGTAAAAGCAGAATAATTAACTCTGCACCACTTAATTGCAGTGGTGATCCTCTTTGTTAGAGGTTTTTAATTCAGGAGATGAGATTGGAAGTGAGTATCATATTTATTTAAGATCAGGACACATCATGCCGACAGTTTTTGAGCGTTGGTCTGTTTTTTCGGTGTGTTGGCTTTAGTCGGACGGGGTCAGGGTTTTCGGTGAGAGGGGTCGCTCTGATTGGTTGTTTGGTGTATCGAACGAATCAGTGCACGACAATAAGAGAAAGTGGTGAAAATGAGCAAAGAAGTCAAGCCGGTACAGACAGAAGGCTGTTATAATTTGACGCCATCTTTGGCCCTGTTTACACCTGGTATTAAGATGTGTTTTTGGTCGATCGGATTACAAGTAGACGAGGGAGACACATGACCGTTCACACCCGGTGTTTTAATCCGTCTCTTTTGTCCACTTTCAACCTCCTCTGACTGATTTCTTCGAGGGGAGGGTCTATGTGCAGAGTGTATGTACGAATTTTTCCAGATCTTTCCATCTAATGGAGGAAATAAGCTCACGCAATTTACATATGAACGTGAAAGGAGAAAACTGAAAAATAAACGGCGAGCAGCAGCTTTCGTTTCTGCTCAAGATAAGAAATCAGGAATGGTGAGAGAACATTGTGTTTGGTGTGTTTTTCGTCTCCAAACCAAACTTGGGTCTTCAGCCGACAAAGTTTAAATCCCGTCTGGCTACACACTTCCCATTTTTATGCATTAGGTCAGTTGGCGTAGAGAAGACGTCATTTGTTTAAACACATTCGACCACGAGCGTTTAGAAAGCAGTCCGGACGGATGAGTTTTCGACTTTCGGAAGTGGACAAGCTCAAAATGTTTTAGACCCCGTTTACTCCATATTTAGCGTCGTTCACTTGTGATACGAATCGAACCAAAATTATTTTAATATCAGGTGTTAACAAGGCCTTACCTGAGCATTTGAAAGCACTAATATTTTTATAATAACATGAGGCGCCTGGAATGAAGAAAGTGATCAGCGTGATTGATATTCAAAATGCTCAACAATCACTGTTTGTTTATGGTTTTTGTTTCTGCAGTCTGAGTTTTGGTTTCCCTTTTAGAAGGAAAAAATAGACTATTGAAACCTGCTGATATAGACAGATATTTACTTATACGCAGGAGCAGAACGCATGTGATAGTGGACAGTCTTTAGTCGTGTTACTGTGTTCAAGACAGCTTTTTGACCGAGACGCAACCGTCGAGAGGCGACAATGGTCAGCTTTCATCATCGCTATTTCTTTGACGTCGTTCCGTGTCCCGGGCTTTAGTCTGGTTACTGACAAATTTGTTAATCTTAAAGGTGCTGTAAGCGATTTTTAGCTGCCTCTAGCGGTGATGTTTCAGAATGCAACAAGAGCGCTCGTGCTCGTGTGCGTTCTAGATCTAAAGAGCGAGCATTCACTACCAGCTACACGGAGACTTTCAACACAACGGCGAACTAATCACACAACATGCTGGAAACTAATGTAAACTCCCACTGCAGTTACAATAATAGCCTACTTTTATCAGCTTGACGTTGAACTAATGCTTTGTTCTCGTACCATGATAATGTTACAATAAACTGCATTTAGCCGACATGTGATGTTATAAGCCATTTCACTAACTATTTTCGTGTATCTTTCACAATCAGCAATGTCAACACAGGTGAATGTATAATATGATAACGAAAACGGTTAGTGAACTAAACTGAACAGTTTCAGTGTATCAGTAAGATTTGTAGGAAGTAACAATACTGTACTGAACTTGTCTGGAAATGTGTATTATAAACGTGGGATGAGTGACGTTAGTCAGTAGATCTAATAAATAAAATAAGTTACACCCTAAAGCACCGACTTTTTGTTATCCTGGAACATTCTTTTCTATTCATGTCATGTTTCATGTAGTTTACCTTGCTATTTCACTAGAGTTTACTATGTTGATCCGTGTTTTTCGTCCGGAATTGATCAGATTCACGTTTTCCCTGACGAGCTTGAGCAGATAAAACGTTTTTGTTTTTTATATTTATGTGGAGTTTGTGTTGGAGTCTGTGTTGTGCCGTTGGTCGCATGGTTGAATGTATAGAGACTGGATAGACATGGTTGACTGGATAGAGAGGCTTGGGAGCGCGCATGCACGTCACAGCTGATGGATTTCGCAGGAAATCCGACCCGGAGACCTCACTTATAAATATGAATATTGGCCTTCAGAGGTAATAGCAAAACCCGAAAAGTGGATCATTGCAATGTGTGATTACAACCCCTTCAAACACAGGCAATAAAAAAATGATTCATTTTATTAAAAAAAGTTAAGTTAACCTTTAAGAAAATTGGTTACTAGCTATGCTTCCATCAATGTATTTTCATGCTCATTACATAAAAAAAATTACATAAAAAAAAAACCACACACACACACACACACAAATGCTTGTTTGGGGTGGATATGTATTTTTACGCATAAGACATTATGTAAAAAATTGCTTAACTTTGCCTTAAGTCCTGTGACTGAATGATTTGCTCAGAGAAGACAATATATAACACAAGCATCTGCCTCTGTTGTGAATTGTGTTGGTGTGCTTGCATTAAGCTTGAAGTCATTTATTAGAAAAAAAACAAGCCACGGTGCAATAATTTTTTTCACATAAATTGAACTTGAATGGAAAACTGGCACATAGGAAACATGCCTTGAACCCAGCAGGTTTTTTATGGGACTTTATATGTGCTTTACACCCAGAAAAGGCTGCAAAATCATTGTTAAAGTTGAGTCATGATTACTTTTTTTTAACCGTGATGCAACAATATCAGGATTAGGAAATTTTTTACCTCTGGGAGGCAAGAATTGGCAAGTGAATAATGTAATAAGAGAGATGATGATCACACACATGAGGAACGATCGTCTCAAGATGCGTTTTCACCTCATTAACAAAAAGGAAACATGAAAAATGTGCAGCAGTCTGTGATACTCACTGAGAAATACTGCTCAGCCTCCAGCTGGTCCTGAAGTTCCCTCATCTGACCCTCATTTCCTCTGTACTGCCTGAGGAGACACGCTTCCATCAATCACAGTCACTTCAGCTTCACAAGCGCTATTTATTCAGACTCCACAGCTCAAGCCAGGAGAAATGAGTCCACCCACTCGCTCTTTTGTAACAGTAGGGCGAGTTGTTTCAAGCAAAAGTCATTTGAGAGATAAACCAAGTAATTATATTTTGATAAAACTTTAGCCTCCTGAGACCCGAGAGTTTGCCTGGTGTGCATTTTATAATTGTTCTTGCTATTTGCGATGAATAGGACCTAATAAGTATAACTAAGTAGGAAGTAGTTTTTGCATAAAAGGATGTCCTCATTAAAAAACAAAATAAATAAATAAGATAGACCCAAGACAGTGGGTCTACCTTATTTTTTTTTTTTTTTTTTTTTGAATAATGTAAAATGATGCATAACTCACAGTAAGGTCAGGAACTTAGGGAAGCTTGTTTTCCGCCACTCAATGTCTTTTTGTCTCCAATATATATTATACAGGTTCCTGTGGAAACTTGTTTCTGCCACAGAAAGATAATCGCGACTTTTTATCTCGGAACGACAAAATCTCGCAATTGCAAGAAATAAAGTCAGAATTGTCTTTATGCACAGCTGCACTACTTGCTGAACTTAAGCCAGCTCCTTGTTTCCTGTCTGTCATTATTTGACAAATTGATTAATCCAGGTGTGCCTAACCTCAGTAGTCAAGGCAACAATAATCAACAATAATCGTTCAGGAAGTAGTGAAGCTATGCAAAAGGTCAATTGAGAGATAAAAAGGCGCAATTCTCTTTTACATTTGTTTTATTCTGTGGCAGGAACAAGCTTACATGGGAGCCTGTTTAATATAAATCAGTTAATGATTTTATGCAGACTTTGAGGAACGAAACAGTCCGACAGAGGGGAAGTTAAAAGATTAACTGGCACTGAATCTTGACCAGACGGAGGTCGGTTCTTAATCCATCCATGTAAATACTGGCAGCCAATTGTTTTGGCCAGCTTTAAACATAATCTGCAATAATAGCCTTTTCTACGACAGAAAAGCCCTCTAAATATTCATTACTATACTATTATATAATACTATTATATGTAATAGCTGTTGCCAGTAAGGCATTTAATGGACAGAACAGTTACAATTAGGGTATAAAATGACCAATAGAAATGCTTGTACAAAAAAACAAAATATAAATAAGTTAAAACTGGGAATTCATGTCATTCAAACCCTTAAGACTTTGGTTAATCTTCAAAACATAAGATACCGGTAAGAATACTTTAAATGAATGAGAGGTTTCAGTCGCATCATTTAAAGTCCAGGTAATCAAAACTTAGAAGACCCTAAAAGATCATGAAGGCAGCATAAAAATAATCCACATGAACTAAATGGTTTAATCCAAGTCTTGATTGCTTTATATTAGGAATGCACTGATATGGACACTTTGGGCCGGTACCGATTACTGATAAGGCTTTATATTTGAAAGCCGATAGCCGATATGTTGGCCTTTAAAAATCAAAATTCAAAGTTTTATGAGAGCCTCATTACAAAAACAAAAGTCTCACCATTAAAAGCATGTCCCAAGCAGACAATTATAATGTTCTCATAAATTTATGTAGTCTATCTATAAGACAGACTTGCACTGCACATGTTGAACATAAACAGTGTTTTCCTTTTTTTCAGTGATTCCAATCATATATCAAGCAATTCAAAACCATCATGTTGAACAAGTGTCTCAGCTAAAGGAAATAATCCATTATTTATCAGCTTAAACATTAGCCCTATTTTCTTATCAGGTCGATAACGATAAAACCATAAATGAACATATATCGTTCTCGATACCGATACGGTGGCTGATATATCGTGCATCCCTACTTTATACAGTGAACAGAATATTTTAGGCTTTTATGGATATCATTTGGACCCTGTTTAGAAACTAGATCATGTTACTATTGCTGGCTAATCGTTCCAAAGTTGTTTTTTATTCAAAAAGGGAGATATGTAAATATATATTCATGACCCTTTGAGGGCTCGGAGAGAGCAAAAGAGCATACTTGGTGAGCTGTGCCAACTGGAACTCGACGGAGCGCTTGTGCTCGAGGCGCTGTTGATCTCCTGTTTGAGCTGCTTCTCTGATCCTTTCAGGCTGTTCAGCCTCCATTGTCCAGCTTTTCAAGCTCGCTTTGGCATCAGCGAACGCTTCGCGAACTCGTGCTCCAACTGGCACCCTGCAGCTCCTTGACCTGTGGGGTGGAGAGAAGACCGAACTCGTAACACCTTTAACGGTTTGTAATCTTCTCTAGCCGAGCTGTCGACACTCACCTCGTCCTCCAGCCTCTCCTTCTGCTTCATCAGCTGCTCCATCTTCTGCACGAGACTGCTCGAGGTCGAACTCCAGCATGGAGCACTGCTTCTCCACCTCCACCACCCTGCTCTCCGCTCGCATCCGCAGTGTGGTCTCCTCTCGACACCTTCTGCTCCACCGCTGACGGAGAAAACAGAGAGTCCATCAATATATAGGTTGATATTTGACATTTCAAAATTTCACAAATATGCAATTCATTGTATCGCTGTTAATTGTACCAGTTGTATTAATTGTACTTTTTGTACTTATGAACGTTTTGTGAATAAAATGCATTTTTTCCCTGGACATGCAAGAGAGAGCAACTTTAATTGTAGATGTTTTGCTCATCAGCCACTGTGGCTGTGTCCGAAATCTCCCACTACTCACTATATAGTACATATAGTAGCTCATTTTGTAGTGCTGTCCTAATGTATTGTGATGATTATTATACCCTATATCAGCGTTCTCTCAAAAGCCGCGTTTCCACCGCAGGAACTTTCCCCAGGAACTAGGAACTTTGGGGTGGTACTCGGTGTGTTTACACCGCAGGAACCAGGGTCTAAATGAAGTTCCGGGTAAAAATTTCTCCCCAGAAAGTCCCTGCTGGCGAGGTAGTACTTTTTCAGAGTTCAGGAACTTTCGGGGTGGGACTTGTGCGCTGAACAATGCTGATTGGTTCTTACTAGGGCTGTCAACTTTAGTTGTTTAGTCGACTAATCAGTCTGATGCCGTCTTGGTCGACTGAAATTCTTATTGGTTGACCAGTCGCATTTTTTTTTTTTTTTTTTTTGCCAATAGAAATACATTTTCAATGATTTACTCCCTGATATTTATTCCTTTATAAAGCAGTTATTTATTACTGTATTCTAAATATAATTAGCCTATGTTTTATCCCCATCTTTAAATGCTTTTAGGCTATTTCTTGTAACTGCGCCACAGTTTAGCGCACACACATAACACACTCGGAACCGCACCTACTGGCTGCGCTGCTGCTCGCGCTCAATAAGGGATGTACCGGTAGGTAGTTTTGCTGTATTCATTCAGTTCACGCTACTTTAGTCGACAGAATGTCCAAGAAATCTAAATCTTTTGTCTGGCTACATGTTTGTGGAGGTAGGCGACGGTGGCGACCTGCGTTGCTCCATTATGAGCGCGCACATCGCGTGCCTATTTGAAATCAAACTTGAGCGCGCAAAAGACGTGAGCAGCTCTTTTAACGGCTTTATCATACTGACTCAATAGATTGTTTTCTTAATAGGTTTTTATCTGTACACTTGACTCATTTGAAAGTAGCCTAAATAATGTAACAAAACGAAATTAAACTTATATGCTATCTTACAACACAGCCTAGATTTCAGATAGTTTTTTAGGCTATTTTGTCTGTTGTTTTAAGACGCCTAACAGATCGGCTGGACAAAAGTTAACCCATAGCTTTGTAAGTAAAGAAGAATACAGCCTGTATAAACGAGAGCTTTTGTTAGGATTTTTCATTATGTGGCAGGCTATAGCAGTTATATTATTTTGTAGCGTGTGGTGTGATCAGGTGCGCGATTGTGACTGTCACTATAGACCAAGGACAGAGCTCCTCACTTGCAGTTAAAACAAATCACTTAATTTTCAAAGAATTGTATTATTATTATAGTTTTATTTATTTTCGATGTTTTTGCGTTGTTGTTTTATAAATGCTCTATGACAATTGTTTAAAAAATGTTCAATCAAAACATCCGTTGTTTTTTTTTTTTGTTTTTTTTTAGTCGACTAATCGTCGTGCAGGACAAGACCTTGGTCGACTTAAGGATTTCTTTGGTTGATTACAGCCCTAGTTCTTACCACGTCATTCTTCTGCCCGATGGCGCTGTCTGTCCCATCCATCTCACGGTCAATGTCCGCTGATAAAAAACATCTACTTTTATATCTAGCATTACGAGGTTTCTGAAATATGCTTTGGGTGCTCGTCTCTTTCTGCCGTTTTGTTAATTACCTTGTTAGTAAACCAAATCGCACACAAAAAAGCAGCAAAGCTTGAATCTCCTCCATACAAAACTCAAAACAAGTGTGCGGGCTAGGAAGAGCAGTCGCATCAGTTTAACCATGAGTTTAACGTCACTACATAATCTTCCTGCCTTGGACCGGTACTTCAGTACGCGGTGTAAACGCAGTAAGCAAGCGGTCTGGGGAAAAAAAGGTTCCTGTGAAAAAAGTTCCTGGGACAAATAGTTCCTGGTAATTGCGGTGGAAACGCGGCTGAAGTGCTGGGGCACGCCCCACTGGTGGGGAATAGAAACATGACAGGTGGGGCGCGACAAATGGGAGAAAATGTGGTAATTTTGTGCCCAACTCTATTAGTTCCTTTATCGAGCATAAACTCAAAACAAAACGAGGACACATTTAAATGTAAGCCTTACTTAACCTTTTCACACATAACTTTAAAAGTTTTTAGAGGCGCCCGTTGTTTTCAGATCGTCTCCCTTTATGGTTTCCATGGTGACGCGTCATTGCTTGTCACACCCATAGACAGTATGGTCACACCGCAGGCACAATAGCGCTGAATGACTGATTATCTGCGTTTATTTCACAAATTTGCGGGATTTGGCTATAGCGGGAAAAATCTGATATTCCGATTGTCAAATATGATCAAGTGGATGTGTATTGTTGTTTAACACCTTAGTTGAGCTATGCGCGAGGCGTTAGTTTATGCCGCATTTTTAGAGAATCGGATCTGGATTTAACAAACGTCTGTTTATCCACTTCTCCCGAAATACATGAAAGTAAGTGGCCCGGTGAACTGGAAGAAGCATAGAGTAAACTCGAGAGTTACTTACACGATGTGTATTTGATAAGAATAATATGTGTTGATGTCTAATTATAATTCCATAGACATAAGTCTGTATTTGACCAACTTTAGAATTGCTTTTTAAAAAAATATGTGTAGCCTACTAGAGAGCAGGCTCATTTTAGACACTAAATTAGTTTATCAATTAATTTTGAACTTTCAAAGTGCACAAGATTTATGAATTCATCTTTAAAACGTGCAAACTTTTCTTCCGGGGAGCATGCCCCTGGACCCCCAGGGTGCAGCAGAGGTCCACACCACACACACAATACTGTGGGAAACACAGTAGCTTTATGATAGTTTTCGAAAATTATTATTATTATTAGTGCTGTCAAACGATTAAAATATTTAATCGCGATTAATCGCATTAATGTCATAGTTAACTCCCTTATTAATTGCACATTTTTATCTATTCTTAATGTCTTTTGATTTCTTTTTGTTACATTTTTTCCTCATTTTAATGCTCTTATCAACATGGAAAGTGGATTGGCTTGTTTAGTGCAAATGTTTTTTTTAATTATTATTATTGAAAATAACATTGGAAATAGTGTTCAATTTCACTCTAACATATATAGCCTAAATAATCTCTCACACAATGTAACACTGTCCATCAATAAAAGGGTGAAAGAAATACTGACGAGGTCCTGATAGTGACGAGGGGTGGAGAATTTGCATCATCTGTGTTTGTGTGTGTGTTTGCTTGGCCATCATCAAGTGGTGTTTCAGGCTGGACGTGCTGCGATGATGATAGCTCAGTTCATAATGACAAAACATACAGATCGCTTTGGTCTTGTCAATGGGACAATTTGGCAACTTTTTAAAAGTAAACTTTACATTCAGAATCTCATTGGCATCCATTTCGGCGTCTCGCGCTCGTCATCCACTCAAAACATAACGTTACTATTTGGCCGGCTCGCAAGCTGAAACGAGTGTGTGCGGCACAAAACGTCTCGCGCTGCGCTCTGAAACCCATTCATTTCAATTGCTTGCGCCGCCCGAGGACGTTCCGTTGCTTCTTCGACCAAAGCGCAAGCGGATCTAAGCTAGACCGGAAACAAAACATCAGGCACGCCGCACACACTCGTTCGGGCTTGCGAGCCGGCTTTGAGTGGATGACGAGCGCGAGACGCTGAAATGGATCAGGACGCATGCCGCGTCCTGTTGCAAAAGTATGTGAAAAACTACAAAGTTTGCTAGGACAAAAAGACCGTTAATCGCGCTATAAAAAAATTAACGCCGTTAAATGGGTTTGCGTTAACCGTTAATAACGCGTTTAACTGACAGCTCTAATTATTATTATAAAAATACCTAAAATACAAACATTATTAGGATTTTACCAACCTCCGCTTCGTTGTGAGCCAGGAAAACCCTGAGATTATTATTATTCTTTTTCAATTTTGCTTGTTCTTTTTGCATGCAGTTTGCGAAGTGACAAAATAAAGCTAATAAACTAGTCCACACTTTTCAATTTTCTCCGTTTCTCGAATTTGATGTTATCAGAGGCAAAATAAAAACACAATTGCATTATTATTTTTATATACTGTCGCTTTTTTTTTTTTTTTTTTTAAATGTCATGTTGATAAAATACATTTTAACTTAAAGCCTAGTTTATTAAATTTTTTGGTGGGCGATTGCAAGGGGACAGGTGGGGCTTGAACCCTTCCCTACCTTCAAAGTGGGGAATTGGCAGAAAAAGTTTGAGAAACACTTCCCTATATAGTCCACTCAATGTATCCCAGAATGCATTTTGAAAAGTAGTGTACAACCAATGGTCACTAACCGAAAGCCCTACATAAACCATCATTAAAAATGGCGGACAGGCGACAGCAATGACGTAATCAACAGTGCCGAGAGACGATCGAGTAGTGTTCGAAAGTGGTGTTTCTATTATGCTGGTGAGCTCACTATATATAGTGCTCTACTCCCTACCCCCTACATAGGGGGTAAGGAGTAGTGGTTTGAGTGGAGATTTCGGACACAGCCTTTGGTTACCCCAAAGTTCCTAGCCACTCTGCATTTCCACTGCATCGATACAATGGGGAAAATGGCTTTATATACACTACCGGTCAAAAGTTTAAGATCGGTAAGATTTTTTATGTTTTTAAAAGAAGTTTCGGTAACACTTTATTTTAAGGTGCTTGTAATAAGCAGTAATTAACAGTTAATAAGACACTTATAAGGCCTTATAAGATGCATATAAGCATCAATTACTTCATGATAAGTGTTAATTAAAGCACAATTAACACATTTATTATTGCTTATGAGACAATTATAAGCCCTTATTAGAAACTTGTTAACAAGCTATTTATACCTCATGAACCTTAATAATATGTTTATTAACATTAATTAGACTTAATGAGTGTTAGTAATTTCCTAAAACACATTTATTATTGCTTATAAGACATTTATGAACACTTATTAGAAACTTACCACTTATCAATGTTAATAGGATGTTTAATAACAGTAATTAGACTGTAAGCGGTTTATATTAATGCCTTATTATGGCTAATCAACCCTTTATTATGCACTTATTAACCATTAACAATGCTCCTTTGCAGCTATCTAAAATAAAGTGGGAACAGTGTCTTATTTAAATTAATAACTCCTTTATTATAAACTTATTAACCATTAACAATGCACCTTTGGAGCTACCTAAACGAAAGTGGGAACAGTGTCAGTATTATTAAGATGAGTGTATTGTGTATAATATGATCAATTATTAATAAATTATCCATTTGAAGAACACACAATGGGTTAGTGATGACGCTTAAAGGGTTAGTTCACCCAAAAATGAAAATTCTGTCAGGATTTACTCACCCTCATGTTGTTCCAACCCTGTAAGACCTTCGTTCATCTTCGGAACACAAATGAAGATATTTTTGATTAAATCTGAGAGCTGGATCACTCCTTCATAGACTGCCTAAGGGACTGGCTCTTGACGGCCCATAAAGTCATTAAAGAAAATGTTTAAATATTCCATGTGCCTACAGCGGCTCAATTATAAGTTTATCAAGTGACGAGACTACTTTTTGTGCGAAAAAAACAAACATAAATAACAACTTTATTCGACTATTCCATTACTTCCTTATGGGCGCATGCGCAGAACTGAGACGTAGGGCGCTCTCATTTCAACTACTTCTTGTTACCGGCTGCTCACCGCTTAAGAGCAGGGCCTGAAATTAACACCCGACCACCTGCCAAATGCGGGTGAATTTTGCTATTGGCGGGTAACACTGTCAATCTACCTGCCACATTGGCAGGTAGCCAATGAGAATTGAGTTAATCAATATGATTTTTACATTTCAACGAAGTCCGACATTGCGTTGGACTTTAGCTAAAATGTGGCGGCACATTACTGGGGTAAAGAGTCCAGCTGAAACAAACAACCAACAAAAAGATGAGGATGAGAAAAAGAGAAGTAAAAGAAGACATTTTAATACAAAGTGGACACTTGGCCGCGATGGCAAGGTTCATGAGCGGCTGATTTATGACAGCGACTGTTGTTTCGTAATGTTCATGCGATCAGAAAGAAGATGAAGCCCTTTTCTGACTGGATGTGCGAGTATTAAACTGTTGGTGAGATGGAATGAGATAATGTAACACTGACGTAGGCTACAGGACAATGACAGTTGCACAGATGTGTGCGTGTGCAACTGTTCATGTTGGGAGTTGGGTCGGGAACCGGTGAGAAAATGTCCGGTACCCGGTAACTTTACCAGTAATAACAATATTAATTTAGTTAATAGTTAACGTTTCCTGAACGCTCTAACTAAAAGCTGTTATGACCTGTCTACGTGACTAAATCAGCCATCAACACAGCCGCGTGTGATTTGTTTACATACGAGCTGCGGTAGGTCTTTCTGTTTAGTAACGTTATTACTATATAGCCTATACTATATACAGTATATGTTGTGTGTGTGTGTGTCAAAATCAATGAATAAAATGATTTTTTACAATGTATGTTCTTAGAGTTATTATTACTTGAAAGCACTTAAATGTGTATTCTTACAAGTTAATTTAAGAACAATATTGTGAAATTCCAGTTTTTTTAACCTTTATGAGGCAAAAAAAATGGCTGGTAAAAAGTCTCTGTGGCAGGTGAATTTTTAAATTCACCTGCCACAGTGGCTGGTGGTCGAAAAAGTTAACTTCAGGCCCTGCTTAGGCAAGTGATACGACCACCTACCTTATACCGAGCGGGCGGTAATACTCATAAGCGGTGTGACAGCCGGTAACAAGAAGCAGTCGAGAAGGTCTGTTGTCATCTCGGTTCTCGCGCATGCGCCCATAAGGAAGTAATGGAATAGTCGAATAAAGTCGTTATTTATGTTTTTTTTCGCACAAAAAGTAGTCTCGTCGCTTGATAAACTTATAATTGAGCCACTGTAGGCACATGGAATATTTAAACATTTTCTTTAATGACTTTATGGGCCGTCAAGAGCCAGTCCCTTAGGCAGTCTATGGAGGAGTGATCCAGCTCTCAGATTTAATCAAAAATATCTTCATTTGTGTTCCGAAGATGAACGAAGGTCTTACGGAGTTGGTACAGCATGGGGGTGAGTAATTAATGACTTAATTTTCATTTTTGGGTGAACTAACCCTTTAAAATCTAAAAATAATCAAATTTTCTATGTAGTCAGTCTGTTATAATTTGAATACTTTTTTCAAACTTCTTTTTGACTTGAAGTTTTATAGAATGTTCTTTTGGTTGATGCGTTTAGTTAAGTTATGAAATGTGTATTATTATACAAAAAAAATGTCACAGTGTGATTTCCTGCTTCACAAATAAAACACCATTTTTTCCAACATACTCATTTTATTTTTTACAAACATTCCTTACAGTTCCCACTTTATTTTAGGTAGCTGCAAAGGTGCATTGTTAATGGTTAATAAGTGCATAATAAAGGAGTTATTAATTTAAATAAGACACTGTTCCCACTTTATTTTAGCAAAGGTGCATTGTTAATGGTTAATAAGTGCATAATAAAGGAGTTATTAATTTAAATAAGACACTGTTCCCACTTTATTTTAGGTAGCTGCAAAGGTGCATTGTTAATGGTTAATAAGTGCATAATAAAGGAGTTATTAATTTAAATAAGACACTGTTCCCACTTTATTTTAGATAGCTGCAAAGGAGCATTGTTAATGGTTAATAAGTGCATAATAAAGGGTTGATTAGCCATAATAAGGCATTAATATAAACCTCTTACAGTCTAATTACTGTTATTAAACATCCTATTAACATTGATAAGTGGTCTATAAACTTTTAACAAGTTTCTAATAAGTGTTCATAAATGTCTTATAAGCAATAATAAATGTATTTTAGGAAATTACTAACACTCATTAAGTCTAATTAATGTTAATAGACATCTTACTAAGGTTCATGAGGTATAAATAGCTTGTTAACAAGTTTCTAATAAGGGCTTATAATTGTCTTATCAGCAATAATAAATGTGTTAATTGTGCTTTATTTAACACTTATATGAAGTAATTGATGCTTATATGCATCTTATAAGGCCTTATAAGTGTCTTATTAACTGTTAATTACTGCTTATTACAAGCACCTTAAAATAAAGTGTTACCGAAACTTCTTCTGTCTCACCGAGGCTGCAATTATTTTCTGATAAAAATACACGAAAAACACAGTAATATTATGAAATATTATGACAATTTAAAATGACTTTTAATGTTAATATATATTAAAATGTAATTTATTCCTCTGAAAAAGCTGAATTTTCAGCATCATTACTCCAGTTTTCAGTGTCACACTGATCCTTCACAAATCACTCTAATATGATGATTTTATGCTCCAAAAACATGTATGATTATTATCCATGTTGAAAACAGTTTTTTACATTTTTATTTCAGGATTCTTTGACTGAATAGAAAGTTCAAAAGAACAGCTTTTATCTGAAATGGAAAGCTTTTGTTACATTAAACACTACCCTTTAAAAAGTTTGGGGTCAGTAAGAATTTGTATTTTATTTTTGGGAAATAAATAAGAAATCAATACTTCTATTCATCAAGGATGAGTTACATTGATTAAAAGTTACAGTAAAGACATTTATAATGTTAGAAAAGATTCTAATTAAATAAATGCTGTTCTTTTGAACTTTCTATTCATCAAAGAATCCTGAAATAAAAATGTAAAAAACTGTTTTCAACATGGATAATAATCATACATGTTTTTGGAGCATAAAATCATCATATTAGAGTGATTTGTGAAAGGATCATGTGACACTGAAGACTGGAGTAATGATGCTGAAAATTCAGCTTTTTTTCAGAGGAATAAATTACATTTTAATATATACTAACATAAAAAAGTCATTTTAAACCATCTTAAACCTTTGATAGTGTATATGTATTTTAATATTATCTCATAATTTGGCAGCATGTTTATTAGGCTGCTGTCACTTTAAGACCCGACACACTGATCCATTAAACTGTAACACATGCAATTTCTTTCTCAACTGTTAACGTTCAGTAAAAACATAACTTTATTTATGTGAAAACTCACCAAGACCAGCATTTTGACTTTATTTTCTTAACTATTTTTTTAGTTTTGTTTGACTGTTTAAGCACAATAAGCAGCAAATAGAAGTCAACTTAGTTCAGTGAGGTGGCTTAATGTGCGCGCACTTTGGGTTTGAGCTCAGAAATCTGCAGGAATTACTTAAATTATGCGCAATCCCACACCGAAATTCCAGCCCTGTAACACCAACAATATTCATCTGGAGCAAATTAAAGCAGTGAGTGAGGGGTGGTGTCCGGGCATGCAGCTAAACAAGACACCGTGCAGTTCTGGACACGCAGTAAGATGGCTTTTGTGCGTCTTTTGTGCACACACACACATACCGTGCATAGCAGCTGACTTGGCTTCCTCGATAGACTCATATTTGTCTGTGAGTTGAGCCTTCGTGATGCGGTGCTCGGCTCGATTCCTGGTCTAGCCGCTGCTGGAGAGTCTTCAGCTTGTAGTTTAGGTCAATTTCCAGACTGTTCTTCTCCTGAGAACATGGAGAACATAGAAACACCGGTTAGACAAAACACAGTTACTTCACACAGCCTACACACAGAGAACACATACAATAAAATGTATGTGGGTGGATTTTTCCTTTAAAGGGTCAAGTCCACTCAAAAATGAAAACTCTGTCAGTATTCACTCACCCTTATGTTGTTCCAAAGCCTCTATGTGTTTATTTGTTCTGCTGAACACAAAGGAAGACAGCAAGAATGTTTTAATCAAACAGACTCATTCCCCATCTGACTAGCATAGTAGGACAAAATACATACTATGGTAGTCAATGGGGATCTGTTTGATTAAAACATTCATCCAAATATCTTCCTTTGTGTTCAGCAGAACAAATAAACACATAGAGGTTTGGAACAACATGAGGGTGAGTAAATACTGACAGAATTTTCATTTTTGGGTGAACTAACCCTTTAAGTAAACACTATCAGTTATCCTTGAGTGAGACAATGGCATGAGACTATATTATCAAAAATCTTTGAGTGCAAATCTGAGTGTCACTGTAAACCAGTCTCATTCAAATGTGTGTAAAATGGTTATACATCTAAAACAGACTTTTTAATAGTGAGGCAGTAGCAAACAGTGAGAAATTTTAAATCCTAACGTTGCTGTTTCCATTCTAAGTGCATTGCTGAAAATGACTAGTTCAGTCAGGAAACTGTAAGGTGAAGGCTGATAGGTCCTTTATACAATCTGCTAGCAATCATATTGTTTACTACATGGTACAAGCTGATTGGTCTCTGTTGAACTGCAGCCAATGAGCTTGATTATTCAATGTTTGAATAGTCTGGCTCAGTGTTTGCTGTAAGCCGAGTTTCTGAGACCTTCCACCTCCCCAGCTCCACTTGTTTAGACCTGCTAAGGGATTTAAAGTATGTCTATTTATGTAACAGCAGCAGCATGTCTTACATGCTCACAGCAGATTGTCTGTGTATGTTTTGGCAGTAGCAAGTCACCATATTTGCTCTGCGGCAGCATGCATGCGCAGCAGTCATGTCACCAAGACTATAGCCAAATCAGCTTAAGTGTCAGAAAGCCTTGTATTTCCCTGCCCAAACTTTATTATCTCCAACAAACTATGTCGAGAGAATGGTTAATCACAAAATTAAATCTATTTTAGGACCATTTTTTTTAACATAACATTTACTTTCCTCCACTGTCAGAAAAATGTGAAAAGAATTTAGCTTTAGGCATAAAAGGGCTTGTCACTGAAGCTGTACCCTTATAAGAACAATTTTGTACCTTATCTATGCTTAAAACTGATAATGTAACGCATGGAAAAGTAAATCAAAAATATCATAATAGCCAGTATTTATTATGTAAAATTTATTTAAAAATTGCATTTTAAAATACGTTTTTATTCATTTAAACAAATACATAAAAACGGCAAACCTTCTCAAGAACGTTACATCTGTCTTGGACTTGTTTCCTCTCCAGTCTCCACTTTGGACAAACTTTGCTTCTACGTTCTTGTTGTCCTCCTGTAGACCAGTGATACGAGCTTCAAGAGACAAAAAACAGACTTAGATCCCACTGGATCATCACAATAGTTGCAGAGGGAATGTTTTGAAATTATAAAAGAATATTATCAACATTATTTGCACATCATAGAAAATGTTTTTATTAATAAAGAATCAATTCACTTTTTCAAAATTGTTTTGTTGCAGCCTTTTGCTAAAATGCTTGAAATAATTTTTCCAACGTCAAACTAAACCCCATAATTAGAAAAAAAAAACACATATTTGTGAGAACTTTGTAAATTTAATAAAACGAAAAAAAGAAAAAAAAACCTGAAATATCACATCGATACAAGTATTTAGATCCTTTGCTATGAAGTTGGAAATTTAGCTCAGGTGCATCCCATTTCTCTTTGACTGGCATAAGGTGGAAAATTCACTTGGTCGATTTGTGTGGAATGCTTCAATTCGTTGCACTGGTTATGTTCCCCAATGATGCAAGCTGAAAATTAGCCGTTATTACAAAATATCTGGCCCGATGTAAAGTTTAAGTAGATTAAACAGAGACCGAATAAAGTAGTGCTCTGCACACTCTCTGAAACTGCAATGGCACAGGCCTACCGGAGCAGCAAAACATCTATGCCAGAGAATCAGAAATGAAAAGAACATCTGGGGCTCTCCTGACCTCAAAAAGCCGAGACGGCAGCGTGCCGGATTTGGACTATTACAGTGAAGATTTACACAGTACTTGTCATTCGTCAGTCCCATATTTTGTGCTTAATACGTCTGCGTTCATACAGCACTCTTTACGAGCTGCCGTGGGTGCAACCGGTTACAAAGATTTTAACGTTGTTGGTTATTTAAAATGGATGAACTCACCTCTTGATCAGTGATGTTTTCGTCAGTGATGACGATAAAGAAATTATTTCGTTAACGCACCATTTTTTGTGACGATAACGCGACGATGACCAGCTAAAAATAGCTCTGAGGTGACTAAAACATGACGAGACGTTTTCGAGTTTTCGTTGACGAGACGGAACGAAAATGATTATAAGTCTGACGTTCACAATGCATGTAATTTATGCCTGTTTTGCGTGAAATCGGTCTGTATGGAGCTAAAAATAAGTATCAGCAATGCTGCCGTTTCCTATCGCATGCGCCCAGCACCGGCCGCCGCCCAACAACAGGGTTTAATGGTAGTTTTTGTACCAAGTCATGTCAATAGAGTCGGACAAAAACTAGGATAAAACCTGTTGGAAAGCATATTTTGCAGCGATGTTTGTGTGAGCATATCAGTGAACATCCCTGACCACTCGGTGAGTTTGACGTCTTTGTAAATGTTTAATGCGTTTTATGAATGATTGTGTGGGTGCTAAACACACAAACCTAAAATTCTCGGGACAACAGCATTTGTCCAAATTTCAATCTTAACCGTTCTATTACATCAGAAACGATCTTAAAACAGGGCTTTAAGTGTAAAATACCGAACTAACCAAGACCAAATACAGTGTTTATTCAGGGATTGTCTTATTCATTTTTATGTTCAACACACTCCAAGTGTCATGTTTGTTTCATACTTTATATTCAAGTATGCATTCTTTGTTCAATGCACCTCAGTATTAGATATTATTTTATTATTTTGTTTCAGAATGTTTGCAACTTTGCAGTTTGCATAGACTGTAAGTTAAAGATAGACTGGGTTGTATACTGTTTGTGTTTACAAATAATATGCATCTTATTGT
Source organism: Hybognathus amarus (assembly GCA_030378365.1). Classification (NCBI taxonomy): domain Eukaryota; kingdom Metazoa; phylum Chordata; class Actinopteri; order Cypriniformes; family Leuciscidae; genus Hybognathus; species Hybognathus amarus. Next base: position 191,663 of record JAQIUQ010000225.1, read on the forward strand.
TGCATACTACACTAGCAATTTCTCAAATAAAGCCACAATTGCCAAAGTAAGAATGTTTATATTCTTGGCTTTTTTTGGAGTAAAACAGTGATTCCACTGTTACCACTTTATCTGTGTACAATGTTCTAGTAGCTATACGTTTTTGCTGTTTAAACTTTAAACCATTCTTTTATTACTGTGATAACTGGTGAAAATAGCTTTTAATATTCAGGGGTAAAACTATAACTTGAAATATGGGGATAAAAGGTTTCTGCCCAATGTGACAATGAAGTACAGCTTGGTAATGGCAGCACTGCATCTCCATCAATGAGAAAGTCTAGTTTATTATGCAAAGGTTGTAAGGTTAGCTTGTTTTATGAATTGCAACACTTGCTAAATCTGTCAAACCTAAGCCCATTTCCACTACTTTTTAAACTAAATTAATTTGTTAAAGACTACTTTTATTTTACTAAAATTGATTAAACTTGACTAAAACCTTTTGGTGTTTTCGTCAACTAAAACTATTAAGTTTATAAGTGACTAAAATGTGACTAAAACTTAAAAGCATTTTCGTCCAAAAGACTAAGACTAAGACTAAAACTAAAAGGGCTGCCAAAAACAACACTGCTCTCGATTTGGACTCATTTAAGTACGCTCCGTCATTTATGATGACGGAGATCATCATAAATGATACTGTTACTGTACTGTTACTGTTAATAAACAGTTTGATACTGTTGCCGTGGTTACCGATATGATTAGTTTAGTAGCTTTACTTTTTTCCCACATTTTGTTGTTACGGCCTTGTAGAATTTTGAGGAAAATAATAAATTAATTCCATTTTGGAATACGGCTGTAACGCAACAAATTGTGGAAAAAGTGAAGCGTGAATACCTTCCGGATGCGCTGTATACACACTACTGTGTTAATATAATCTGCCTGTGTACTAATCTGTGGTCTGTGTGTATGGAGTCGCTCGTCTGGGGCGCTCTCACCTTGCAGCTCCCTGATCTCCTCCGAGCCCTGGCTGCAGGACCGTCTTTCGGTGTCCAGTGTGGTCTGCAGTTGTAGAAGCTCTTTCTCCAGCTGCTGTTTGACACTCTCTGCAGCGCGACTCTTCTCCTGCAGCTCACGGTTCACTCCCTCCAGCTGGCTCATGGACTTGCTCATCTCCGTGTGGCTCTTCCTCAAGCGCACCACCGTGTCCGACTCAGCCCGCAGGAGGTCGCTGGCTTCCCCCAGCTGTGAGAGATGATATTTCTCAATTATCATGTGGTGGAAACACCTTTCGAAGAACCACAGAGCGTTGGATGATCTTCTGAGGAAGTCGTCCACAAATGGCTTCCAAAACAATTACACAATAAGTCTGCATTTACACGTCACAGATTTATCTGGACACTTTGTGGGTAAACTTTATTGTCAATAGCATCTCTATCCCAAGTTGAGACACTCTCGCACTGTACTCCCTCTTTTAATGCACTTTAGACGCTGCATATAACACACACACAAAAAATAAATAAGTAGTAGTAATAATAATAATAATTAGGAGAAGATAGGGACTGAAGAGATGTGGGGGAATGTTATCTTATCATATGTTATCTTATCATATAATATCTTTTTTTATCTTATTATATCATATTATATTTTGTGCAGCGTTGACAATGGCAATTAGGAGAAAGGATGAAAATATAAATAGACATACAATATTGGCAATATGGTGGTAGTGGGGAGTAGGGGTGGTGAGGGTAGTTACAATGGTAATAAATAATAAATGGTTACTTTGGTTACGCATACACACACACACACACATACCCACAGTCACACCCACTCACACACCCACTCAGATCAAACACTTGAACCACTTTTTTGCTCTTATATCACTTCTGGAATCATGGAATTACAAGATTGCTCACTATTGCACTGTTTGTTTGTATGTATGTTTGAATGTTTAATAAAAAAAAAAAAAAAAAAAAAAACTTTATTGTCAATTGTGAGCAGGGCTCAACGCTAAATCATTTTTCTACTGCCCTGGGGCCTCATTTAAAAAAACTTTATGTAGGATTTGCTGTCAGAAGTGGCGTACGGATGAAACATAGGACGTGCGTACGCACAGAAATATTCGGATTTATAAAACCGTGCGCACGCACATCCTACGCATTTTTCCCTTAATAAATCACCATCAATTCTAAATGTAGTGCAGCTTTTGCGGCTTCGTGTCACGCCCATAGTTGCCCATAAATAGTCTGTGAAACGCCCACAAGTTAATATTCATCGATTGCGAAAACATGTTAAACACAGAGAGGAAATAATAAAAACGAAACTTCACTCAATGTGAAGTAGAAGTTATCGTTGGCGAGGTAGAAAAGAGGAGAAAAATGTTGTTTGGAGGGCACAGTGTGGGCATTACTAATGCCCAAAAGGCACTTGAGTGGTAAATGGTTGAAAACGCCGTAAATGCTGTAGCCTCACAACCTCGGACTGTGACCGAAATAAAAGAGAAATGGTCAGACATCAAAGCTCGAGGCAAAAAGCGTCTAGTCATTAATTCAATCAGAGAGGTGGCCAAGGAGTTGGGCGAAATCAAGACTGTCTTATAAACTGCACAATGAGGGAATTATTGAATAAATAATATATTTTTCCCACGCCTTTTGTTGTGAAGATGACGCGTTCACTCCGAATCCTTCCATTTAATCGCCACATCTTCTAAGAGCGCAATATCAGCTATTATGCGTCATTACGCATTGTGATGGGGCATTTTATTTCCATCCATTTAATTCTGCATCTGACAAGCTACGGATGTCGGTTTTAATCTACTTGGAAATGGGAAATAGTTCAGCGCAAATGTAATTTCTTGCAGCTTTCTGAATGGATGAGACGTATGTTAGCTATTTTATCAAAAATAAAACAAACTAAAGGCATATGCATGAATATCATGATTGTGTAGCTGATGAAGACATTTTTACTATGAAAACAACTTTCCCCAGTGGACAAATAATAGCCTACATCTATCTATTTATCGATCCATCTATATATCTCCCTAATTATCTATCTATCTGACTGACTATCTAATTGATATATATCTGCTCCGTTAGACAGACACATTGTCTTTGAATTGTATAACATGCCAATATTATTGCAGAACATATTTCACTTTCTTTTTGGAAATAGGCATGTGTTAATTTGCATTTCTGTTGCATATTGATCGAACGGGTGTTCGTGTAGGCTGTTCATTGTAATTGCCATTTATTTTACACAACGGTCTACAGTTTGACACACATTTCACATGTTTTTTCCATTCGCCGACGGTGTCGCCATTTCTCATTTCACCCGTTTTTGTGCGTACGGCTGGGTCAGAGCTTGCGTGAAGGACCGCACATTTTACCGTCAAGTTTGCTTTTTATAAATACCAACTATTGCGTAGAGAGCGGCGTACACCTTCTTTTGTGCGTACACAACCTTTATATATTTATAATATATTTATAAATGTATATATATTTATATTATATATATTAATAAATGAGGCCCCTGGTGAGGCCAGTGGTTCCCATTTTTACTTGCCCTAAAAACATGTTTACTGGCGCAACCCCCCAAAAAGTTATTAAAAGTTAAGTTTTTTATATATTAGTGTTGGGCGATATGCTCTATTTTTCATATCGTCCTATCGTCAGCCTGTGAGATCGGCGATACACAATATTATCGTGAGGGGGCGGGGCTTACTTATTTGATTATTAACTTGATTATTTAGCCTACTCATTAATTTGCTTGTTTTATTAGCCTACTTCGTTTTATATACGATAATTTTTTTTTCTATTTTGCTAGCAAAGGTGGAGTGTTTATTAATAGGATCAGGTTATTTCCTGGTATAGTGAGGTAAAAAAATATCCTAATCCTTTTGTATTTCAACATGTCAATGGAAAATTTACAGACACATTAGCCTATCCTCATGCCGTTACATGCAGCATTTTGACTAGGGCCTATTTGTGCATGAGATGAAAACACGTTTTAATAATTTCTTGGGTCAGAAAGAGTCGGAGTTTGCGATATGTGTCCTCCTACCAGTGCGCTCTCTGTCTGGATGCACTTCGCATGCGCACTTCAGTAAGCACGAAGTACATGGGTTAATGTGTTTTAAAAGGCCAAATCAGAGAAAGGGGCAAACGTCTAGCTGAGTCGATCGGTTTATATACTTATGACTTGACTCTGATAAAGGAAAACGGGTTAATGCGTTTACATGACCACATGCATTGTCAAGTTTATTCAACATAATCGCGTCGCATGTGAACGCGCTCAATCTTCGGCATCTGCATTACTGCTGCGTTCCCTCAGAGACGACGATGATAACGGTAGCTATAATAGAGTTCTCAACGGGCCTGAAAATTATTCACCCGACCCGACCTGGCCCGTGGCTTCTGAAGCTCGACCCGATGTAACCCGAACACATTCAACATGAATTATCCGCCAGAACCTCGGCCCGCGGCTGACTCGGGACAGCACACGCGTTCTGGTACAGTCTATTGCCGTGCCAGCGTCATTGTAGTTCTCGGTGAAATCACAAAATAAAATGAGCACAAACTTAGAAGGTTGACTTGCTCAGTCCATCGGACAAGATCGCCAGGTCAGCATCACCGTTGCATCCAGTGCTGCTTTTGAGCTCAGGCCAATGAGTATAAAGCTCGACCAAGAGCGGGACTCCTGTCAGGTCTCTGCACGCAGTCAGATTCTCTTTTCCTTTTCCTAGTCTTCCGACCGCGTTTCGAAACCAGCAAGCGGGCTACGAGTTTTGAAACAAAATAGACCTCAGCCTACAAACATAATCATATGCGTTATAATAGGCATCGTGGAGGAAGATCAGGTGCGTCCACAGTGGATAGACTGAGGCGTGTTCTCCTTCTCTGCCAGCCACCCGCGATGGACTTTGCACGCAGCAGCCAGACTTTCTTCACGTGAACAGCAGCGATGATTATAATAATTTGTTTGTTTTTTTGACTGGGTGGAAAGATTAAGCCCGAGGTCCGCACCTCGACCTCGAGTCATTACTCGCTGTATTTTCCGAACTCGAACCCGGCCCGAACCCGCGGATCCCGTCAGGTTTTGTCGAGCCAGAACACGACCACGTCTGAGAACTCTAAGCTATAATACTATTTTAGTGATTTTATTATTAATAATATTTAGTAATTGTATTGTTTTTAGTGTTAGTGTCATTAAACGTTTTGTTAATGTGTTACGGAAACAAATACTGACTGAACAACGATGCCGTTTTCATCTTGGATCTGTAGGAATTATGCGTCTGTTAAAACGAGCACTCTTGATAATTTGTGAATGGATCACCTTGCAATTAAATTTTGATGTGGGATGTAGTTTTTTAGTCTGTTTTAAAACATTCTCTTAGAGGAGTCCTCGTGTTGTTAGTGCGTGTTGGTGTTGTTGCAATTGTTATGAGGTGATGTCGTTGTAAATTTAGGCAAGGCAAATTAATTGTAGTTCCTAATATTAACTTTAACAATACTAGCTTTATAATAATAATAATAGGCCTAATAATAATAATTTAATACATTATGGTAAAACGAGCCAATTATCGTATCGATATCGTCAAAGGCATCTGCCATCGGCGATATCTCTAGACTATCGTCAATACACGATACTATCGTCTATCGGCACAACCCTATTATATATATATTATCATCACCTTGTCTATCTATTAATATATTTAAATTTGAGAAGTGTTCTTGATAAGCTTACTTGGTTCTGTAGCTGGCGATTCTTGTCATTGTTTTGACTGTGTTTCCTCAAGTCTTCCAGTTGTTCCTTCAAAGTAGACACTAGAGAAAAGGAAATTGGCAACACACACATAAAAAAGGATTTAATATGGAGAGTGGGGATGCTTCATCTTTCCTTATAACAAGTTAACAGAGAAATTAAATGTGTATTATACAGACCTATTTGGCACTTGGTGAATTATATTCATGTTATATGGCTATTGTCCTGTTTCCATTAGCTAATTTACAGACTGTCATGGTCATAGATCAGACATATATCAGACTGCTCTTTGCTGGATGTGGTTTTCCACAGAACATTTAACAAACTGCAGTTCCCAACTCAAAAGCCTGATTAAAGGGTTAGTTCACCCAAAAATAAATGACTGATTAATCATTAATGACTCATGACTCTCAAGTCGTTTCCAAGCCGTAATGACCTCCGTTCATCTTCAGAACACAGTTTAAGATATTTTAAATTTAGTCCAAGTTTTCTGTCCCTCCATTGAAAATGTATGTATGGTCATACTGTCCTTGTCCAGAAAGGAAATAAAGACATCATCAAAGTAGTCCATGTGATATCAGTGGGTTTGTTAATGTTTTTAAGTATGGTCCAAAAATAACAAAAACTACAACTTCATTGAAAGACGCTGCTGACATGTTATCTGGTGCGCCCATGAATTAGGTTCAAATAAATATGGCTGGGCAAAAAGTGCAAGTGTTTCTCTGTGTCAAAACCCGTACCGTACGTCACACCGCCGCGGCGAGAGCGGCAAAAATTTGCTCTTGTGCCGCTCTGTCAACGAAACACCGTGGAAGATTCGTGGTATGCTCTGATGCTCTGACGTAGATCGAATGCGTGACTTTTTAAAATCGGTATTTAAAGGGCCCACAAAGGCAAACAAGCATGTCGGGTCGTTATTTTTGCAGAAAATTGATCGATGGAAATAACTTTAAAATTATAGTGACATGTTTGCTAATGAAATAAACAAATTAAAAGCCATATGTGTGTGGTGTGGCTTTTGTGTTCATGGTTAAGTGCTATTATAATTTGCATTACCGCAGAAAAAGTGTTCTAGCACGAAAATCTTGCCTGATAAAATAGTGCTACGCGCCTCTTATCGAATTCAAATGGTCAACCTCCTCTATTTTGCTTGGGAACTAATGTGGCGGGAACCAAAGTTTACAGGACTGCGTTCTCTTGGAATTTCTCAAACGGAACACTTCTACATTTCCGATTGGTTGCCGCTGGTTGCGCGAACCGCGTCATTGCTCATTACCATAAAGTTGAACTGATTTCAACTTCCTCGCCGCCTCCACCGTCCAAGACGCGCCGCGCCGCCCTCGCCGGAGCCGCCGCCGGCTCTTATTGAAAATGAAATGACTTCCGGCCACTTCTACGCTCCGCCCAGCGGCGGTGTGACGAACGGTTAGACAAGTTTGCGAAATTGTTTTGTTTACAGTGTGCGTCTCTCCTCAGACTGTGAACGAAGCTTTGGCACATCTCAACAAGTCAGTAAGTTGCCACTGAAGAGGATCGACAACAGAACCGGAAGACTATACAATGCTGAATAAAGTCGTAGTTTTTGTTATTTTTGGACCAAAATGTATTTTCGATGCTTCAAAACATTCTAACTAACCCACTGATGTCACATGGATTACTTTGATGATGTCTTTATTTCTTTTCTGGACAAGGACAGTATACCGTACATCCATTTTCAATGGGAGGGACAGAAAACTCTCTGACTAAATCTAAAATTTCTTAAACTGTGTTCTGAAGATGAACGGAGGTCTTACGGGCTTGGAACGACATGAGGGTGAGTCATTAATTGACATCACTTTCATTTTGGGGTAAAACTAACCCTTTAAGGCTCAGCAGAATGACACTGAATATGCCATGAAAAATGTAGACACTTTTACAAATGACAAAGGTTCTGCCATGGGGTAAAATCCAGAAAGCAGGGTTGATGTTCCTTCACCTAAACCCCGAGCTCTCTAAGTTCATTCACATTTATTTCTATAGCACTTTAAACAAATCAGATTGTTTCAAAAGCAGCTTCACAGAGAAAAAGGAGAATGACAGTGTTAATGTAGAAAGAATTGTCAATTTTGAAACGACTTCAATTTCAGCTTGTGTAACAGGTCCACAGAAGAAAACACGGTTGCGAGAAGATTGTGGAGTTCATGATGAGAACCCAAAGACATTGCCAACAAAGTGCTGAATACAAAGGCATTTTTCCAATACCAAGAACGCCATGTACAACTGGGCATTACGGTCTCCTGAAGAACAGGAGGATGCCTGTGACTTTAAAGCACGGTGCTGTTTCTAAAATGCCCCTCCCCTGCTCCCGTCGATTGGTTCAGTGGGGCTGCCGGCCCCTACCTCAAAGCCCCACACCTCATCCTAAACCCTCATAGGAAGAGGCAGTAGAGTCATAGGCCTTCTAATCTTACACGTCTCCTCAAGAACACAAGTACAGAGAATGCAAAGCATGAAGGTGCACAGGTGTGTCTTCTTGATATCGAGAAAGCCTTGAGTGCAAACACCAGTAATTAGTACAGGCGGACAATGTACAGTAGCCTGTAAGCTTTAAGGGATACTCCACATAAAGTTAACCAAAATTCTGTCATCATTTACTCACACAAAGATAGATATTTTGAAAAAACCTGATAGCAGAAAAAAAAAAAAATACCATGGAAGTCAATGGTGCCAAAGTACCAATCTGTCTTTAAATATCTTCCTTTGTGTTCAGCAGAAGAAATAAAACCATAATAGGTTTGCAACAACTTGAGTGTAGAGTAAAATGTTAGAGTTTTATTTTTTGTGTGGGATATCCCTTTACCTTGTCTCACTCAAGAGATGGCTTGTGTAGTCCCCAGTACTTTTTAATTGTGCATATTTAAATGATTTAAATGTTTACACAAATGTAAAATTATAATACTCAATAACAACACTAATGTAAATAAGTAAATATATGATTAGGTTACTACATCTGTGATGTTATGTTTTATGGATGGTACCGTCCCACTGCATAAAATGTGCTTGACGATTTATGACCGTCCCTCCAGCTTCATTCTTTCAAGGCAAGACCTGATCTCCGAGCGAGTCCCGCCTCATCTTTACATTGAGAAACTTGTCTTGGAAACACGTCTACTCCGAATCACCCTCTATGCAGATATCATAAATGAAATATAATATAAACACAACCACAACACAAACCTCTTTTTGTTTTATCTTTTTAATTGATTAAACCAATGAATCCTCAATAAAAGGTACGGAGCAAAAACACATCCAGGGATTGAACTGGACCTGGCTACATGTGAACTCTGAACCGGAACAGTACTTGGTATAGAGGGTCTAATAAAGTGTAGAAGAAGAATGGTTCCAGAAATGGATCAGAGACCATCAGGAAAAAGATGGTAAAAGCAGCGCGCCATACATTTACTAGTTGTGCAAGCATTTTGTTTATGTTAGTTTTCTTCTTTTTCGGTCATCTTTTTGTAGTTGGCGATGTCTGTGATCGATGAATAAATTGTCTTGTGTTGTAATATTAAATTAATGTTTAACATTTAGTAACATAAATGTGTTATTGAGCGAAACCTGAAGTCTTATCAAAACCCTGATAAAACCCCGACGACGGCTCGGCCTCGTTCTCCAGATTTCTTCGTTTTTCAGCCTACCTGGTCAGCCTTCCCGTTGATGTTCTGTCTGCTCCGGTGCTGGATGCACTGACCTCGTCTTTCTCCCTCAGGAAGACATGCTCAGCCTCCACACTCTCCCCTAGGTCTTACTCTGGAAAACACGTCGAAGACAACAGAATGACTAAACAGACCGATAACAGAATGTATATAATATAAAAATTTGAACATCCACGATATAATTCGGGTTTAACTTTAATTATCTATTTGAGGAGCCTTGCATACAAAATCCATATCCTCTGTATTCATCCAGATAACATCGCTTTAGAGATGAAATCATTTCACTGACCTCCTCATCTAACTCTTTCATTATCTTGTCTAGCTTTTGTATTGGATGCCCTGAGGGGGAAGAGCGGATCACAGAACAGATTTCAGAGGCCTGATATAGGTTTGGATATAGGAATGAGGAGATTAAAGCATGATTGATCTGTTGGGATAGATGGATCTTCACATGGAGACTGAGTTTGATTTGAGATTGAAGATGGTGATTTGGGGATAGGTAGATGATGTATTGTGGGTGGACGGATGAAGTGTTTGGTTTGGTTGGATGTTTGATGAGGTGTTTGGTTTGTTTGGATTGGGTGTTTAGTTCTGAATGGACTGAAGTGTTTGGTTTGGATGAGGTGTCTGGTTTGGATGGATGAATGGATAAGGTGTTTTTATTTGTTTTGGATAGGATGTTTGGTTCCGGGACGGACAGATGAGCAAAATGTTTGATTTGTTTGGATACGGGTTTTTGGTTCGGGATTGATAAATGGATTAGGCGTTTTATTTGTTTTTGATAGGGTGTTTGTTTCTTGGGTGGATGAATGTATAGGGTGTTTGATTTGTTCGGCTAGGGTGTTTGGTTCTGGATGGATGTGAAGTGTTTGGTTCTGGGTGAGATAAATGTATAGGGTGTTTGATTTGTTCGGATAGGGTGTTTGGTTCTGGATGGATGTGAAGTGTTTGGTTCTGGGTGGATGAATGTATAGGGTGTTTGATTTGTTTGGATAGGGTGTTTGGTTCTGGATGGATGTGAAGTGTTTGGTTCTGGGTGGATAAATGTATAGAGTGTTTGATTTGTTCGGATAGGGTGTTTGGTTGTGGATGGATGTGAAGTGTTTGGTTCTGGGTGGATGAATGTATAGGGTGTTTGATTTGTTCGGATAGGGTGTTTGGTTCTGGATGGATGTGAAGTGTTTGGTTCTGGGTGGATGAATGTATAGGGTGTTTGATTTGTTCGGATAGGGTGTTTGGTTCTGGATGGATGTGAAGTGTTTGGTTCTGGGTGGATAAATGTATAGGGTGTTTGATTTGTTCGGATAGGGTGTTTGGTTCTGGATGGATGTGAAGTGTTTGGTTCTGGTGGTTGAATGTATAGGGTGTTTGATTTGTTCGGATAGGGTGTTTGGTTCTGGATGGATGTGAAGTGTTTGGTTCTGGGTGGATAAATGTATAGAGTGTTTGATTTGTTCGAATAGGGTGTTTGGTTGTGGATGGATGTGAAGTGTTTGGTTCTGGGTGGATGAATGTATAGGGTGTTTGATTTGTTCGGATAGGGTGTTTGGTTCTGGATGGATGTGAAGTGTTTGGTTCTGGGTGGATAAATGTATAGGGTGTTTGATTTGTTCGGATAGGGTGTTTGGTTCTGGATGGATGTGAAGTGTTTGGTTCCTGGGTGGATGAATGTATAGGGTGTTTGATTTGTTCGGATAGGGTGTTTGGTTCTGGATGGATGTGAAGTGTTTGGTTCTGGGTGGATGAATGTATAGGGTGTTTGGTTTCTGGATGGATGTGAAGTGTTTGGTTCTGGGTGGATGAATGTATAGGGTGTTTGATTTGTTCGGATAGGGTGTTTGGTTCTGGATGGATGTGAAGTGTTTGGTTCTGGGTGGATGAATGTATAGGGTGTTTGATTTGTTCGGATAGGGTGTTTGGTTCTGGACGGATGTGAAGTGTTTGGTTCTGGGTGGATGAATGTATAGGGTGTTTGATTTGTTTGGATATGGTGTTTGGTTCTGGATGATGTGAAGTGTATTGGGTGTCTGATTGGTTGAATGGATAGGAGTGTTTGGTTTGTGTGGACGGATGGATGCAGTCTATTTGGTTTGGATATGAGGTGTTTGGTTCTGGGTTGATGAATGAATATGGGTGCTTTAGTGTTTTTTGATAGGGTGTTTGGTTCTGGATGGATGTGAAGTGTTTGGTTCTGGGTGGATAGATGTATGAAATGTTTGGTTTTGTTTGGAAATGGTGTTCGGTTTTGGATGGGTGGATGGATGGATGAGGTGTTTAAGTAGTTCTGGATAGATGAATGAGGTGTTTGGTTCTGGATGGTATGGATGAGAGTGTTTGGTTCTGGGTGGATGGATGAGGTGTTTAATTCGTTTTGGATGGATAAATGAGGTGTTTGGTTATGGATGGGTGGAATGGATGAGGTGTTTGGGAAGTTTTGAATGGTTGTGTGGTATGGGTGAGGTGTTAGATTGGTTTGGATGGACAGATGAATGGTTGGAACAGGTTATTTGGGTGGATTGGCAAGCAGACAGATAAACACCTGCACTTCTGCTCCATCTCGTCCTCTCAGTTGCATCTCACTGTTAAGTTTTTCTTCTAGCTGATAAATTCTCTTCTGAAGATTCTCCAACTGAGAGATCAGAAAAACACAATCAATCATCCTCACAGATTAAGACACATTTTCACTATTATAATGCTATAAACTGTTTCTTACGTGACTCTTATCTTCCTTTGTCGAGCTGCGTTTGTCACTCTTTATAGGTGATTCCCAGGAAACCTGATAGGGAGTAGATCGTTAATCATTTTTTCATCATCGAACACAAACCCCTGGGATCTAAGCACCGACTGCCTGTACTCACTGGTTATTGCTGTAGTAGGTGAACCCCACAAACGGAAGCTGGTTGCCCACAAATGCTTTAGGAATGGGAATGTCTCCTCCTCCCTCTCAATCTCCCTCAATGTCGTCAAAGTTGCTTGTGTCTGTACGCCACTGCTTAACTCCGGCACCACTGGAGCAGCCGCTACAAGCAACAATGAAGCAGTACATTTTAATGAGAACAAACAAAGAATGCTACAAATGCAAAAGGTAAAGTCTGATGAAGGAAGGTACAATTTTAAGTTCAGTTGTGCTTGGTATATTTGTGTCTCTGCTCAGAATCAGGTGGACAGCATGCCCAAAATTACAGCGAAATAACAAAACATTGCTGGAAACTGGTGAATACAATTCCAATGGAGTAAATTTGGCCAGGACACCGGGGTTACACCCCTACTCTTTTACGAGAAGTGCCATGAGATTTTTGTGACCACATATAGTCAGGACCTAACGTCTCATCTGGAGGACGGTGCTTGGTACAGTATAGTGTCCCCATCACTACACTAGGGCGTTAAGACCCACACAGACCCCAGGGCGAGCCGTATCCCATGCCTGGCCTCACTAACACCTCTTCCAGCAGCAACCGATTTTCCCCAGGAGACTCACATCCAGGTCCTGACCTGGCTCAACCCTGCTCAGCTTCAGTGGGCGACCAGTCTCGGGCTACAAGGGGATATGGCTGTGGCATTTGTGACTGTTCTGTTTCATACCACTTCCTGCTGCCAGTTGGTGGTGCTATGACTGTGACTCACTCACAAATCACATCCATGAGACAAAATCACTCAATCCATGCCGAATATTTCATACACTCCAACAGGATTTCTTTTGTAATTTTGCCTGGCTCAGTTACACAATTGTGGGTGGAGTTTGTGTAAAATAGCCTCTGCCAACAAGGCTATTTGCACTTGGTGTGAATAGATACTGTTGAATCTTAATATTGAGAAGCACTCTAGACAATACGCAATGGATTCTACTGCACACGTGTTTATATTTTCTAAAGGAAAATATGAGTGTTTGCCAAGGACTTATTACACAGTTGCTAGAAGGTTCCCATGGGGTTTTAGTGCACTGCTTTGTTGTTTCTGGTGTTTTGGGTGGTTGCATTAAAACTCAAGTAAAAGGAGCATACCCCCAAACTTCAGTGATTTTTGTGGCCAGATTTACTAACAGCTAACAGATTACTAACAGAATTTACCAGCGCAAGCGCTTTTTTGGCATTAAAAAAATTACTGTCAGGACTAAAGACAAAAATTTGTGCTGAAAAGGCACAGACAGGGTTATTTTTGCGGCTGATATTATTGCATATGCATTTGTAAGAGTTTCTATTTCTGATGATGATGCAAGGTAATTTACTAAGGTCTGCGCAAGTCAATTCACTGGTATTTGCGCCAATCTTTACCGCCCCAAAAAACATGTCTTAGGGTACGTTTACACGAACATCGATATGCTTAAAACAGAGGTTTTTCCTTTTGAGTTTTCTGCATACATACAAAATTGTCAAAACAATCCCCATTCACACGGATCCATGAAAACGACTAAAAACGCTGTATTTACTGCCAGGCCATTAGATGGCGATGAAACTCTATAAACGGAACAAGTAACACGCATGTGCAAGACATCGTCTTCAGAGATTCAGCGCTTTTGTTGTTTAAAATGGAGACTTGCACTTTGAAGCCCGTTTTCAAAAGTTTGCGTATGCAGGCAACCAAAACGCCGTTGTCGTGTCACGTGTTTTTTGTTGAAAATGGTGTCATGTAAAACAGCCCCTTAAAGGGATACTCCACTTTTTTTGGAAATAGGCTCATTTTACAACTCTCCCAGAGTTAAACAGTTGAGTTTTACCGTTTTCGAATTGCATTCAGCCGATTTTCTGATATTTAGAAGAATGTCAGTAAGCAGACAGTTTCTGGTCTCATTGACTTCCATAGTATACTTGGAAATATCTTCTAAATATCAGAAAATCAGCTGAATACATTTGAAAATGGTAAAACCCAACTGTTTAACTGCTTTAACGGTTGTAAAATTAGCCTGTTTCCAAAAAAGTGGAGTATCCCTTTAAACTCAGATGCTAATTTCGCTGCTCTTGGTAGATTGCACTGGCCAATTTGGAAATGATACAATACATGTTCTTTAATTTGCAATTCGTCATTAGATAATGCGCAGAACTTTCCACTCCCATCTGCACTTTTATTTGGATTGGATTGGCTAATTTGTCTTGTTTTGTAAATCTGGCCCTTGGTGTCTAGATCACGTCAAACTCTGCACCTCTAACCAGCTCCAAAACACCTCCCTGAAAGTTTCTGAAGTAATCCTGAAAGACCAGCAGGTTCAGGTGTTTTTATCTAGGGTTGGAGCTGAACTCTACTGGACAGTGGCCCTCAAGAAACTGAGTTTAACACCCCTGGTCTAGATGGTGTAGATTGTACTGTGCACTAGAGTGCATTTGAAAAAGGAAACTCTTTCAGTGAAGAGCTCAACTCAACCCTCATGTTCCTTCAACCTGTGTGCATTTAGTTTTTTTTGGTCTAAAGTCAATTAAAGTCATGTCTTTCAGGTATGCCTTTCATACCTTAGTATATGAAGATTTCAGATGCAAAAGCCTCTAAGTGCCATTTGAAATTTTCTTCCAGAAATGATAATTTTTATCAAGCTTGTAAATTTAAGTTCAGCAATTTCACTTAAATGGCAATGAAGATTGCCAATTAATTGTCATTTAAGTGAAATTACTGAACTTAAATATACAAGCTTGATAAAAATGATCATTTCTAGAAGAAAAATTTCAAATGGCATTTAGAGGCTTTTGCATCTGAACTCTTCATATACAGTAGATGGTTTCAAAGATAAAAGACAAGAATCAGAAAGGTCCAAATTTGAAAACGGAAACTCAACTCACTCTCTCTGATGTTCTCCCATGCCCACTGGTCGTTCTTGAAAAAACCGTGACGCTTGATTTCTTCGACTCCATTGCGTCCTAACCGCATCTTCCCTAGCGAGAGATGAGATGAGCACAGTGTATTTTGAGTTAACATCATTTCGTTCAACCCCTTAATATGCAACTGATCAGTGCTGGAAACACTTAATATATATTTTGTAGTTTAACAGTATTTTTTGCATGCAAACCTGTCGAGTGAAGAAAGCACAGATGAGGTTTTTTGCATCCTTTGAGATGTCGCTGTCCTCGGGGAAGGTCAGGGCACTCTTGTGATTCATGATCTTGCTGTAGGTGCCCACCAGAGAGTCAGCGTAGAATGGCGTGTCACCTGAGGATACATTGAACAACACATAACACTTATTCTTCTGAATGCTATCCCAAGCTTTGTGATCCCTCCATCTGTTGCCATCCTCGCATTCTTAGGAATGTGTCTTTGTCTTTCGAGTTCAGTTTCTAAGAATTTAACCTGGAGCCAAAATGAATGAACAGCAGTGGATTCTGAATAACTTAAACAATTCTGATTGGCCATTGTGTTTGGCGTTCAAAACCACAAGGTAAACATTAACCTTTAATGCTCTTCAAAAGTAATCTCAAATATGCTCTGGAACTGAAATATCGAAACTAAATTTATGACTTTAAATCTTGTTAATTTTGAACCAAAAAAGGTGGACCTGTACATAGTGAACCTTTTAATAATAGAAACAAACGAATACAACGTCCTCACGTTTAGTTAATAAACATTTTAATTAGGACTATCAGTTAAACGCGTTATTAACGGCGTTAACGCAAACACATTTTTTAACGGCGTAATTTTTTTATCACGTGATGAACTGTCTTTTTGGCCTAGCAAACTTTGTAGTTTTTTTACATGCTTCTGCAACAGGATGCGGCATGCGTGGCGTGCGCTGATGAAACCCATTCATTTCAATGGCTTGTGCCGCATGAGGATGTGTTTTGTTGCTTCGTCGACCAAAGCGCAAGCAGTCTCTCAGCTAAACCAGAAACAAAACAACAGGCACGCTGCACAAACTCGTTTGGGCTTGCGAGCCAGCCAAATAGTTGGTTAGACTGTTACGTTTTGAGTTGATGACGAATGTGCAGACGCCCGAAATGAATGCCAATTCAATTCTGAATGGAAAGTTTACTTTAAAAAAGTTGCCAAATGGTCCCATTAACAAGACCAAACTGATCTGTGTGTTCTGTCATTGTGTACTAGAGCTATCATCATCGCAGCACGTCCAGTCTGAAACACCACCTGATGATGGCCAAGGCACACACACACACACACAGATGATGCGATTCTCCTCCCCTCGTCAATATCAGGACCTCGCCAGTACTTCTTTCACCCTTTTATTGTGTTACATTGTGTGATTAGTATTTCTCCAAAGTAAGAACGTTCGTGTACAGTACACAGTATGTTGTTTTCAATAAAAAACAGCTGCACAAATAATTCGACTCCACCTTTCCATGTTTATAAGAGCATTAAAATAAATAATGGGAACAAAAGAAATCATAAAGAGACTGCAGTTAAAAATGTGTGATTAATCACGTGAGCTGACTATGGCGTTAATGTGATTAATCACGATTAAATATTTTAATCATTTGACAGCACTAGTGTATAATATTAATAAGAGTGCTCAACCAATTTCATAGACAAATATAGAGGCCTATTTTTTCTGCATCATATGCAAAAAAAAAACAATGGCATATTAATTAATGTTGTGACAATATTGACATTTAGCATATAAATCCATGTATGGAATTGGACTACGATTTTCATGTTCCCATTCAAATCAATGGACTGTTCATAACAGAGGAATCATCTATAATACAGTGTAGTACAGTGTAGCCTGTAGTAAAACACAAGCACATGACATTTGCCATGCTGCTTAAATCTGTTCTGAATAACAAACATATTCACATAAGCTAAATTTTAGGGATGCAACTTACCAATCTTTTCAGAATTCAAGTAAAATACCAAAATTTGAGTCTCAGGCCTTACAATACCAATCCGACATATTTTTTATTTAATTTAAAAAAAAAAATTAATTATTTTATTTATTTTTAATTTAAATAAATTACATTTTTATTTTTAAACTAATAAAAAGTATAGCAATTTCCTCAATTAGCCCCTTAAAATATACCTCCAGTATATACTCCACAACAGACAGTTGATTTGAAAGATTGTCACCCTTTATTCAAACACTACGAATATATATATATATATATATGGGGTCAATGGGGTGTATATAGATGAAATATTAATTATGATAAATAAATAAAAAGAAAATACAGGTACTTCAGTACTTAAAGCTAGCAACCAACAGGTTTAAAGTTAAAACAATTTCAACAGCAGTATTCTCTAGATTGTAATGTGTGGTGTTAAGAACACAATCTACTTAATACATAGAGCTCCACTTAGAAAGATAAACAACAAATCCCCAAAATATATGATCAGTAATCTATGACAAAAATGCTAGTATAAACTCAGATTAGTGAATAATACATATTGCTCTTTGTATTGTTGTAAAATACATTACGATGAAAAACAATATAACAAAAATGAAAAAGGTAAAATTTACTTTAGGAGATAGCCAAGGCTACTAAAAATTGAGACATGTTCCAGTGTATAGCACAGCTATTTAATAGAGGCAGCAAACATTAATAATTATTAATGTTAAGAAGCTTTAAATTGCTGTCACTGCAGTTATGATATGAACTGACTCCAACACAGTGCCGGCACAAAGCCGCTTACAATGCTTTGGCCTCGCCCTAATCGACACCCGATTCGCAACAGAAATGGCAGGATCGGAGCCGATGTCACGATCCTGAGTATCAGAGTGGGGACATCCTACTAATTGCTCCTTTGAATATGAATTCTTTTACTAAGATTTTAGACCTGATGACATGAACCGTAAATCTGACCCACGGCACAAAAGCTGAGTAACACTCATGAAAAATAAATGTTCGCCTGATAATCTATGGGCAAAGCTGCAAAAGCGAGACTGAATGCCGGAACTCACCACGAGCATCTCGTAGATAGGAGGACCCCACAGACCACACAGTCACAGCTCTCGGCCATAGTAGCCATCTCCTCCCTGTGACTTCAGTACCTCTGGAGAAATATAGTCTGGAGTTCCCACAGCTGTGTCACATCGTGACCATCCCATCCTGAGGAGGAAAGAACAGAGTTTACTGCCAGAGTAGAGACTCACAGCAGAACTGAGAGAACAGTGCTGGTTCAGGATGTCATTCACCAACTGACTTGCTCATTTTTGTAGATATTTTTTAATTATTGTTTTGATTTTAATATGTTTTAGTGGATTGCTGTAAACAATATTCACTGCTCTGTGAGACACAATGCTGTGATTTTTTCCAGTATTATCCAAAGGATAATTGACATTTTTTGAAATGTTTATATACAGATGTATTGATAACTATGATGGTGGGTTACTCTTGAGTCATATCTAAGTAGAGAAGCTAAACTATTTTTTTATTGAATGATGATGAATGACAGTTATTCTTACTTTCATTTTGTATGTAAAATGCAGATTCTTAACATGGGCCGCTGACTTCTATAACTGTCTAGTTAAATTATAAATGTGATAGTTTTCCCTTTAAGCAATTGTTAAATGTCTCAATTTCCACTGAACATCAAGTAAGGGGTTATAATTGATTAAGGCCCTGTAATTTCCACGATGACGGAATGCTGAGATACGGAATCGCGGAATTGGCCAATAAACACGGAATCTAGTGTTAACGCGCAGAATTTCGCGGGATTTTACATATTTGGAATGAAATTCGGTTTTTGTGAGGGAGAAGAACGTATGTCTGGGGAAAATGCAGACAGGGAAGCAAATCTGGGCGACACAACCCCTTCCCGTCATTTCAGCTCATGACGGCATCAAAACAATAGCCGCGTTTCCACTGAAAGCATGGCGTAAAGCGGCTCTCCACGGCTCTGCTTTCGTTCGGCGAAAGGGAGGAAAGAGGATCGCACGGCACGCGCACACACACACACACACACAGAGTTGCCTCCATGTTGCACGTCTGTCTCTGGGGGTGCCAGACCGAGTGTGAGAGCGCACGCGATTGTGTCCCGAAAGCGCGCTGAGAGAGACCGAGTGTGTCCGAGAGCGCTCAACAGTGCGCTGAGAGACAGAGCTGCGTCCCAATGTGCAATTTTGTGCAGACTGATGCCCGAAATAGTATTGACAGTTACTAATGTCGCATACTATTTAGGATGGATAGTATGCACATTAGGACGCAGCTAGAGTGTGACTTTTATTTTAACTTATATAAACTAATATAATTTATTTTACAGGACAGTTTAAAGCTCATAACCATATTTTGTTGTTACTTGAAGTACTTAGAGTGCAGTGTTATGTTGCATCATGCAGTATTTGTTATTTTAATAGTAAATGCCTATTTTATTTGTGTACATTTTAATAATTAACATTAAAAGCACACTCTTTTTACAACTAAAATAACAGTAAAGAAAAAGAAAATGAATTTCCCCCAAAAATTAAAAACGAAAAAACGGAATTTGCAAAAATTAAAATGGAAAAAAGACGGAAATTTGGGAAAAAATGGAATCCGGATTTTGTGGGGCCCTAATTGATGTCATTTTCCCCAAATCAGGTTCGGACACAGTTTGATTTACAATATACTAGGAAACATTCCATCATACAGTAGTGGGAAGAAGTGATGTCCAGGCAAAAGGAAAATTAATCTTCAAACTTTATTTTAAATATCATTTAAAATTAGTTAAAAGATACTGTTCACGTCGTATTGCATAGTTGTGCTTGTAGTCAACTGTTTTATTTTATGAGAGACGCAATGAAACATGCCAAATTGTGGTCATGCAACACAAGAGAATCAACTAAATATTAATAACTGATCATGTTGTAGTCTAATTCTGTGTGTTTTCCTGCAAGGTTTTTGTTGTTCTCTGCAGTTTTCCTGTAGCTGTAGTATGCCTGTCAGACAAATACTTTAAAGTCGGCATGAAATCAAATTTGACAAATCTTCTTTTTACATGTAATATTGTAGTGTTTTATTATAAATGATTTATCCGTGCACTTCAATATTATTTTTTTAAATTCATGTACCCTTGAAATCTTTAATCAAATACATTACCCTTCCCTCCCCCATCGAAACGACCTCTCTCTCTTTTGGTCACGTGGAATGGCAAAAGGGTGCGGCCAGATCCGATGAGGGTGCGGCTATCGGTGCACCGCCTCTCAGAGAATCGCATTCAAATTGTTTGCAACGCCCAACCTCCAACGATCCAATCAATTACCGAAGGATGAAATCAAGTCCTGCCCTACATTTTTTCTAATTTTAGAAGCCGTTTCACTTGGATATATGTCACGACAAGGAAAAAATGACAATCTCAACTTCCGTTTTCACGCCAGACTTTAACCGAGTTTAGTGTTTTGTTTCTCCTTCATATTTAAAATAGATTAATCCTTACAGTATATTTTGATGATTTAATTGAACTTGTCGAATATCACCCAGGACAACACCTTTAGCCTCTACTATACACGGTATTGTGGGAATATACTGTACAGTACCATCCTAAAAAGGTACAATCAGATTCTTCACAAAAAACATTAGTTTCGAGACGATTATTTATACACACACGCACGACTTTTAAGAAAATGTGCAGTCACATCTCTCGTACCTTGTTCATTTTCATGCAGGTCCCAAAGTCTGCCAGCTTCAAGTGGCCAGCCTTGTCTAGCAACATGTTGTCAGGCTTCACATCCCTATGACGAATGTTAGCAAAGGCGTATTGGTTATCTTCAAAAGTTCATGCAAGCAAGCAAACCAGAAAAAAAAGTGAAAGTGCGTTTTGATGTGTGTGAGAACCTGTGAATGAAGCCCATGGAGTGGATGCTGTCCAGGTGCCAGCACGACCTCGGCAGTGTAGAAGCGTGCCCACTTCTAGGGCACATCATAGTTGCTCATGAGGTTGACCAGGTCTTCCGCCTGGCATATACTCCATCACCATGTAGTAGGTGGGGGTTGTCTCGGAATGCATAAAACAGCTGGATGACATAAAAAAGGAAAAAGAGAAATTATATATTATGATATACCTAACAAACCTGCTGAGCTGTTCACTCCTTCACTTCAGACACATCCGACAAGGATTCTTCAGCAATGTGAGCATTTTCAAGCACAACACGACGTGAAAGAGTTCTAGATTCCGATACTCACGCATATTCTGCAGATGTTTATGCACAGAGGCGAGATAATCGAGTTCTCCATCTCGTCTTCTTAGGCTTGAATATTTCATTTAGCTAGGCTTAAAGCTTTCGTGACGCCCGCATTACTGGCTCATCGACTACTGCCGAGAGTCCTTCGCGTTTGTTTGTGTTCTCACAACATTGCATTGCTGAGATTTCATAAAAACAGTAACCGACCCTAACAACTGGCGAATGGCAGGGGCTGTGCAGGAAGGCTGAAGAGGCTGCAATTCGAATTTATTTCTTAAATATTAGCAAAATTCTATATAGGCAATGCTTCAGTGTTAGTTAGAGGAAAAAAGTGTTGATTTTGTCTCCCATGGCCAACAAGAGGGAGCAATACGAGCGCAATAAACAAATAACCAAATTGAGCATTGCATCTTTTTATTGAAATTAAATGACATTCACTTTTTAAAGTGCATTAACTGTTCTTAAACCGAATATAATTTCCTTTATGTGCATGCAGAGGAAAATCAGGTTACAAAAGTGCATAAAACTGTGTTCGCGCATCAGTAACCTCAGAAAACATGCTTCAACACACACAGTGTAATGAACTACATGAACACACAAAACAGCAAACTGCAATTCAGACACAAACGCACTTCTACTCTCTACATCTACATACTGTTTGTCAAAAACACCAGATGGTCAACTTGATCTGCGCGAGTGCTAATGAGACGTTTTTTGTTGACAATGTTTCCGGCTGATGAAAACATGCTCCGAACTCCGACTCCGAAATGTGTGTCGTTGCATGATTTTTGCTTCACCGACTGAGAGGTTTTCGCCAGCAGGAAGTCTTCCCGCCATTTTTCAGAAAAAACAACGTAGCCGCTCAGGGGTGGTTAATCTGTCTGATTTCCGAATTCGATTACGATTATTGAAGTACCGAATTCGAATTACAGTCGATTTTCGATTATAACGATTCTCGATTCACGATTATTGATTTCCATTTTACAACAGTAAACAAAAACACACTAGACCAACATATGATTATATTAGCAGCAGCATCATTTTGGTATTAATTGCACTTTTTATTTGTTTGATATTCAATGAAAATGTAATGATGGTTAGTGAAGACATGCAAACATGCTTGTTGTCTACTACTTTAGGCAAACCATTATCTTTAAATAATTTTTGAACAATTGTGTTGCATTATAATGCAAAGGCACCTGGTTCTATTAATTGACAGCATTAAAATGCATTTTGTGATTTCCTTCAATTGAAAATCTTTGAAGCAAGTTTGGGGGACTTGAAGGGCACCCAATTCAGAGAATCACCCAGAAATTCAAAAGAACAGCATTTATCTGAAATAGAAAGCTTTTGTAACATTAAACAATACAGTTCAAAAGTTTGGAGTTGGTAAGAATTTTTCTTACATTTTTTGGGAGAAAGAAAAAAGAAATCTATACTTTTATTCATCAAGGATAAATTAAATTAAGTTGATCAAAAGTTACAGTGAAGACATTTATAATGTTACAAATCGATTATCTGAATCTTTTGTGTGTGTGACTATAAATACTTTCCTTTAAATGTACAAAGTAATGACCCATAAAGAATTAACGTACAATATATTTTATTAGCATTCCAAAGAACCAACAGGAAAATAAACGTGTGCCTGAACTAGGAGCATAACTTTAACTTACTTGTAGTAAATTAATATTATAATGACCGGTACAGCCGAGTGTTTTTCCTCCTCTGGCTGGAAACATGTCATATGGCTTGTCATATTTGTCAGTGTTTCCGTCGTTAGTTTTATTCTACAAAGCTTACAACTAGCGTGGCTCTTGCCCAGTTCCTTTCCCTCTTCAACTTCAGAAGCCAAAATATTTCCACACGTCAGCTTTTAACCTAACAAGGAGGGTGTTTGGATCTCGCGCGCCATCGCGTCTCTGTTATGTGCACGCGTCAGACGGTCCGGTCACTGCACTTCCGTCTTTCGCGTTCCGTCAATATTACGTTTTTATAAAGTATATATATAATTTTTTTTTTTTTGGAAAATCGATTTTGGGATATTTGTGAAATCGATTTAGGATCGTCCATGTTCGCATCAGCGATACATCGAGAATTGATTTTTTTCCCCACCCCTAGTAGCCGCACTGTGCTTGTTTATTGGATACGGCTTAACCAATACAGAGCTACGTTAGTTACGTCATCATGTCACGCATGCCTCATCCAGCTTGTCAGCCCTACTGTTGACACCAAAAATTTGAATGCACGGTTTTTGCATTTCGAATGTGCCGGGGTTTTAATCCGCCAAATTTTCAAAATTTTCATTTTTATTTAACAACCCTACTGGTGACAGACACATTTTCATATTCTAAAGATAATGCAACGTTATTTTAGCACAATTCACAACCAGCGGTAACGTTAGTTGAGAAAAAAAAAAACGTTGGTTTTCCAGCCTTTTACCATTGTGTATTCTCTTGATATTCAGTGAACTAAATTCATTAATATGTGCGACTGAGGGAAAGAGAGCAAGACAGTTTGAAGACGAAGCATGCGTGAGTCGAGGCTTTAACTCTCTCTGCTTGTTTTCTCAGTTAAACAAGCGGAGCAGTCAGTCAGCTACATCATCACTCACAGGTCAAATAAAGCTTTGGCGGGACAAAAATTACGCCTTAGTTCCAGTTTTCTTGCTCTTGATGTTTAAACTAACAGGACTTGCACTCGTGCAAAAACAAACATCCCCACCCCCACACTCACACTGCTACACACGTCAAGAACACAGGAATGATTATCGGCCTGTTCACCTCTGCCCTTTTTTGCCATAGGAACGATATTGATGTGTAAAAAAATTGACCACATCGACCAATGTTATATCTGCGGCCGATATATCGTGCACCACTAAAATATGTTCTATGAAACATAAAAAAAATACACTTAACATGATCAAAGGCAACAAAAATAATAAGCTTTATGCTGAGGGTCACATGAACAAACAGGGAAAACTGGTCTCCATCATATCCACTCAGTGGGAGAAAGTGTTGGCAAGACATCACGAGCTGACGGCGATATCTATGCATTTTTAAGCTAATCATCTAACTATTTTTATTGATGCCATTTTATTCAACTTAAAGGAGTAGTTCACTTTTGAAAACTCGTTTGCTGATTATTTACTCACCCCATGTCATCCAAGATATGTCATTCTTTCCTCCATCGAATAGAAATTAAGGTTTTTGATGAAAACATTCCAGGATTTTTCTCCATATAATGCACTTTACTGGGCGAAACGGTTCAAGATACAAAAGACAAGTTTCAGTGCAAATTGCAAACTGTTCAAAGGGCTTTAAACGATTCCAGACTTTGAATAAGGGTCTTATCAAGCGAAACGATTCGCTCATTTAATGAATAGATAGAACAAAGTTTAAGTTTTATAAGCTCAAATGCTCACCTTGCTCTTTACTACGAAATTCACGTTCGTGACTCTCCTGTTCGAGACTCATTCATCAAAATGAATGAATCTTTTGAATGAATGAATGAGTCAATTCGTTTCGTTTCGTTTGTCTGAATGAACTGAATAACTCGGAAAAAGATTCGGAAAAAGAAAAATCCTGGAATGTTTTCATCAAAAACCTTAATTTCTTTTCGACTGAAGAAAGAAAGACATGGACATCTTGGGTGACATGGGGTGTCGTTATACTGAACGAAGCACATACATAACCTGAATATAATATATTCAGTTTTTAAATCTGTTTTTATATCAACTCAAGAGCAACTGGACATCCACCCACATACATAAGACAAATCACACAGCTGATTATGATTAATAATCATAATTAATCATTTGATTCATACCTGTACTACCCAATTGCTATTGGCAAAGGCCATAATATCTCTTCTTCCCAGAAGAAAGCAGAGTCCGACCTCTTGATCATCTCAAACTTGCTGAGCAGCTTCATGGCGTACACTTTCCTCGCTCGGCTTTGTGCCTAACCTACAGAACAGGAAGACAGGGAACATGAATGAATAGAGCTTGGTATTTACTTTAGCTTCACTGAACTCTGACAAACTAAAGGAAACAATATAGAAAATAACACTCGTATGACTTCTACTGTATTCACACTGACAGAAAGTTAAAAATGTAAGGCAAAAACAAACTGCACATGTAGAAGTGCTGGACAGTGCGAGCAGGAATCTGGATTCTAGCAGTGCCACTGTATTTCTTTCATTTTATTTACTGGGCATTTACTTATAGTTGCTTATTTTTCTGTCAGCAATGGTGGATGAAGTAGTACATGAATAAAGTAAAAGAACAAATAGCTTCCCTGATAAAATATTACTCCAGTAAAAGTAATTTAACTTGAGCACAAGTATAAAAGTACTTTATTTGTAATGTACTTAAGTGTTAAAATTAAATACTACGATAAAACCGTGATTATTTACACTAGTAGATTAGTGCAGACGTTTGCAAAAGACAATCTGCAAAAAAGCAACATTTTGATTTTGTAGCAAAACAAAACAAAATACTAAATATTAAAGCTACACTGTGTAACTCTTTTGTTTATTCTTAGCTAAAAACACTTAGTTCTTTTAAAAATATGTGTGTATATTTCCTTCGTTCGAGTAATAAAGTATTCTCGATGAGTGTATAATATGCCATTGAAAAAAACATACGGGTAAGGGGTTCTAATGTCGGTTCGCAATGTTGCCCCTCCATCTTGAAAGTACAGTAGCCAAAGAGGGACATACTCGTTAATTCAAGCTTCGCCTTTTGCGTTTAAGTTTGATTTAACACTCATGGACGAGGTCGAACTGGAAGCCATGTTAATCTTGGACTACATTGGCCACCGTATGAGTTAAAACGAAATCGGAATTGAGAGGAACAGAAACTAATATTCACTGGATGGTCATATACCTTTTCACCGCTAGATGGGGGTAGAAATACCACAGTGTAGCTTTAAGCTTAATATACTAAAATAGCAATTTAAGGTTTATGTTAATATTTAAGTTATTCAAGTGTACAAACAAGCAGGGCTGTGAAACAATTAATCGCATCCAAAATGAAAGTTTGTGTTTAAATAATATATGTGTGTACTGTGTATAATTATTTTAGTGTGTATTGTGATATATAAAAAATCAGTAACAAAAATAAACACCGGTATTTGGTATGAACCGGTATACCGCCCAGCACTACTGTGTGCTATAAGTAAATTTAGTTTACCTTGTCTTTATTTTTTTTTTTAGTATTTACTTGATTTTTATTCATATTTTTCCAAACTTTTTCTTTATTTGTGAGAAACACTAATAGGATCAAGAAGTTGACATTTAAAGCAAGCGTTTAGTTTACAGGGTTTCTGCAGGTTTCAGTAAGTCAAATTTAAGACCTTTTTAAGACATTTTAAGACCGTAAACATTGAAATTTAAGATCTACACAACGCATTACCAAAAATTTAAATAAGAAAATATTCTGAAAAAATGATTTTATAAGAGTGTGTGTGTGTGTAGGTGAAATTTGTACTTTGCATTTTATACTGTAAAAACACAATTATAGTTGATTTTAGTTGATCATACCCAGAGATGAAATGGTATTAACATTTCATTTCATGAGTACAATGTATGTCTAAACCTACCCAGATAGCAAACATTGACATTGAATCAACGTGGAAACATGACATCGAAACAACGTTGATCTGACATTGTTTTGCTCATCGAATTAACGTTGAACCAGACGTCAGACGCGTCATTCTTTCAAAACTACACGGAAAATCAACTTGAAATCAACGTTGTTTCAACGTTATGAAAGCAAACCAATTTCGATTTTCATTTAGCTTTGAAGAATGCCGTGTCTAACATTGGTTCAGACGTTAATTGAATGAGCAAAACAATGCCAGATCAACGTTGTTTTATATGTCATAAGAGACATCGTTTCCACGTTGATTCAATGTCAGTTTGCTGTCTGGGTAGCAAATAAAATTAGCATGAATATGCACTTTTTGTTTACATAAACATTAAAATACTATTAAAAATGATGGCCAGATTTTAAAGGAGTGTCTTGCAACAGGTTAAGTCTAGTTAAAATAAAGTCTTCACAAAAATAGTTTTATAAACAGATTTTACGTATTTCATGTCTTTCAGCCTTTAAATGATCTTTTATAAAAAGATTGAGTCAAAAAATGATAAATTACTGACATTCACCTCCGTTATCTTCTATTATTAATTGTAAAATTTGGGCCGATTTTCCTGTTGCATCTGTCGTTGCTATGCAACCATGCACCGCGCTCTCCATAACGACAAAGACATTTTAAGTAGCCAATGGAGTTCCACCACCGAGAAACGCTTGCTGTAACGTTAGGTCTGCTACAAGATTTATTCACGGAGAAGAGAAAAACACCGGTAGTGTTTGGGTGCACCGCGATCCTTCATGTTGACTGAGCTTTCAATGTTGTTACGGAAGGGGCTTATTGGTGGGTTCTTCGGTTCGTTTGTGGCATTCTGAATCTGAAATGGTGAGATTTTTTTCAATCTCGCTGTGGATGCGACACGCCTATATTTGATTGAACTTGAGCGCGCAAACCTGGTGTATGAACGGCCTCTTTAGCCACGAGCTAATGCTAGCGCGCGAGCAGCGTGTTTGAACCGGTTTGAACCCCTGCACTAGAGCTCGGCTTTGTAGGCTACGACTCAATACTTTTTTGCTACTTTGTAATAACTTTCTGCGGCCAGAGTTTTGGCAAATGAACGAGGGTAAAATCTTTTTAAGACCTGACTAAATCAAATTTAAGACCTCAGATGAAAATCTAGCCGTTTTTAAGACTTTTTAAGGCCCTAAATTTAAAGTTCAGAATTTTAGACTTTAAGACTTTTTAAGACCCGCGGAAACCCTAGTTTAAAGATTCTTTTTAAAAAATGTGAAATGAAAAATATATATCATACTGCCCTTTATGTCGGCCATCCTGCTCTCAAAGACATTGGCCATAAAAAAACAAAACAAAACAATATCGGTCCACCAGAGTGGTGACAACAGCATAATAAAGTATGACAATACGAGATACACTTACCAGTTGAACTTCTCCGAACGCTCCTCTTCCTATGACCTTTACCACTTCATAGTCCTCTGCTCTCATACGCAGTTCCCGAATCTTGCTGATCGTGTCCTTATCTAGAAACAAACACGCACATGCACAATATAACCCAGAGCTGCAAGAGGCAAAAAGGGGACGATTTTACAAAGCGCTTTGGAGATTCATATTTTGTGAATAAAGTGATAAGATTGTTTTTTGCACAAATCACTCATGTCGCTTCATAAAGGTTAAACCACTGGAGTCTTCAATGATGTCTTTACTTCCTTTCTTGACCTTGAAAGTGGTAGTTACATTCGATGGAGGGAAAGAAAGCTCTCAGATTTGATCAAAAAGATCTTCATTTGTGTTCCGAAGATGAATGAAAATGTTACGGGTTGAGCGAGAGAAATTAATGACAGAATTTTTGAGTGAGCTATCCCTTTAATTACACCTCTTGCCAACTTTCTGTTTTGCATCACAGGCTGTATCATTTCTGTGCTTCAGTAGAGCAAATCACAGTCCTAAAGCTGGACTGACTGACCGTAGCACACTCTCAGTGTTTGCATCGGCTGCCAGTTGGTGCCAGCTCTATATCCAGAATGGCACGTTTTGCCACAAGAATTGTTCAACACAATGGTGGAAAAGCAGTAAGAGTGAGTTATTATATAGTCCTGTAGATCTCCCCTGCACTCATAAACCATTTAATCATAAGCACTTCTGGCAGTGCCTATAAGACAAGCATCTGCATATTGTTAAGAGTCCATTAACAAAAGCAACGTCACTGTAGGAGGAAGTGAAAAGGAATCCACTTAGGTGAGTTTGTGTAGCACTGAGAGCTTTATCTAACAGCTCTACTTCCCAAGGGGACGGGTAACCTTCACACAGCTTTAGTCATCGCAGGGCAAGAGCCGTTCTTTTCTTACGTGTACGAGTCACAAGTAAGCATGGATAAGGCGGAGGAGCAGCCAACAGATTTAAAAATATAGCAGAGACACAATACGATTTTGAATCACATTTATTCAATTTAACGATTTGTTCAAGTTGGAAAACGTCAGAACAAATAGGGCAACTGCACACTTGCATGTGCAGCTCATTACAAACCGTTTAATAAATAGTAAAAAAATGTAAATGTATAATGTGAATTGGCACACATTTATGGTTAATGTATTTGTAAACATTTTTGGACCACTTACTTTTAATTAAATTAATTGTTAATAAAGGAAAGTTAAAAGCACTTAAAGTTTTCCTTGAGCTTTTGACATCTAAGAGGTCATCATATTATAAGAATATCCTGTAAGTTTCAGAACTGAAAACGTCCTTGTTAGTCCAATAAAAGCTTTTATTGACACCAGCCTCAACAAACGTCTCGTTTTTGAAAGTGTGGAAGTATGACGTCAAAGACGCTAAGAAACCCCATCCGCTCATCAACGCCTACTTCAACACGGCCGGTTTAGCCCCGCCCACCGATTCGCGCATTCACGCATAGGTAAACAAAAGCATACCTCGTGATGACAAACTGGAGCGAGCTACCAGCAATAAACATTCCGTTGACAAAATGTTGTGCCGTGCCTGGCTGTGGAAGAAGACAGTCGCTGCATAAGCTTCCTCTGGATTCCAATATTAGGAATGCCTGGTTAAAATTTGTTTTTAATGACGTTCCAGCTGATGAGTGTAAAACATTATCCATATGTTCGCTTCATTTCACCGAGGATTGTTTTGAAGACACAGTTCGAGGCTGGATTTGCAGACCGATTAAGAGTAAAGAACGGTGATGTGCCGTCTATATTGGATCTGACAGGAATTTTGCAACACAGACTCTGGGTCGAACATGTATGGTCGAATCCGGTTGCCATTTGACATCATTGGACGTTTTCCCCACGTGCACCGATGGGTGAGTTAAACTCATTATAATATAAGAGGGAGAAATGAAGACGACACAGATATGCATTTTGTGTATGACCTAGAAGTATTTATTCAGCGATCGGCGGTTAAAGTTAATCTGATACGGAACATCGTTGTTGTACGGAACATGATTAGTCTACGTTACCTTCTATATTGGATCCAACAGGAGTGGTGCAACACATGTGAGTAATATTTTTATTTTAGAAATAATAATCTACTCGGCTAGCATTGCATTGTTACAGATCGTTTGATATCTAAATAATATATGTGTATGTGTCTACAAGTATCCATTGTATTCGAGGTGCTGTTGGTTCATTGTCCTGCGATTCGGGTATCGGACTCTGGGTCAAACATGTATGGGCGAATCATTCCGGTTACCATTTTACAACAGTGGTTTTCAAAACAAATTGCCCCACGTGCACCGACCGAAACCGACGACAGAGTTGAAGCTCATTATAATATGCAAAACTGTTATCCACTCACAGCAGTGGCCGTTTACTTCCTAGTCTTCAATGCGATACGCCCATAAAATCCAAGCATTTTTCAAGTAGGCTGAAAACTAGGGAAGAAAATAGCCCATAACTTATTCATTTTTATGTTTTTGAATGTAAAAACCAAGCGAACGTCATAAGTTGACCTCAGACAACAAAACAAAAACATTTAAAAAGCCAGTTCATGACCCCTTTGAAGGCACAATATGTAATTTTCGCAGCCAGAGGTCGTATTATTCTAAATAAAGACGTAGTTTTAGGGGTGGGCGATATGACCAAAATTGTGTTTCACGATATGACTAATTTTATTTCACGGTAACGATATATTTCACAATATAGTTATCCTAAAAAACAAAAAAACAAAAAAAAAAAGACAAAAAGGGCTTTGTATAATAAATAAACCCAAATACTTAAGAAATGAAAAGTACGTCACCTTGTTTTATTTTTATTTTATTTGGTAAATTATTTATTTGGTAAGCTATTTTTATAGCAAAATATAGTAAACAAAAAAGACTCATCAACTTTTAGATGAACTTCCCACAACAGATTGATATTAAATACAAATAGGTGCTTTTCAACTAATTTTTTAATCTTCTATGCAATTCAAAAATATTTTTTGCAATCTCATACATTGCTTTACTTCATCAATCAGTTTATAATTATAATATATATAACATAATTATGATACATTTTTACCACATGTGCTTATTATACTGCGTTTTAAAAGGCTTGTTTTGCTCTTTTTGTTATATCTGGCAACCCGTCACCCTGAGCTTTAATCAAGAGGAGTTCAGAAGTGTCAAGTTCAGAAGTGACTAGAAGGAGAGCAGCAATATGAAAACCAAACCGCAGCTACTGCTAGTGTTGACTAAGTAGTTTAAATTATACACACCTTATAACAATGCGTCGTCATTCTGACCATAGCCCGGTAAACACCGCGCGCTCTCTCAGTGCATGTGCGCACGCGTCTTTTGCATTAACAAAATGCGATCGATTAATTTGAGAGTCAAGTTGTAATCACGGATCGAATCAAAGGAAGATTTTTATCAAATGGTTCGGTAGGCAATTGTTTGGAGTTAAATATATAACTTGCGCTGCATATTTAGTAATTTTGCCTCAGAAACAGGATTCGTTTTAACAAGCAGGATGTTCATTCATGCTGAATGCGATTTTCATGTTTAAAAAGTAACTATACATAAGAGAAGGAAAGATGCGGATAACTATACATTAGTTAAGGTTATTTCTATTCGTAATGATATTGATATAGCCTATGAAATGTTATCAAGTAACTTCATGCTTTCCCCGTTGCGACGTGCACTCCTCTGTACTGCCTGGTGCTGCTCTTTCCCCCGAACATATCACGTTACAACAAACCTTTAGAAAACGGAATTCCTTTGTGGATCCTCTTGATCTGCTTTCTCCATGTTCTCTTCTGACAAATCTCAGCATCAGTCTCACACGCGCGTACACGGGAGTTAACCACGCCCACTTATTTACATTTCGCGGTATACACGGAATAAAAATATCTGTTACGGCTGACGTCTTTCTACCGCCGTAATCGATATATGTCGCTCATATCGCCCAGCCTACGTAGTTTGATGATGACTTGATTTTGCTGAATCGTGGGAGTCGTTGTCTTTACAGCCGGTGGAGAATACGATGGCACTCGGGCAGAAATCTTATTCATGGATGACTGGTCATTTTTAAAGATTTATTAACATTATAAAAGACGTTGGAGTGGAACGAGACTCGATGGAGCGATTGCTAATGAGAGACGAGAGCAGATGGAGCTTTTGTTATCCCGGCAAAGGCCGCTTTCGCTAATGCCGTGTCTGTGTGTGGTAATTAGGCTGCACGATATTGGTAAAAATGGCATTGCGATATTGATATGTCGGCGATATATATTGCGATATTAGAACAATTTCCCCAGATGATTTGAATAGCTCTATTTGGAGAATGAATCATTGAACGACTGGGGTGGTTTTGTTATGGAGTATATCCGCATAGAAACTAATATTAATTAATTGAATGTTGTTTACTAATGTCATTAACAGGTTATGTTAACAGAATGCTGCACATTCAGTGGTGGTTGAGGAGATTCCCTTCCCCTATATAAAGCACTTTGAGTGCAGAGAAAAGCACTATATAAATGTAATTAATTATTATTATTATTTAATGTAGTTAACTAGACTTTAATAAATGGAACCTTATTGAAAATGTATGTCTCTTGAGTTCAGTGTTGAATAGATCAGTTGTTTTAACCATTCATTAAAGTGAATCGGTTCAAATGAGTCATTAGTTCGCGAATTCGGACGTTTCATTAACGGACACTAACGCCATACCCGCTGTGTGATTATCCAGGCAGGTTAGGACATCGCACAAGATTTGTGTCAACACAGAAAACATTTCATCACTGGATCGCTTTTTTTATTGAAAGTGTGGTTTAGGCCTATGTAATGTCATCTGAATGTGTGGAACAGCAATTCACAACCAGTGGTAGTTCAGAAAAAGGTCTTCCGATCTTTTACCGTCATGTATTCTCAAAGATATTCAGTCAACTCAATTCATTGATATGCTCGAGCACGGGAGAGCAAGGGAGTTTGAAGACGGTGAGAGTGCATGCGCGACTTGGACTTCTCTCTCAGTTAAACGAGCGCAGAAGTCACTCATCGTCATCTGACATCATTCACCGGTCAAGTTTGGCGGGACAAAAATGCGCTTTAGTAAGGCTGACAGAAAGCAGAGCGCAAGTTCCAGTCTTCTTGCGCTTGATGTTTTAAACTGACAGGACTTGCAATTGATAAACTCTCACTATGATGGTTAAACTTTGCATTTAATCCGCGAATCACAAGCGTTACGGGCCGGGGAGCTGCTGGCACGCAGCCTACTGATCACGATCACTGGATTAACGATCCTAGTGACATCGCACATTCTTGTCGATGTGACTATCGTGACATGCGCACATCGTCAAATATCGATGTTAAGCGATACATCGTGCAGCCCTGAGTGGTAATGCAGCGCTGTTTTAATATTAGATACATTTGAGAGTGATAAAAGTTGTTATAATGCTTACTCTGTGCGTTCGCTTGGCGGCTACTCCATGAGACACTTGTTGCACACGGCAGGAAGCTGGAGCTATATTAGGTATGGTGAAATGGTACTCGCGGTAAATCAAGTGTGTGATTGAGACTGTGTTAACTAAACTGTGTTGATAAAACATCATATAATAAAGCGTCTTTGGTGTCCTGGCTAAAACTGGTTATTTATCCGGATTTAAACATTCTTAGAAACACTTGGGATAATGTAACTACACAAATCAACAAAATATATAACATCGTTTTAGTGGTTTTGGATATTTGAATCCAAAAGTCTTACATATTGTGCCTTTAATGTTACAGGACCTTATATAAACACACATTCTATTTAATGCAAAATGATCTGATTTGAATGAACAAACATTTCCTAACGTGTTACCATTTTTAGATCTGAATTCTCCGTGTACAATCTTCCAATGCAGATATAAGCAACAATAAATAAAAATTACTTTGCTTATCGGGCTTGAATAGACACTAAATTTTACAATTCATTTGCATACATATATAATAGAAACTAATCCCTGTGTGACTGAAAAAACAGTGACTTTAGTGGCAAGGTTTTGGCTGTTTGGCTTGAACCAATCACCGCCTGCTGGCAGTTTACAATTTTATGAGCAATCCAGTCATAGTGAATGAAATCACGTCCCCCATAGATGAGTGGCTAGAATCCCCAATGCAATGCTGTTGCTTTTCATTTTGTTTTGGAGCAAATGGGAATTATATTTGCAATGATCTCAATTTTCACATTTACTCTTCTATAGTTTACTTCTGCGTTCCAAACTTGGAAATGTAAAAAGGATCCATTGTAGTAGCTAGGTTGTTCCGGGTGGTTGGTTACTGGCCCTCAGTCCAAAGAACCCGTGTCTCTAATGACGTTCTACATCTCAGATAAGCGAGTCTATGTTAAATTTAGCCTCTTTATCATTTCTCAGGTCTCTGTAAGTGTAATAACACATGTGATGTTGTTCGTGTCCGTAGCACAAATAATATTAAAGTTTACTACTTAGAGCAGTAAAACCTGTCATTCATTGTAATGCCTCCAATGTAACGGAGAGAGAGAGAAGCGAGATAATGACATGTGGGTGACCACCATGCAGTCCCCAAAGCTCTTTTGTTGAGGGAATACTTGGACAGACAAAATAGTGTCTGACTGAAAGTACTGACCGCAAAAACAATCCCTGCTTGCAGTTAAGCAGCCTCGAATAGTTTAGAACAAGTTCCAGACAAAATACTTACATCTATTTAAGAAGTTATCGATGCTTTTGTTTTTCCTCAGGGCCGGAAAATCAAGGTCGTAAACCAGAGCATCCAAACTGTCCTGAAATGAAACAAAAAAACAAAGATTACTTCAGTGGAATGTGTATTTTGTATCATCTGATACAGTATTTGTGCTGCAAATAATCATCATTTATCACTTTCACAGACTAGAGTCTAGACGATAACTGTTTTTGCATCCTTTTGTTTAGGCAAGTCATCAATGAAATGAAATGAATTTGCAGTGTACATAACATAACAAACACATTGTAAGCATGCTAAAAACTAGTCTTGAAATAGATCATCTTCAAAGCACAGCCACTACAAATATTAAAGCTAAAGTTAATGAACCTATATCCACAAATCATTGTTAGTTAGTTTAGTTTTATTGATTTATATAGCACATTTAATAATGATAGTGTTGAGCAAAGTGATGCACAAAAGAAAAGTAGATGCATAAAAATCACAAAAAAAGAAAATCACAAATTTACCCAACAATTCAAATTCACACATAGTAAAGGCCTGTTCACACAGGGACGAATTTCGCACGCGTTATTTGCCGACATTTAATGCCTCGTGACAAAGGGCGCCAATGTGAGTGTTCACACTGACGCGCAAAACGCCACGTGTAAAAGCGCCATAATTAAAAAAATGCCTCGGGTTCGTTTCTTTCAGTTTGAACACGCCGCATCAAAAACTATCCGACCAATGACATTGCGCTTTTGCTCATGTGTTTGAAGCTTCTGAAGTTACAGTAAAACAACTTGGGGCGCTCAAACACAAAGTGGTCTTGCCAAGCACACATATGCAAAGGCGAAGAAGATATACGCCTCGCCGTCTACACAGCCAGGAAGAAATAAGACGAGGAAGATGCAAGGCAAGATGAATGTAGAACTGCTGTTCTCGTTGGTGCTAGAACATAAAGAACTATATGACAAACGTGACAGGGACTACATACATCTTGAGAAAAGAGGTTATGGAGTGGTATTGCAGAATAAACTGACACCATTAAATGTTAGGGAATGAATTTGCATGTTCACTCGGCTCATCATCAGTGAAAATCGCTTGGGTGTGAACACAAAATACGAGTTGAAAAAACGCTGACTAATAACACGCGCTGATATTCGTCCCGGTGTGTACGGGCCTTAACCCCTTAACTGTCACTTGCCCGTATACGGGCAACCTAACTTCACTTCACTATATTACTATTAAATCCTAATCTAGTCATGACAAACTATACATCATTGGAAAGGTCTAAGACTCCTGAAATAGATATTTTAGGTCTGTTTTTTTCTTACAAATTATGAATGAAAAGGGAGTCAAGGATGCCAAAAAGAATGCCATGTCCCCTTTAATAGAGGAGCCTGAAGATTAGAGTTGGGGGTTTGAGTGATCACACAGCACGCTCTGAACTTAGACATCGAGGATTACACTAGATTAAGATTAATCCCGTTGATGTCACTTATGCCACTGCCAACCTGGTTAGATCAGTCTACAGTTTAACCTTCAAAAGTTGATGGGCATTTATACATTGTACTAGGGCTGTAGTCAACCAATAAAATCCTTAAGTCGACCAAAGTCTTGTCCTGCGCAAACGATCAGTCGAACCGTTTTGATTTAACATTTTTTAAACAATTGTCATAGAGCATTTATAAAACAACAACGAAAAAACATAAAAAAATAAATACAACTATAATAATAATAATACAATTCTTCTGAAAATTAAGTGTGTTTTTTTAACTGCAAAAAGTGAGGAGCTCTGTCCGAGGTCTATGGTGACGCACCTGACCACACCACACGCTACAAAAATATAACTGCTATCTGCCGCATAATGCAAAATCTTAACAAAAGCTCTCGTTGATACAGCCTATATTCTTCTATGATAAAGCCATTAAAGGGCAAGGGCTGCTCTACGTCTTTTGAACATTCGGAGGTATATTTTTACAGACTGCGATAGAAAAGAGGAGCAAATGGATCACTGCAATTCACAGAAACAACTGGACTCCAGTCAGCGAAAGGTGGATTTGCAGTTATGATTTTGTGTCAATATGCTGAATTTAGCTGTAAAACCATACCCATATATTTTGTATTGTTATATATATATTAACAACTCATCAATTAAATATGTATCATTCCATATTCTGTATTATTGGATGTTTTTTTTAATAAACACTGACTAAAAAAAACTATAAAGTTTTAGGGCTGGACGATATGATGATATATAGGCTATATATAACACTGATATAAGTAATCACCCAGATTTAAACCTATATTGTATTTATATAAAACATTCACAGGCAAATTTGCTTTATGTTTACCGTCTATATTGCTTCTATTTCCCCGGTGTCGAAATCAGGCAAACATAAATGTCAGGCAACACGATTCCTGGCTGCATGTCAATAATATCCATGGATCACGATCTTTAGTAAGTTGTAAGGAACACTATATTGAGTCCAACATTTAATTTAAATTGATAAAATTGTTCGTTTTAGTCGCATTTTCGCAGTTTCCCCTATTAAATCCAGTCACGCAGCAGATCTTTTGCCATTTTGTCAGGCTGAGAAGGGGTTGTTCCGGCGGGAAAGTCACGTGTATGCATTCCCTCTATCGCTTGTTTGTGCTTCTTCTTAGCCTGTATTTCGATCAAGAGATTCGGTACTCCCAATAGTATAATAGTAAAAACAATCCAAGCCGGAAAATTCAGTCAAAGGCAGGGAAGCATTTTCTCATTAATAAAAACATTTACGTCAATGGCGAGGAAAGAGTTAAAAAAAGCGTTTTGTTTTTAAATTATTTTAAATGTTTTAAAATGTAATTTATTCCTGTGATGGCGTTCATCTGTGCGGCCATTCCTGGTTCCAAAAGAAGAAGATGCAGGGAAAATTTTTTTTATCATGAATTAATTATCATTAATTAATCATCAATTATCAACCTCATATAGACTTTTACAAATGAATATATTTGAATCAAGTATGAGAGAATTCTATCTTTTCATAAACCGAGTCCACATAACTACCACTTTGACACATTTAAAATTAGTAATCTGTCTGAATTGAGTGGTTTAGTCCAAATTTTCTAAAGACTCGAATTGCTTTATATGATAAACACATTGAATGAATTTTATTCACATTTTATTTTATTACAATTGTTATATTTTAACTGTAAAATGAGTATCATAGCTTAATTACACTCACCGGCCACTTTATTAGGTACCCCATGCTAGTAACGGGTTGGACCCCCTTTGCCTTCAGAACTGCCTCAATTCTTCGTGGCATAGATTCAACAAGGTGCTGGAAGCATTCCTCAGGGAGTTTGGTCCATATTGACATGATGGCATCACACAGTTGCCGCAGATTTGTCGGCTGCACATCCATGATGCGAATCTCCCGTTCCACCACATCCCAAAGATGCTCTATTGGATTGAGATCTGGTGACTGTGGAGGCCATTTGAGTACAGCGAACTCATTGTCATGTTCAAGAAACCAGTCTGAGATGATTCCAGCTTTATGACATGGCGCATTATCCTGCTGAAAGTAGCCATCAGAAGTTGGGTACATTGTGGTCATAAAGGGATGGATATGGTCAGCAACAAATACTCAGGTAGGCTGTGGCGTTACAACGATGCTCAATTGGTACCAAGGGGCCCAAAGAGTGCCAAGAAAATATTCCCCACACCATGACACCACCACCACCAGCCTGAACCGTTAAAACAAGGCAGGATGGATCCATGCTTTCATGTTGTAGACGCCAAATTCTGACCCTACCATCCGAATGTCGCAGCAGAAATCGAGACTCATCAGACCAGGCAACGTTTTTCCAATCTTCTATTGTCCAATTTCAATGAGCTTGTGCAAATTGTAGCCTCAGTTTCCTGTTCTTAGCTGAAATGAGTGGCACACCGTGGGTCTTCTGCTGCTGTAGCCCATCTGCCTCAAAGTTCGACGTACTGTGCGTTCAGAGATGCTCTTCTGCCCACCTTGGTTGTAACGGGTGGTTATTTGAGTCACTGTTGCCCTTCTATCAGCTCGAACCAGTCTGGCCATTCTCCTCTGACCTCTGGCATCAACAAGGCATTTCCGCCCACAGAACTGCCGCTCACTGGATGTTTTTTCTTTTTCGGACCATTCTCTGTAAACCCTAGAGATGGTTGTGCTTGAAAATCCCAGTAGATTAGCAGTTTCTGAAATACTCAGAC
This sequence comes from Hybognathus amarus, assembly GCA_030378365.1. NCBI lineage: Eukaryota > Metazoa > Chordata > Actinopteri > Cypriniformes > Leuciscidae > Hybognathus > Hybognathus amarus. The sequence goes on from JAQIUQ010000225.1 coordinate 231,084, forward strand.
CAGCCCTTCTGGCACCAACAATCATGCCACGTTCAAAGTCACTCAAATCACCTTTCTTCCCCATACTGATGCTCGGTTTGAACTGCAGGAGATTGTCTTGACCATGTCTACATGCCTAAATGCACTGAGTTGCCACCATGTGATTGGCTGCTTAGAAATTAAGTGTTAACGAGCAGTTGGACAGGTGTACCTAATAAATTGGCCGGTGAGTGTATATTCAATAAGGTCACACTTCATTTTACAGTGTTGCATGCTACATGAAGCCTGCTTAAAAGTAATAACAGTAAATTATGCATACATGCAACTAACCCTAAAGCAAAGCCTAACACCAACCACAAAGATATATTAAGTACAAGTTGTTAATTAATATTACTCAATGCTTAAATGTATTTAAAGGACACCTACACTTTAAGCTTTACATTTATTCATTTAGCTGACACTTTTATCCAAAATGACTTACAATTGCTATACATATCAGAGGTCGCACACCTCTGGAGCAACTAGGGGTTAAGTGTCTTGCTCAGGAACACACTGGTTTCTCACAGTGGATTCGAACGCGGGTCTCTCACACCAAAGGCATGTGTCTTATCCACTGCGCCATCACCACCCCCAAAATAAAGAGTATTCTTAATATCTCTTAAAAGATTCTTGATCTAAACACCCACACAATCTCATTCCTAAATGACAATGATTCGTCTGTCTAGAAAACTCACAATCACGAGAGAGCAGTTGTCAATAAAAGAAGAACCAGGATAAAGGTGTATTGTTCTGATATAAACACTGCTGCTAAGGAAGTGATTCAAGTTCAGTACATCTCCTCCAGAAACGTACATGGCACTTCAAATAACAATTAATCGATTACATTGTTACACCATCGTTGGTGACGACGACAAGTAGCCGAACATTTAAAAAATGTTTTTTTTATTGAATCATTCATTCAAGAGATTTGTTCAAAAATGCTGATTCATCCAGTAATGAAAAAGTATTAGGAATGACATATTGAATGATTAATTCATTCAAATGTTAAATAGACTGCAGCACTCAACATTTAGCCAGAACCTTGAGTAAATTACGTTATTTTGTTATTAAGTTGTCTTGTCAGACTTGTGATCTTGACAGATCGTGACAAAGAAAATCGTGATCTATCCAGAATAGTGCAGCTCTACTTACAACTGTAAAACTGCAAACCGCAGCAGGACTCTGAGCTGCACGTGTAAAAACACACGGAAACATGCAGTGCACCATATTCATTTTATTATCAAATTTGCAGTTTGATAATCGCATAAAGCCAAATTGCAATTTCAGTTTTATTTCGATTATTCGCGCACCCTACATCAATGTCTCTTCTGTGGCATTGTGAGCTATAGCTTTAGTGTTTACCTATAGTTTATAATTCTCCTCTTCCAATCAGCTGTCAATAAAACAATTCTGTGCGCCATTGAACTGAAAACAGGACGTGCAGATTCGAGGTTTATGGGCATGAAGTACTTGTACGTACAATCATTGTTATTTTTAAAAAATCACACTAAATGTAATCAGACACAATAAAATATTTTATTAAAGCATTTTCAAGGCCCGTATTCAAAATTTCTGGCAATTTTAAACCGTAAAAAATAAAATCAAGCCTTTTCGAAATATTTTACAAACTGTGGTAATAACAAACCTCTCATTTCAGAAATGAATGTTTGCATAACATCCTGCCAAGAGAATTCTGGATGGCCACAGTCACATTCCTCAGCAGGACTGTACACGTCAGAGAGCTATTTTAAGAATGCAGCCAAACAAGCTCCTAACAAAGTGGAGGAAAAAACAGCCAAGACCACAGTCAGAGAGTGAAGAGGGCCTTACATGACTCCAGACTAAGACTAGAGAGGCGTGCCCCTAACTCCAAGAGATGGTAGCACCGCACATTATTAAAGGGATACTTCAGGATTTAGCATTAAGCTTTGTATTAGTAGGAAACCTGTAGTATTTTCAAATGACCATGCTTTCCACCCTCATATCCCCCTGAGACGAGAGATTTATGTATTTTTTGTCTGGGAAAAAAATCCTATGATGATCATCAGAGGATATTTTGTCCAGAGGCTAAAGACTGCAGTCAGTAGTAGGGTCTGTCCCACATGTTCTCAACCCGCCCATAGAGGGATCTCGCTCACAGAACGCACACATAGTGTCAGCCATCTTTTTTGGAAGCCAAGCTAGCAGGCTCTTGTTCTGTAGAGAAAGCTGAGTAATAGGGGTTACATCTGGCCGTCGATGTTCAATGAATGACAAACATTCATTGTTTACATGCACAGCTTTTGTTTCAATCTAACTGAATTCATTCTGATTTCTGATTGGTGAATCTGAATGTAGTGTTTACATGAATGCTAAACAAGTGATCAGTTGATGTGCGTTTTACAAAATTCCCGCTCCTCCGTGAGAGATACGAGACCAGTGCGTCTCACAGGTCTCTCTCATCGGCAATCACGCCACCGGCCTCGTGCCGTTCTTCTGCAGCCTTCACTCGTCCTGCTCGCCACAGAAAAATATGATGAATGGCGACTTTAGAACGCAAAAGCCGAATCCCGGACATTTTGGCAGATCTCGAAACACATTTTTGGGCAGACTCATCACGGAGAATCACTAGTAGCCTAGACTTGTTTAACTACTGCGCTCTGTTATCGGTAGGCATGACCTCCTAGAGCAGCGAAGCAAGAGCATTCTGGGAGTTGTTGTCTATCATCCACATAAGCCAAAAATAAATTGTCTAGCTTTTCTCAGTCTAGAAAGCTCCAAATTCAAAAATAGTTTCACATTTCTTTTACATAAATTACACATTCATTTTCCAGAGGTGAAGTATCCCTTTAATATGACATGTTTTGTCTCTCAATCTCAATTGGGAGCTCAATTTGGGATGCAGATGTAAATTTATTTTCATTTAGCATTTTTATAAGATCAAATTTCAATGTTCTAACATTAACCATCTGTCTTCAATAGTATCATCCATTAGTATCATGATGACCTCAGGTTAAACCACAAATGCCAGCTAACTACAATGATAACATTTAACCATGGTTTCTATGGTTAGGCTAGCCTATTTGTTATGGAAACAGTTGACTAAACCATTTAAAATAAACTTAAAAACTGCTATAGCTTAATATTTACTAAAAATCTGAATATGCAATGCATCTGCCACAACACATGGTTACAGTTAGTGTTACTACAGTAAATCCATGTGAAATGATGATTTGTGGGTTAAAAAAAACCTACAGACTGGATGGTTGTGGCTCAATGTTTCTCATGTTTTCTGCATCAGTGTTGTTGAAAATGTAGCACTGGTTCATCTGGCTATAAACTAGCTCAAATCACCAAGACATTTGTATTTTTTAATCGAAGAAATCAAACAGGTTGATCACGTGATTCGGTCAATGAGTAAACGTATTTGGTCTAAGTTCATGCTGAGCTGTTTTTTTTAGCAAGCTGGTCAATGGTCCTTGTGGAACAGGAACGGCAGCACTAATCGAATTGGTGTTGGCATCAGTGCATGAAGGTCCTTAAACTGTAGGCTATATCAAAAGATAAACATGGAGACTGAGAACAGTTTCTGAAAACCGGCCAAAAGCCAAGGCCATAAAAAAGAAGTCTCTTGTTACCTCAGCAATCACAGACTTGAACAGTGTTGTCAAAAAATGTAAATACTGAAATTGTACAAGTCCTTTTGCAGTATTGGTAGTATAGAGTACTGATTTTGTTCAGTATTTGAGGACAAATGGAAGACAAAGGGAATTGAATCCTCATTATAAACAAAGGATTTTTATTTAATCAAGCTCAAAAACGGCTCATTTTGATATTGCTGTGATGTCACACGAGAAAATAAATACATTTGCATTTGACTGCCTCCAATGCAAAACATCGTCAGATAGTTATACATCATCGCACCATAGGCCCTGCCCACTGGCGTTCAGTCAGTTTGGTTAAATAACGGCTGACATTTGCTTAAATTGGATGTGAGGATTGCATCAAAAGCAAACAGAACCCATTATAATCAATGACGCTGTCTACACCTGATACAGTATACAGATGCAAACAGAACCCATTATAATCACTGATGCTGTCTACACCTGATACAGTATACAGATGCAAACAGAACCCATTATAATCAATGACGCTGTCTACACCTGATATAGTATACAGATGCAAACAGAACCCATTATAATCACTGATGCTGTCTACACCTGATACAGTATACAGATGCAAACAGAACCCATTATAATCAATGACGCTGTCTACACCTGATATAGTATACAATGCAAACAGAACCCATTATAATCACTGATGCTGTCTACACCTGATACAGTATAGATGCACGTTCAGTTTCTGACATACTCTACATGCTCAAGTCTGTCAACAATAATCACAATAGGCCATATTAGGACCCAAATTTAAGCTGTCTTACAATGATAATCAAGACTTTAGCTATACCAGATTTTTCTGTGATCTTAAATTTGATCAAAATTAATTCAGTTAATTCAAGACTTTAAGGTCCCCCAGGAAGACAATGGATTTCTGTGTTTCTGAATGTTTCTGCGTATGCATGAAAATCTCGGTATGTGTGAGCGTGTGTGTGCAAGCATGCATGTGTTTTAATAAGGACAGTATTATTTAGAATGGTGATAAAATGGACTGAAACTACCTGTGCATTAAACAGCTTTAATACTTGCCTTTCAGCCAATCCAAAAACTTTAACATAAGTGAATCTCAAGGAACATTCAAATAGTAACACATTTAATGTCATGACCCCTTTTAGCCAGATGTATGTGATACACTTCCTGTCACCAGTTGGTGGCGCTATGACCATGCCTTACATCATGTGATCAGCCTTCTTCACCAAACATACAGCTCATGTTTCATCTAAATCCCTCAATGCACACAGCAGACTTAGGCTAGACATTACACTAAGTATTAGATGTTAGAGTGATTGCTCAAACTTATGGTTTGTCCTTTTTTTAGATTCTGCCAAAGTTGGCCATCAGAAAACATACTCATCACCCAAAATAAAAATGAGATCATAATTTACTCACTCTCAGGCTCTCTGAGATGTAAATAGCTTTCTTTATTTAAGTGAACAGAAACAAAGATTTTTGTAGAAAAATAATCCATATCTTTTCTTAAATTGTGATTAAATGCATGATAATCTGGTCTCATGTGATTTTCTGTATGCTTTATTAGTATGGTGTTTACTGAGTTAGGTCTTTTCATATCCCATTTCATGCCAAACAATAAACGACCCCTTTACGCGCTCCCCTGCTTGGCCTTTCTCTCATGCCACCACTGAGTTGCAAGTGCACAAGTTAGTTATGCATTAGATATATCAGATAATAGTTCAATATATCAGATAGTAGTTGCAAAAGTCAAGGCGCAAAGATTTGAAAATGCAGTGAACGATGAGAAGTTGCAAGTGCCTTATAGAGGTTGTGTTGTGAAAATGAATGAAAGAAGTGTGAATATGTACTACAAGTTTGTGTCTGTTATAGTATTTCTGTGAATGGCATTTCACACATTAGTACTAATACTTGTTTTACTACTACTACTACTATTACTACTTGTCTGCAGCTTCATATTCAGAATTAAGGTTTGTGACTATTGTGTGCGAGTGCAAATTTCAACATTCAACTTAAGCTGCACATTCAACAATGAGTGTGTGATTTTTTTTACCATTGTAGACTAGTTGTTCTCTATGGAAGCTTGTTTCCGCCACAGAATGAAAAATAAAAAAGGTAATTGCGACTTTTTATCTCAAAAGTCAGACTTTTTTCCTGACAATTGCGAGTTTACATCTCTCAATTATGACTTTATTTCTCGCAATTCTGACTTCATATTCTCGCAATTGTGAGATAAAAAGTCGCACATTTTTTTCATTTTTTTCATTCAGTGGCGGAAACAAGCTTCCAAATTCTCACACACTGCGGGCACCAATTCGGAGTTCAAACAAGTGCATTTTGAATAATAGGTCCCTTATAGGTCCCCCTGAGACTCTCATTCGGCCATGTGGGAAAGAGATGTAAACACTGAAGTTCGCAGCAAGGCTAAAACACATTCAAATCCTGTTGTAAAGTGGCATTTGGGACACAGAAATTGGAATGTATTAAAGTGAATAATAAGTTCTGCATTATGGGACATTCACACAGGACATGGAATGGGACAGGGAGCGGACGGTTTCATACTGACTGCACCACTTATTTTCGTCAGGAAATATAAAAAACTAGTTAAAAAAGGAAATTATGATATAAAGTTGAAACAATCCTTTTCTTGAGGATAAAACTTAACTATTTCGCTTCACCTACCTGCCATTAAGGGGGGGGGTGACTGCGATTTCACTTTCATTTTAAATAGTGTGTAATGTTGCTGTTGGTGCATGAACAGTATCTGCAAAGTTGCAGCACTGAAAGTTCAGTGTAAACAGAGATATTGTCTTTTAAAAATCAGGAAGTATAATTGCCTACAAAACGACTCGTTTGGGACTACAGCTGGGTTATGGTACGTCACTAACCCACACATTTGCATCAACCCTTCCCTCAGAATATGCAGGAAAGGGCATGACCATATTTCAGCAGCTCCTCGTCGAGTGAGTTTTGTTCACGCAGCTGTCAGGTCTTCTGTGTTCGAACTTCCCACGGACGCTGTACTTCGACAACAATGGATACAATTTATGTTTGAAAGTGACGATCGTAATCTAGCTCTCTGTGCTGCGCATTTTACGGAAGACAGCTTCCAGAATCTCCACGAGTTCAATGCCGGATTCAACAAGAAACTGTTACTAAACATAAAGCAGATCCAACTTTAAAACCAGGCAACAGTTGTTGGGACACAACCTGTAAGTAGGCTAAGACTTAATCATTTTAAATGTATTTGCATGTATAATTCCAGACGTAGCCTTGTGTTTTATTATTTTTCAAATGCCAGCGCTGGCTTTATAGACGCTTTCAGCAGTGACAACATAAACACACGGTACTGCGCATGTGCATAAAACTGGCCCAAACTTAACTTCCGGCAAACTTGCGCAGACAATCCATAACAAGTAAATAACCATAGTAGCTGGTATTTCTTGACAGTCAAAGAAAATAAATGTTACCTGGCCAAACTGAAATGTGACACTACCAGACCCGTTGAACAAAAATAGGAGACAAGATGTTTTTCTACCGACGTGTCTGATTTACCGCAGTGTTAAAAAACTGTGGCGAGCGGAGCGCGGCGACGAGGCTTTATTAGGTGAACATATCTCTCCTTATTAGCTTCTTACATGCTTGCTAACCTTTTTTTAAGGCGGGTCTCCACATGACAGGATGTTGGATGGATCTGTGCAGCGTTATGATACATTCTGCTCCGCTGTTAATGTGTTTGTGTGAGAGAGAGAGAGAGAGAGAGAGAGAGCTTGCGAATATGCGCTACACGCAACTCTGCAGTCAAATACAACTTTTCCTTAAATTGTAAAAAACACGGAAATCAATATGTGGCGGTCAGCGCTGATAATGAGTTGGGCTGCCACTAATAAATGCATGGGAAACACTGTACCGGAATACTCGGATAAACCTAGCTATTTTAATATAGTATCTAATACAGTCAATGCCGTATTATCCAATAAACAGTATTAACAGAACGGAAGTTAACTTTGGGCCAGCTCATCACCATGGCAACGCGTCTGATGAAAGCGTCTATAGGCTAATGGGTATGCTATTTTGTGTCAACGACAAACGCGTACAAACATTATGGACCTGAATTTTGTACAAGTACTAATGTTGTAAACGTATTTTTTTATGTAAATATGTTTTATGACGTTATTTTATATTTGATCAAGAACGTAAACATGCCAACGCTGTTTGTGTTTAACATTAGTAGCCAGTCAGTTGCTATAGTTGCAAGTCAGATGCTATTGTGTAAAACAAACGTGCATAAAGTAAAAAAATGTAGCAAATTATCATTCAGAAAGCTTTATTAAGAGGCGTGTGTGGTGAGGTTCTGTTTGACTCTCTTCATCGCGGCTTTCTCCGTCTGATTCTGCCTCAAACTGAACTGCAGTTCGAACACCATTATTTACATCTGGAGCGGAGCTCGCGTTTCCCCGTAAAGGTAATGGGTGTTAACCTTCCGGACAACGTGAGCGACAGTTTAGCCAATCACAACACACCGGGCCAAACTAACCAATCTGAGCACACCGAGGGAGCGGTTTCATATAATCAGGAAGTGAACCACTCGTTCAGGGGACAGAGGAGAGCGCGGCTGACAATAAAGGTGAAGTTTATGAAAAATAAGACTTAAAAAAAAAAGAAAAAAACACAAATACATGTTATATTGCACCCCATTAACACAATCATGCGAAGAAAAAAAGCAGTCAACCCCCCCCCCCCTTTAAAATTACATCTAAACCACTTCAACATTCTGAAATACATTCAATGCTTTTAGCAGTGCTTCGCTGCACATGTGCCAGTGAGTGACATCATCACAGCTGAGACTTTGGCCATTTCCCAACACTCACACTTATGCGATCTTGCATCTTAGTGCATTTAATAAACATCATCACATCCACCAAAGTTCAACTCCAGTACTTAAGAAAACAAGCACAGAGGACACATACAATTACCTGGACGTGTTTTTGATAAGGACGCATCGAATGCGGACTTGATCAAATGGAACCAACAGAAATCCCAGAAGACATTGTGGGCAGAAGCCAGCAAGTATTTGAATATTTGTGTTCTCAACTAAAAGATTCCTGCATGCAAGCTCACAAATGTGTGATGGCTGATGAGAGTACACATTAGTTGTTTTTTTTGGCGTAATTTTAATAAATTGATAAAGACACATCATCACTTACAGAAAGCCTGCAGTACTCAGTCTACCAACTTAAAATGTGAGCAACAAGCTCAATCCTCACAAACATGAGTTTGTTGCATCCTCATGTCCCCATTCTTTCAAGGTAGCTTGACTGGTCTTCATGAGAACGCAAGACCCTTCTTTGTGTTTTGGAAGTGAGAAACAGTCTTACTCATCACTCATTCACCTTCGACTTAAACAAGCACTGACAAAACCACAGACGGGTGTTTCTCGTAATTACGTGACACAAAGCATGAGAAAGCCCGGAAGTCTTTACACAGTTAACACAACCTCAGGGCGAAGAAACAAATCTGCTAGTGAGAGGTGTAAAGGAAGTGCATGCTTTGTTAGTATCACTGTGACAAATTTAAATTTACAAAACTGGTTTAGATTCATTTTACAACATAATTATCAACTGGTGGAGTTTTTATATTAATAATTAAATAAAACTCAAAGAAACAGCCATGTACGGCTTCTTTGGTAACACTTTACGGTAAGGGTACATGAATTATCATTAATTCATGTATAAATGAATGCATGAACTATGCATTCATTCATGCATTAATATCTCATGAATCATCAGGAACTAACACAAGTTCAGTATTCTTCATTCATGACTTCATGAATGAACAACACCTTAATTAAAACATTAACTAAGATGAGCACATCATCATGAATTATGATTTATTATGCATGATCATGATGTTTTCTTTGTTCTTAGTCTAGGTCAGTGACCTAGTCACCACTTTAGTTGAGGGGCCACACACATGATGAAGTCATTAATAAATTAGCCTAATGCTTAGTTAATGATGACCACTGTATTGGACAGACACCAAATTAGACCAATCACAGCTCATAGCACACAGATTCTGTTAATCAAATACAGAAGTCATCATTAACTAAGCATTATCTATCAATGACTTCATCATGTGTGTGGCCCCTCAACTAAAGTGGTGACTCAGGTCATTTGAAACACTCATGAACAATGTGCTATTAATTGTGGCATAACTGTGAACAAAGAAAACATCATGATCATGCGTAATAAATCATAATTCATGATGAGGTGCTCATCTTAGTTAAAGGTCCCCTGACATGGGTTTTTTGTATTATTTTATAATGTTTCCTGGGTTGCCCTTATAATGTTAGTATGTTTTTAGATCAAAAATAGTCATAATTTAGAAATAAAAGGCATTTTTCCTAGCCTGATTTTAGTCTCTGCTTAGAACGCTCTGTTTGAAGGGGCGTGTCTGCTGTGGGATTCAATGTAACCGCCCTCTGCTGTGATTGGCTGACATGCTTGCATATGAAATAGCTATTACATGTGAAACTATCTTGAATACATTTTACTACAGCTATTATACGTTTTTACTATAACAGATATCGAGATTACGGATTCGTGAGAAGTTTTTGAAGTATTTAGATTCTCATCACATAAAATGTTGCTCTGATAAGATTGAGCAAGCAGAGGACAGTCTGTCGATCGCGAGAATGAAGATCTTAATGTAAAACGCAGTTTCTGCACTCTCTGCTTTCACCAATGCAGACACAATAATGTACAGTATAAGAGCTTCGTTGTGCAATGTAACGCAGTTTCTGTTCTCTCTAAAGCCCTCGTCCGCTCCATAGCCTAATGTGCGTTCTGCGCCTGCATTTAATGAGCCAACTGTCTATTTCTGCAGATATATTAGTCTATATTCGTCATTCAAAAAGGAAAACCGACGCTGCCTGCTGCAGATACACATGACGTAAACAAAGCAGCGCGTGCTGACTATAATGTGCTTTCTGCGCCTGCGTTTAATAAGCCAAGTCTATTTCTGCAGATATATTAGTCTATAATCGTCATTTAAAAAGGAAAATTGACGCTGCCGGCTGCAGATACACATAACGTAAACAAAGCAGCGCGTGCTGACTATAATGTGCTTTCTGCGCCTGCGTTTAATAAGCCAACTGTCTATTTCTGCAGATATATTAGTCTGTATTTGTCATTAAAAAAGGAAAACCGACGCTGCCGGTTGCAGATACACATAACGTAAACAAAGCAGCGCGTGCTTACCGTTAGAATATCAATCCCGCTAAACACTTTCCTTAAATAAGATTATTTTCATCCTATTCAAAGAAACGATGTGAAGTTGATAATAGTCTGGCTTGACTTACTGATGCATAAACAGTATCAAACGATTTTGAGAGAAAGATTAACTAACCTGTCTCCTGCCTGTTAGACCATACAAAACTTTGGGAGTTGAGTTGGCGCAGAGAAAATAAAATTAACCCATTGTTTCTTCAGAGGCGCGGATGAAGGAACTAAAAAATACTTTTGTGTTCATTTGTACATCCGAACACTGAGCAACTGCCATGCTTCACTCGTTTGCAAGCCATGATATTTCTCGAGGAAAAATAAAACCGCGCCTGCGCGTGTTCGTACGTCCTGCTCAGCTCGTTTTCTCATGGTCGGTCTCTGGGCGGGCAAAGCAGAGAAAGGGGAGTAACCTTTCCCCTATATGACGTTATATAGGGGGAGATTCTAGATCAGCGCGTTTGAGATGCAGATGGATGCAGAGAAGAGAAAAATAGCCAAAGCTCGGTTTACACCGATTGAAAATTCTAGACACGAGGGGACCAAATACAGTCTAGGGGAACTCATATTAATGTTAAAAAAACCTCAGAAAATGAAAATTTCATGTCAGGGGACCTTTAATGTTTTAATTAAGGTGTTGTTCATTCATGAAGTTCCTGATGATTCATGAGATATTAATGCATGAATGAATGCAGAATTCATGCATTAATTTATACATGAATTCATGATAATTCATGTACCCTTACCGTAAAGTGTTACCGCTTCTTTTGTTCAGAAGTGACCCGTGACATGGGACAACTGAACTACTAATCCAGATCTGTTGTGTGTATAAGGAGAAAGATCTAGTGGACCTCATACACAGCAGCCTTCTTTACACACTTTACAAGCCAGCAACACTGATACAGACACAGTACCTGACATTTCACCTTTTGGCGATCTTGTAAATAAATTAATGTCTCTGACTAAACTTTCTCAATGAAACATCTTACTCTCTTAAAGGGTTAGTTCGCCCAAAAATGAAAATTAAGTCATTAATTACTCACCCCATGCTGTACCAACCCCGTGAGACCTTCGTTCATCTTCGGAACACAAATAAAGATATTTTTGATTAAATCTGAGAGCTGGATCACTCCTCCATAGACTGCCTAAGGGACTGGCTCTTGACGGCCCATAAAGTCGTTAAAGAAAATGTTTAAATATTCCATGTGCCTACAGTGGCTCAATTATAAGTTTATCAAGCGACGAGACTACATTTTGTGCGAAAAAAACATAAATAACGACTTTATTCGACTATTCTATTACTTCCTTATGGGCGCATGCGCGAGAACTGAGTTGACGACGTTCTTCTTCTTCTACTTCTTGTTACCGGCTGCTCACCGCTTAGGAGTATTACCGCCACCTACCGTATAAGATGATGATCCATATATAAGACGCTCCGGAGTCCGGATTATAAGGCACACTGTCGTTTTTTGAGAAGATTAAAGGCTTTTAAGTGCACATTATAGTTGCGGAAAATACGGTAATTGAAAAGAGTATGTACAGGGCAGATCTTCCTCTGCTTGTAAACAGAAAGTGTTGCGCATCCAGCTATATCAACACATCATCTTATACTGTAGGTGGCGGTAATACTCCTAAGCGGTGAGCAGCCGGTAACAAGAAGTAGAAGAAGAACGTCGTCATCTCAGTTCTCGTGCATGCTCCCATAAGGAAGTAATGGAATAGTCGAATAAAGTCGTTATTTATGTTTTTCCGCACAAAAAGTAGTCTCTTTGCTTGATAAACTTATAATTGAGCCGCTGTAGGCACATGGAATATTTAAACATTTTTTTTTAATGACTTTATGGGCCGTCAAGAGCCAGTCCCTTAGGCAGTCTATGGAGGAGTGATTCAGCTCTCAGATTTAATCAAAAATATCTTCATTTGTGTTCCGAAGATTAACGAAGGTCTTACGGGGTTGGTACAGCATGGGGTGAGTAATTAATGACTTAATTTTCATTTTTGGTTGAACTAACCCTTTAACTGAATTAGCAATGGCTATTTACGCATGCCAAACAATAAAGGTCCCGAAATACATACTTACAGCGCAATGCTTTTTCCTCTTTCACTTAGGGATAAAAAGAAGTTTGGCCAATTAGTCAATTTGAATTAGCGGCAATTGCTTGAATGGTAGGTTCATTTATTAATGAAACAGTACAAAATATTGTACATAATGAATGAGATCTGACTCCTGCTGTTCTCTAGCTGAACTAAATTATTTTTATAACGAATTTTTTTTTTATAAAAGAAAACGGTAGCGGGGGGCGGAGCCACAGTGGGAAAGTGATGTAATCCATTTATGGCTGAACACCACATAACACAGACTATGGCAGCAAGCCGACTGGAAAGCCACTTTGAACTTCTGGAACGACTCCAAACAAACTTAATTTTGGCCTGATTTTGTTTGAAATTACGTCAGATTAGTTTGATCTTCGATTTCACATGAAGTATGTAGTGTCCGCAGGGTTCGCTGCAGAAAATTTTGTTAGTTAAGGTGGGGTTTGCCGTCACACGGGGTGAGGGGGAATGGGCGGGTTGGAAAAGCACGGCCGCGCCACTTTCTCCTTCTTTCGCAGTTGCTATGCAACCATGAACTGCGCTCTCCAATCTTTTTCTAAATCAATTTGTTTGTTTCTTTCGCCGAATGAACCAAATGATTAGGAAAAAGATTTGTTCATTTTAATGATCAAGTTCGAACAGGAGTGCGTTACAGAACAGAGCAAGGTGAGCGTTTGAGCTTATAAAACTTAAACTTTGTTATTTATTTATAAAATGAGCGATCGTTTCGCTTGATAAGACCCTTATTCGTCATCTGGTATCGTTTAAAGCAATTTGAACAAGTTTGCAGTTTGTACTGAAGTTTCTTTTGGAACTTGAACCGACCTGGTTCCCACTGAAGTCCATTATATGGAGAAAAATCCTGAAACGTTTTCATTAAAAAACCTTAATCTTTCGACTGAAGAAAGAAAGACATGGACATCTTGGATGACATGGGGGTGAGTAAATTATCAGCAAGTAATCCTTTAAACTCTGGCTAGGTCTATTATTACTCCTTCCGCAAAACTGTTACTGTAATAAAAAAAGTTTGTTTTTTGGTTTGTCCCTGTTCTGGTCCACATCAATGTGACAGAGTCACAGTACTTTTTTACACACATAGTTCATGTTCTAGATGTTGTTATATAATAATAATTATTATGCCCTGATTTTCAATTACAAAGGTAAAATTGCTCTTCATTTTCACTGAAGCAAGTCTTTGCAAGGGCCAAAGGATGAACAAAAAGCAAACGAGATCAGAGGCTTTAACTCTAGACACTGCAGACTGAACATGCGTCTCACATTGACACTACTCTGGAGGCATGATGACAAGTCAAAATTTGTTTGTGTCTTCAAGAGACACATCCAATGGACCATTTAGTTAGTGACATACTACGTACTTTGGGAAGGAGGGAAAAAAATTAGCTTGCTTGTCTAGGATCAAGTCCTGCTATTCATGAATCATCAACTTTTTTCTTTTTTCAAACTGCAAATCTGTGCCTCGAACCACAAGAATATACACAGACCATAAAGCACTGCACTGTAACACGCATACACTTGGAGCCACCCTGTGGTCCAAGACAAGAGGTTTTTTGATAATCTGGGAGTTTTATTAAGAGGTGGGTTGGGTGGCCGAAGGGAGGGGGCGAGCAAAGAACTTCATTTATCAATGGAAACTTCTTCAGGGCAAAAACAACACTCTCGTGTTCAGAGGCCTGGGAGCTTGTCTTCAAAGATCATTACTATTCATCCTCAACCTTATAAAGAGATCATATCACTTTACTAGACTTGAGTTTAACTGCTCTATTCATATGGATTTGCTTTACAACACATCCTTTTTGGATCTTTTATGTTTTGGTGACCTGGACTTTCAATGAAGGGATAGAAACCTCTCGGCTATCTTTAAAAAACTCTATTTTGGGTTTAGAACAAGATCAGGGTGAGTAAATAATGACAGAATCTTCATTTTTTGGGTGAAATGTCCCTTTAAATGTTAACCAGAAAACAAATGAAAAAGAGAAAATCACTCAGTGCTCTTAAATAAATCTCTAATAAAGTATTGTTGAGGACTTAACTGATTCACTGAAGACTATGCAGTGTTTTGTTTGTATATCTATAGTCGACATAACTGTCACTTTCTTAGTCTGTTACAATGAATGTTTCCTTAGAGAAAAGCATCATGCTTTATTCTGTGATATCCTTCTGTATTTTAGGACCATTAAATGGGATCTCCAGTTTGAAAGATCACAAGATTCCTGAAGGTTACACTTCCTGCATGTCAATATACTGTGTGATGTATTGAAGACATGCTTTCACATCACAGAGGAGTTAAGACGTATCCTGATGTTAATGAATTCATTCATTTTAGTTCAACGAAGACAAAAGCTCTTTTGAGAGGGAAGGCTCTCGTGGAAGCTGACTCTGGTTCCATTCCTTTTGCAATATTTAAAACTGATCAGCTGATAGATCATTTTATGTAGACAGCTTTTTATTTGTTCATGTTTGAGTCTAAGAAAAATCACATTGGTTAAATGTAATGGTGATAATTCCAACAATCCAACAAAAATGCGATCACAAGAGCGATACCGATTTTATTAGGGCTGTCAGACGATTAATCACGATTAATCGCATCCAAAATAAAAGTTTGTGTTTACATAATATATGTGGGTGCACAATTATGGGTGCTGTGTATAATTATTTTGTATATATATTAGGGTTGTCAGTTTAACGCGTTATTACGGCGTGCAACGCAAACCATTTAATGGCGTTAATTTTTTATCGCGATCAACGGCTTTTGTCCTAGCAAACTCTGTATTTTCACATGCTTTGCAACAGGACGCGGCATGCGTCCTGATCAATTCGCGTCTTGCGTCGTCATCCACTCAAAGCCGGCTCGCAAGCCCAAACAAGTGTGTGCGTCGTGCCTGTTGTTTTGTTTCCAGTCTAGCTAGATCCACTTGCGCTTCGGTTGAAGAAGCAACAGAACGTCCTCCAAGCCATTGAAATGAATGGTTTTCAGAGCTCAGCACGAGGACGTTATGTGCCGGACACACTCGTTTCGAGCTTGCGAGCCGGCCAAATAGTAACGATTTCACGATTTTGAGTGGATGACTCAGCGCAAGACGCCAAAATGGATGCCCTAAGATTCTGAATGGAAAGTTTACTTTTAAAAAGTGGCCAAATTGTCCCATTAACAAGACCAAGTGATCTGTGTGTTTTGTCGTTGTGAACTGAGCCATCATCATCACAGCATGTCCAGTCTGAAACACCACTTGATGATGGCCAAGCAAACACACACACACACAATGATGCGAATCTCCACCCCTTGTCAATATAAGGAATATAAGAGATTAAAATGATAAAAAAATAATAACAAAAAGAAATCAAAAGACATTAAGAATAGGTAAAAATGTGCAATTAATGTCAGAGTTAACTATGACATTAATATGAATTAATCGCGATTAAATATTTTAATTGTTTGACAGCACTAATATATATATATATATATATATATATATATATATATAAAAACACACACATGCATGTATATTTAAGAAAAAATATTATTTATTAGGGGTGTAACGATACACGTATTTGTATTGAACCGTTCGGTACGAGGCTTTTCGGTTCTAGAATTTCGGTACGCATTTTGAACCGAACGGTTCGTCGGTTAATCTTTCCTGCCGACCAACATTTCGTTATTCAAATGTAGGTGCGTCCCACGTGGCAAGCACGTTCAGTAATGTAAGAGACGTTGGCGTGACCACAACATTGCCCAACATCAAATGGCAAATGTAATGTAAGCGAACGAAACTGAGCTACTCGTTATTGTGTGGTTGTTTGGATGACAGACCGTTTTTCAGTTTGGACCAATGCAGCGCGAGCCGATCTTGATAAGCACTGTTACTACAAAGCCAAATCCAGTAAAGAAACATTTGAATTCGCCAATGAAGTGATGACATCGCTGCGAGATCTAGTAAGAAACATTCACATTTCTCTGTTTATGACGCTCAAACAGCGCTGACGTGGAAACCAAGAAGAAACATTGTGCCATGAATGAACTATCCAGTGTCCACAGATCAGCAACCAAGGATCACCAAGTATTTACTGTATAACACTACTATCTGTAAGTTTGGCAGGAATAGTAGGCTATAATGCTTTCAAGTAACATCACGTCGGTTGTATTTTGACATTATGAATGCAATTGCTGCCCTCAAATGTTAATGTAAACTAAATTAAACCTTTGTTTATAACTACTACAATATTAATTTTTATTTTGTCCAAGGAGCTGTTTTGTTTTATATGCTCCAAAGAAAAGTCAAGTATAGTTCCATCACAGCTCAAAGTTAAAAAACATAGTTTTAATAAAAATATAATTAAAAAAATGAAATCAAGGAAATTTCTCTGCCATTTCTTTCTTTTTGCTGTATTTGAAACGTACTGAACCGAACCGTGACACAAGTGTATCGTATCGAACCCAACCATGAATTTTGTGAACCGTTACACCCCTATTATTTTATATATAAAATATTTATATTTAATATACATTATATGTAAATCTATATACAGTATATACATGAAAATATTTCTTTAAATATATTACGAGCATGTCTGTGTATTTATATATATATAAAATAATTATACACAGTGCACTGACATATATTATGTAAACACAAACTTTTATTTTGGATGCGATTAATCACGATTAATTGTTTGACAGCCCTAGATTTTATGCAACCGGTCCAAAAACAAGAAGTTATTACTAAGTAAAAACAATTTTAGACACAATTGAGTGGTGCAGGTATGACATCCTAACTTTGTAGGACAAACGCTGTAGCGAGTGCATTTAAGCACTTCCGGTTCCATCGTCCTGAAGTCAGTGTGTTTCTTGAACAGGGTTTTGGTTAAATAGCTGAATTAAGGTCTGTGTGAACACAAGCTCAAGACACTTTCACGTTTTATTCTACGACATAAAATACATCAGTATTACCACACTTGTGATTTTTTGAAGCAGTTAAACATCTTAAAAAAGGCAGTTGCTAAGAAGTGGCTAAAGAGACTACAGACACTGTTCAAGGAGATTAAACGTCATCAGCCGAACAGTTAAACTTGGTCTGCTTTAACAGCAGCATTATGATTATAATTGTGCTCTCATAAACTATTCTTACACAAACGCTCTGGGAAAATGTTTTTAGATAAAAACTGAAAGTTGTCGGAGGATTAGTGATGGTGACGTTGTGAGGCCGTGGTGTAGTTCGTTTAGCTTTTTACCTCTGGCGACTGCATTTAGGCTTCAAATATTCATAAAATTTGTGTTCATCTGTGATAATTATTTTGATGGACAAAACGTGCAAGTATCATAAACATTAGTTGAACACAGAACTTGTTTTTGGCTATAATCCAAAAGCCTATGGGAAAATCCTATTGGGTTTTTCTCAGAGGGAACCAGTGTGATGCAAACTGCTGGTTGGCCTACCGAGTGACGTCATTCCCGCACCGCCCTATTCAGTTTGTTTTTGCTCCGCCAAAAAAGCTCCAAACAAGGTCAGAAAGTCACTAATCACAATTAATCACACATTTTTATCTATTCTAAATGTCTCTTGATTTCTTTTTTGTCCTATTATTTTTCTCATTTTATTGCACTTATCCACATGGAAAAGTTGATCGGCTTGCCTTGTGCAGATGTTTTTTATTGAAAACAACATTGGCATATACTGTGATCAATTTCACACTAATGTTCTCACTTGGAGCAAATAATCTCTCAATTTAACACTGTCCATCAGTAAGGCCCTGTTTACACGAGAACGCTCAGGGTGAAAGCGTCAAAATATTTATATCGGATGTGCCTTTCGTTTACACGGCGACGGCGTTTTGAGGCTTAAAAGCGCAAAAAAGTGAAACCACCCTCCAGAGTGGAAATCTTAAAAGCGCTCCACCGTCGCGTTCCCGTGTAAAGGGTAAAAACGCAAAAGTCTGCTTGACTGTGAAGTTTGTACGCAGGCGCGTGGACTTGGTGGTGTTGTAGTATGCACTCCTAGCCGCCTGAAGTGCATACTACATTGAATTTCACACACTTTTGCGTCACCGTTTGCACGCGATTTTCCACACAAAACGCTCGTCTAAACGCAGAATAAAAAGTGATGACGCAACGCCACTTTTGCGATTTTCTCTTCAGAATCGTTTTCCGTGTAAACATAGCCTAAAAGGGTTAAATAAAAAACTGACGAGGGAGAGGAGAATTCGCATCAGCTGTGTGTGTGCTTGGCCATCATCAAGCAGTATTTCAGACTGGATGTGCTGCTGAATGATAGCTCAGTTCACAACGACAAAACAGACAGAATCAGTTTGGTCTTGTTAATGGGACCATTTGGCAACTTTTTTAAAGTAAACTTTCCATTCAGTATCTTATTGGCATCCATTTCGGCATCTCGCGCTCGTCATATCCACTCAAAACGTAACGTCTAACCAACTATTTGGCCGGCTCGCGAACCCGAGCAGTGTGTGGCATGTGTGCTTTGTCAATTCTCATAGTACGCTTGCGCTTTGGTTGATGAAGCAACAAAGCGTGCGTCAAGCCATTAGAATTAATGGGTTTCATAGCACTGCGCCACATTGCATGTGTCCGTTCAGAAGCATGTAAAGAGACGTACAGAGTTTGCTAGGCCAAAAGATCCTGTTAATTGTGAATTAAAAAGTTTCATGCTGTGTACAATGCGGTTTGCGTAACTGTTAATAACGCGTTTAACTGACAGCCCTAATAAATCCCATTAAAATTGATTATTAAATTGTTTAATTGGTTTACATGTAGTTTCAAGAGTTTCAATAATAATTTTTAAACATCAAAATGCACAAGTGGCAGCCTGAATTCCAGTGTCCAAATTCACTTCATTCACTTCTTCAAGTGGACTATAGGCTATTAGTGCACCAATGATGATTTGATTGATTGGCAACAGCCCTATGGTGTCTTATTATTATTCTGATAGAACTTACTAATTCATTTCTGGCATTAATTGTATAAATAATCTTCATCTAGCCTACAGCTGTTCTGTTGTTGCTGCTCGAATTGTTATTTATATCAGGGTTTTTAAATATACAACTAAAAGAGCACTTCCTTGCAGATTTATAATGTAGTATTAGAGGCTATATGACATCTATTCTAAACTTTGACTATGTTCATCCGTCCAGAGACCACAGCATAATCTGCTTATTGTGCAGTTTGTGCAACTCCAATGAAGTTCTAGTTGATGTCATTTGTAGAGTACGTAGGGCCCTAACTATGACTTAAACACATTCATAAAATTAGGTCAGTATGCGGTGAGAAATGACGTCGAAATTGCAATTTCTGACACATTCCTCCAGGAATGTAAAGTCAGAGGAAAATATAACATACGCTGGAAACACTGATGCAGGTCCTCAGAGCAGAGGCCAGGGAACAGAAACTGTCATGAGCTTCCCAAGCATCGGCCAGTTGCCCTGAGGTAAACGCAGTTCTCGACGCTCTGAACGTTGCAGCTTCACTCAGACATGTCATATCTCGAACTAACCCTGGAATAGGACGCATTAGAGGGCGGATGCGGGACAGCGGAGCAGATACACATGGAAAACACTGGCCAAAGGTGAAAGCGTTAGATGAATAAAACAAAAACGACTCTACTCTTTCTGTTTGCTCTTCAGAAGAGCAAACACAATACAGTAAAGCTATACAAATGTGTATAACTAAAAGGCATTTGAATTTATCAAACACTTGTGCCACATAATTCACAGCCAATCTAACAGGATCTTTACATAAACCCGTCAATTCTAATCTACAGAGACACTGCATTACCATTTATTCACTCAACTTTCCCAGCAAGGTTCCAAGCAATACCCAATAGATATTATGTCTAATATACTGCATTTAAATGTAAATACATTTAAATGTAACAATTTTTGTATAATTATGTATAATGTATTGTTGTTGGGATACTAGACATAATTTTATTTTATTTGGACCCCAGGACGACTTGCAACTATTTTTTGGAATCAAATGGGGAGAGAGATTTCCAAAGAGTTATTTATGCGTGACGGTGGAGTTATTAATGTTCATCATGTGGTGTTTATTTACTGGGAGTATGAGAAACAAAAGGCTCTAGAAGCCCCAGATATCTGTAATAATAACTTCCAAATAATCTCAGTGAAGAAAAAGATTACAGATAGATCATATATGCCTACAGAATCAATTCTTTATTAAGATAAGTTGCACCAGTTTAGTGTAAGTTATTACCTTAGTAAAGTTGGCAAGGACATAAGTATATTCATTTCAGCACAAATTGTTAGTTTGATTTCTCAAATATGGGTTTCTCAGAATGCTTTTATTTCATGAGCACACACATCTGAACAGAATTTTTTTGTTTATATATATCCTGATCACATGGTTCGCAAACTTCAGCATTGCAATATTTACACAAGATTAGGTGGTATTACAGTTATCCCATACTGTCTCTCTCATATGCGCGCACACACACACACGAGTGTAAAGCCATGTGAAGATCGTTCCATGTCATGCCTTCTAGAGGATTTTCTTGTTTTGTAAAATGCTAACTAAAAATGATAGGTAATAATAATATTATTAATATAATAATATTAATATTTTAGTAATGATAATATATTTGATTTCTTAGTAGCATCATACAAGCAAGATATTGTTTCATCCATGTTTTAAATTGATACGAGTTCTGTTGTGCAGTATCTTATTTGACAAAAAGAAAAATGCAATGTTTTGTTGTAAATTAACTTTCATATTTAATTGTCAAAATTAAAACAGAATTTAGGGGGGACCCTACATTTAAAAGTAGTAATTCTGTGGAGTTTAAAGGCGCTTTTCCACTACAGCTCGGCTCGACTCGGCTCGCCTTTGGTTTTCCACTGTGTAAAAGTTGTACCTGTACCTGCTTCCGGGTACTTTTTTTGTACCACCTCCGGCGAGGTTCTGAGCGAGCTAAGGCGAGGTACTAAAATGTGACGTGAAAACAACGCCGACTGCTGATAGAATTATCAGAGAGAATCATCACCATTCACTGCGTCATCATTACATGTGTCAGATGGAGTATCCAAAATAACCCCGCCATTTTTAAATAGTTTGGCCAGAGATATTTACTAAACTAACTACTATTATTATGACAACTCGGAAGAATACGCCAGGGTCAAACGAGAAGGTGCAGACTTTCCTTTGTTTGGTTGCCGAAGAGAGGATCCAGCGAGAGCTTGATAGGGCAACGAGGAACGAAAGGCGTCGCTATGACGACCGGGTACTATTTGTGGCGGTACTGTCTGCAATGGAAAACGGAGCGAAAATCGAACAAATATGTGGAAAGTATGGTAACGCTTCCTTTTACAGTACAGTACTTACAGTGTACTTACAGTGTACTTACCTAGAAAGTACTGGCTAAAATAAGGTGAGTACATGGAACAGGGTTAGGTTTAGGGGTAGGTTCAGGGTTAGTACTAGTTATTACCCAGTATTTGTAGTTACTAAAATAAGTACATTGTATTTACATGGTTAACTGGACTGTAAAAGGAAGCGTTACCGAAAGTATTTCCTTCCCCATGAATGGTAAATGAATATCGATATCGTATGATATGGAAAAAATATAGTGATTTCCTTGATATATTTATTTCATTATAATAGGTATAACTTAATATTTTAACTAATTAAAAATGCTAAATGATTGACCAAACACTTTGTCATTAATTGGTGAAATAAATAATGATTAGTCGATTAATTGTTCTAATAATCATTAGATTAATCGATTATAATAATTTGTTGCAGCTCCTTTATATGGGGTGGCAGACAACTAGTTGTCTAGCATGGTTCGGTTCATTCGGCGCGGGTTTGTCGAGAATGTGGAGTCCTGAAACGTGCTATTTTTTAAGTATTATGGTCCGTTACACCGAACGCAAATTTAATTATTTGCACGAGTAGTACACACAAGACGCGAATTAGGCGACGCGTTTGCCACGAACATCTTCCGCCCAAGTTGAAAAATTTGAACTCGAGCGGAAGATTCAAGCATCTAACTAGACGTGATAGACGCGTATTTGACGCTTCATTTGCGCTCGGTGTAAACACACCATTATTTTGTTAAAAAATGCAGTTCAGTCATAAAAAAAACTTTCAAAAGTGCTGCACTTCCAGTCATGAACATCTGCTCTAGCTAACTCTTGTTTTGTGAAACATGACGAGGGATTAGTGAGATGCATACACACATTGCAGATTTATTTATGAATTTTCATAATCGATGACTTTGATTACGAAAAGACGTCAATTTGTGTGAAATGATGTGTTTGAACGTCCGTAACAGCAGCATTCTGTGTGTGTATTACTACCATTTGTAGTTTGCTTTTGGGATCTGAATCTGATTTTATTTTATTTTTTCCACACGATCCCTCATTTCACACATTAAACAAGGACATGGTAGCGAACAACAATACCTGCTTGTGATAGCGCTTGAAAATAACCTGCATCTGAGGCTATCGCTAAATATTATCATACACTTATACTTTCAGATGGAAACTTCTTGATTCTGTAATTCGAGTAGCAGGACTTTCCTAAAAGGACTAACATCTCTACGCCCTTGCTTCCTTTAGTATACACGGTTCTATGATCAATGCAAATAAGCCCCACCTCCACTCACTCACACCAACTCTGAGATCAACTCATTGACGATCACATGTTGACCTGATTGGTTACTTACAAGGTAGTTAGTTTGTGACGTCAGAGACGCCAGCGATTTCAAACCATGTGTTTGAGACTCTTCGGTTCAGTTTTAGGCGGATACTCAGCAATGGTGTTGAGTTAAAGCATATTAAAGTCACCACACAGACACATAGAAACATTAACAACTTGGTTATCACCACGGGACTTTAAAAAATATGAATAAAAGGAAGTAAACACTGTAATCAAAAAGGCACTCTGTAATAACACTAGTTCTACATACAGCACACAGTGAAATTGACTGAGGTGGCTGAATACATAACGCGCATTGAAATCAAGGGTTTAAACTCAGTGTGCATCGTGAGCCTCCAGAGAAGGTGAAACTCTCGTCTACTTTCAATTCACACAGACCAACCGTCCGTCACAAACAGCACACTCATTCATGCAGGATACACACACTTCAGAACATCTCACAACTGGATTCAACTAAGTCTGCAAGGTTTGTGAATGTTTATTAGATATTCAAAGACTTGTTTATTACTATTGTTTATTATGTTATAAATGCACATTTGCTGAATGTGGACAGTAAATGAGGAAGTATTATAGTGTTTTCCTTGTTATTATTGTTAAATCAAAAGCTATAGGCCGAATACATTTTCATATAGCCTACATTTTAATTTCTTTGTTTAACAGTTTTATCCAATAATGTATTAAACTGTTAAACAGAGTTTAAGACAGACAAGGGATGTGCTGTGTGCTCAGGCGTTCTAGCAATCGTCAAAATAAAAGTCCCACTTCAGACACATCGGCCAAACAGAATCCCTACCGGCCTGATGCTGAAGATTCAAAAAATATAAAATTTCAAATATCGGATCAGACAACACATCAGCCTTGACGATATATTCGGTTAGACTAGTATTAAATAATGTATTCAAATAAGTTATCGCCAATAAGTCATATCGCCACCTAACTAACATCCAACCAGTGCGGAACTAATTACTTAATATTTGCCATTTTGAACACCACTATGAAAATTATTACAACGGTAGCATGTCTATTCAACAGGTAAATACAATATATTCCTTTTAGCCTAATAGTGAAACTGTTAAGAAAGAAACTGCATGTCGTGTAACAGTAAATGTAACCAGTGTGCATTAAAGCTCTTAAAGGTTCAATACCTAAGATTGCATATCACTAGAGGGCGCTGACATTCAAAACAACAACAACGGCTTTGCTTGATGACGACGTGGAGGAACGCAGAATGATGGGAACTGTTGTTTTCAACTCCACCGTGGATAAATCAGGTGAGACGGGAATCGAAAAATTAGTTGTTGAATGCACGCAAGTTGCTATATGCATAAATATAGCCTATGGTGTGGTAACAGCTCTTCGTGCAACAGCTGTTATTTTATTGGAGATTTTACTACGTTTGGGCAATTTTTTCGATTAATTTGAATTTAATGTTTTGCCTTTTATTGTTTTTAAATTCAGAAATTGCAGTTTTGAATAAATGTTAGGAAACGTTACAATTAGAAATGTTGACAACACGGCAATGATGATTAAAAAAAGCAAAGTTATTAGACACAAGTTTAACTTTTTACTTGAGCGCCGCTTTTTAAAATGGCGTTTCATAGTTAGACACTTAAAGACATGAGTGCAACAGCCAAACACGCCCGCCAAACATGTAAAGAACTAGTACTGCATGTTTAATATTTCACGTCTGTATGATGGTGACAGGCTGAAAGGTACTGTTATTTTGTTTTTACAAACTTGCAGTTAATAATATTAGCTAGAGGTCGAACCGATTTCATCGGATTTGCCGATTAATCGGCACCGATAGTTGATTGGTGGAACTATCGTTATCTGGCAAAAATCCGCACCGATAGTTATTTCCTGGGTTCGTTCGTTGCTGGGGCAGCTGAGAAGTGCGCGCTGTCATTCATTACACAGTACGAGAGAGCTGAGAAGGGTCTGCTGGCATCATGCAGTACAAGAGCGGCCTCTAGAGGTGTCATAAAAACTATCAACTGATGCCTCGTGTTGTTTATTTTGACACGTGACACTGCGCGCTGCACTGAGAGCGCGCGCTGTGTGGAGAGTGGAGATCGCTGACATCTGATGCTCGTGCTAAAGCACGGACAGCAAAAGGTACACAGGAAATTTTGTCATATCATTATAAACTGATGAATTTGTTGACTAAATGCTGCATTAGTAGAGAAAGAACCGCACAACAGCATGTTTGTTTGCCTTCCAGAGTGGCTGAGAGGACGCACATTAGTAGTAGCCTACCTAAGCGGTTAAAACACTGACACAAAATACACCTAAGTCTGACCCGAATGTTTAATGTCACAAATTGATACCATCTATTTGCATTAGTTTATATCCAGCTGGTCACTTTGATGCATCCATTATGCAGCGACGTTGCATATAAGCTAGAGACGTATGATAGCAAACTGATATGTTCATACACCCGACAAAAACAAACGAATCAGAGAAGCATTCGATTTTCGGTTCTTTTTTTCACCATCACTTTAATACATATTTATTTTTTATTAAATATTCATTAAGTTCTATAAAATAGAAGCAAATGTGTGAGACTTTACATGTAATATTTATGTAATTTCAATGCTCTGGCTTTGTAGATATTTAAAGTTGGCCATATTTAAAAAATAACTCACAATAAAATCCCATATGTAACATTAGTCAAGTCAAGTATATTTATATAGTGCTTTTCACAACACAGATTGTATCAAAGCAGCTTCACAGTATCAATCAAAACAACATAACAATGTTTGTTTATTAGTGAAAAAGACATCCACGTTTGGAATGGCTGATCAATGGTATTAACTAAGGTTAAAAGAACAGTTAAACAGTTACATTTGGAATGTTTAATTTGTTATTTAGAGTATTATTTTTTTGTTTGTTTGAAAGAATGCCTTTTATTGACATGTTTTCATGGATCATACAGTTTTTTTTTAAATACAGTATTTTTATTGTTTGTTTGAAAGAATGCCTTTTATTGACATGTTTTCATGGATCATACAGTTTTTTTAAAAAAATACAGTATTTTTATAATACAGTTCTGCACTGTTTTACTTGGAGTGTTATGTTTGTTTTTATCCAGTATCAATTTTAAAAACTATCGGTTGATTAATCGGTTATCGGCAAGTACAGCCCAACCTAGCTATCATTATCGGTAAAATCCAATATCGGTTTACCTCTAATATTAGCCTATTACTGATGTCATACTTTTAGTCATTTTGAATTTGAAAGGCCTTGACTTTTTGAATTGACCTATAACACACAATGTTTACTTTTTGGCTAAGAAATATTTAGTATTTTTCTTATTTTATATTATTTCTGACTATATAGGATATATTTTAGATAAGTTTGTACAATATTTGCCTTTATATTTTATGAATATTTTCTTCAAAGATATTTAACAAAGACATTCGTTTACATTTACACTGTTTACGCCAGGTGTGGCGCACTTATTGGAATATAACTTTACTTAACCAGAAGGTTAATAAAGAGAATGATTGTTACTTGAATCATATTGTAGTTACATTTTAGGTTGACGAAACTAAACTATCAGTTTTAAAAACAAACACGCTTGATTGTAATTGATCAACCGGCAAGGGTTATGAATGGCTGCAGTCATGTATTAAACACACACACACATATATATATAATTTATAGCTGTCTAATTCAATACATTACTATACTGTGAAATCCTGTGACCTGTATTTACTACAGTGGTTGTCAAAGCCTGTGAGACTCAAGACTACACAGAAAGAGTACATTATGAAGTGTGATGTCACTTAATAATTGAAGCTCTCAGTGAGAATGATCCTACTGCAAGGCAAGATTTAATACTATAACTCAAACAATCTGTTTGTCTCGAGTGTGCAACTCAGTCAGGAGAGCTCAAATTCCTTAAGAAATAGATGCTCAGATGTAAGAAATCATTTTACAAATTGCACATTTCATGTTTAAGTTTATTTAAAAATCTGAGCATGGAATATGGGTGGTGAGGCCTAGTGGTTAAAGACCCTGCTGGTTACCAGAAGGTTGTAGGTTCAACCCTGAAAACTTAGGCATGAACTAATTCTTTCCCTCCTTTAACAAGAAACTGAAGCTGGTGATTCCGGGGCAAGTGGTCCAGCAACGACTGTGTTTGTAACCCACATTGAAACGGCTAACTTTGAAATATTAATACAGTAATTATCGTAATTCATGAAAAAAGTGAATCAAGGTAGTTACAATTAGTAAGATTTTATGAAAAAAATATATTTAAATTTAAATCCAACATCGCTTACCAAGCCTGACTTGTACACAAGTGATTCCAGGCCGGCGCGTGCATTGCAATGTCATAAAGCATGATTCCGCTGTTTTGCATATTTAAAGCCTATTATTGTACTGTATTGTATGCATGCATGCACTTCAAGATTTATATTAGATTGTGACTACCCAAGTAACAATAACGCAAACAAACTACTTGTAAGAGCAATAACAGAGTTTCAATAAATCTGATAACTCACCAGCAGACAGTCTGTGTTGATCTCCGATTTGGGATCCTTCAGCATAGCATCGATCTTCTCGAAGCGAGCTGTCAAACTTTCTCCAGCAGACATATTCATAACTGATCCGATTCAGACGTATGAAAGAGATGTGAGTGTACTGGCTAATGTTAGCAAATTAACTCGCCAACTTCCTCTGCCCTCACAAAGCAAGCACTAGTTTGATCAAAGCAGCGTTTTGTGTCTTACAGTCTTATTATCGCTCTCGTTGAAACGTGTACAACACGGAGAGATGACTAAAAGCCACATTTTCAAAAACAAAACAACAACAAGACAAGAAGGTGTCGGATTAGTCCATGACAACTTGGCAAACACAAAAGCAGCAACAGATTATAGTGCGCTAAGCTAATTTAGCTTCAGGAGATATGTGGGGAACAAGCTCTTTTAAAACAGACGAACAGATCATATCCGCGCAAAAAACAACAACAAGAAGGGATAAAATAAATGTGTTGGCATGCGGCCACATGAAATTAAGTTTCTCCAGGCCTCTGTCCATAAATGCCTGCCAGGCCAAACGAGTCTGACAGCTGCAAAGTGAGAAGTGGCGAAAAAACTTCGCCTTACAAATTTCGATCAGTTAAAACAAGATCCTGGTTAAAACGATCCTTTACGGTTCTTCTGCAATAAACATCTCCGAGTCGGCACGCCCGGCTTCTACTTTTCCAAAAAAAGTATGTAATCCACTGTGCTGTAACCGTAAGGATAGTTCAAGCCTTAATCGATGTTATTATTCAAAAAAAAAAAAAACTGGGTGCCCGATTTTCTCCCACTGCCTGACCAACATGTCCGCCTTCCTGTTGAAACACCCCGGAGAGTCAACTTCGAAACCTCTCCGACTGCACATGCGCAGAAGCTCTCTCTATCTCTCTCTCACAAGCACACACTCACACACGAGTACAATGGCGGGTAGTGTGGTAGTAGTATCCGCTTGCAGAACGGCAGAGCCATCAGTATCAGGACAGCAGCTCCAAGCCAGTCTTCACAAAGGCTACAGTTTAAATATGGTCATTTTTCAATTCGTTAATGCATAATTTAAGTGCTTTTTTTCTTTCTTTTTTAATAATCATGTTTAATGTTAATGGTTACAAACATAATAGTTCGTTGCTCACATTGCATGAACTAGAATATACATTTTTTTTATTAAAAATAGTAATGTAGCCTATGTTGAAAGGTGCTCTAAGCAATGTCAAGTTTTTTAGGCCAAAACTTTTTTTGTCACTGTACAGCAATCTCCACACTATCCGAAAACTTTTTTTGTCACTGTACAGCAATCTCCACACTATCCGCTAGCTGGCTGTCCCCTAAACACACTGTAAAAAAAACGTGGTCTATGCAGACAACCCATAACCTGGCCCTAGCCAGATGAATATCGCTCCGCCTAGCTCCACTCATCCATCTGGAACCGATCCATTGAAATGGCGTTTCAGAAGGCTGGGCCTTATCAAAAATTCTTGCATACGATTGGATAAGCCACGTGTCTGTCATCTTGATCGACGTGCTATTTCAACCACTCACACCGAAGCCAACCCGTGACGCTGATGGGAGCGACGCAGGAAAAAACAAAACAAAAACAATGTCGGTAAACGATCAATGCCGTCTGTGCCATGAAAATGTGCGGATAAAAGGCAACATTATGCACAGCAAACTTATTTTTAACAAAGAAGCCAACCAAAAAAGTATACACGAACGACTTACAGAACTCGGTTTAACATTGTTACAAGTTAGACAGGTAAGATCATGTCGGATATGCAGTCGGTGCTTTCGCTTTATCGGCAGACTCGAAGATGCCGTTCTCTGGTGTTCTTTTAATGAAACAATGTTATTTAAACTGGACAACACGGATGAAATAGCAGCATCAGTGTTAACGCTTGCTTCCTCGATGCGAGCCGCCATTGTTGTCTGAATCAAAACGGTCTCACGCACGGTCGCTTCTCCACTACGTCACATCTGTGATACTCCCGCCCTGCGTCCTGATTGGCTAGGCCATAAAATTGCTTGGAGAAATCACTCTCAATGGGAGAGGTTCCAGATGGATGTGAGTGGAGCTAGGCGGAGCGATATTCATCTGGCTAGGGCCAGGTTCAGACAACCCAGGCCTCACAAATGGCAAAACAAACTGCGGCAACCCGCTCCATGAAACATAACAAACTGTTCCAGCCAATAACTGACAAGAAGGCCCTGGGGGTGGGGTTTGGGAGGTCACTGCAGATGAGGAGGAGGAAGGGTCTATCTAGCCTCCGTTTTGTTTGAAAATACTTTAAACATCAGACAAGAAGTCACGTCACCCGACATCGTTTAGAGCACCTTTAAACTATGACTAAGATTAAGTTAAGATTACGCCTCCACTAACTCCCACCCCACCAGCTCCTGATTGGTTGTGATTTGTGATTTCAAACAACTGTGATTTCACCGGGAGATAAAGTGCTTGTATTGCTTCCCACATCCAGCTCCAAATTGCTCGCCAAGTGGCAAGGACTGTTGATCTCGAGGCCAGAGGCGAATGTAAGATCTCAATCGAGCCACTCTGGCCATTTGTGGGGATCACCTCTCACTGTCCCAGATCGCTGACATTCAAGGTTTACAAACAGAGTTTGCTGATGTGTTCTCACCCTCCTGGTCGACCAAACCTCATCCAGCACCATGTTAAGACCGACCCGGGTGTGGTAGTGCGCAGCCGGCCATATAGATTACCTGAACATAAAAAAGTGGTTCAGGATGAATTAGAGCCTATGTTGGATATGGGGGTAATAGAAGAATCCAACAGTGACTGGGCGAGCCCAATTGTTTTAGTGCTCAGTGCAGTTCTGGGTGGATTATTGCAAGGTGAACGTTGTATCGAAATTCAATGCATATCCAATGCCGCGGGTGGACAAATTGCTTGATCGGCTCGGTACTGCTCGGTTTTATTCGACACTGGATTTGACAAAGGGCTATTGGCAGATCCCTTATCTCCAATGTCTAAAGAAAAAACTGCTTTCACGACACCGTTCGATTACACCAATTTGTCACCCTTCCTTTTGGCTTGTTCGGGCACCGGCCACCTTTCAGCGTCTGATGGACAGAATCCTCCGGCCGCGTGCTGCATATGCCGCAGCGTCCTGGATGATATTATCATCTGATAGTAACGACTGACAGCGGCATATGCAGCACCTGCACGCTGTCTCTGCGAAACGCTGCGAGGGGCGGGGCTCATGGCCAACCCAAGGAAGTGTGCGATTGGACGTGTGGAAGTTCAGGTATCTGGGCTTCCACTTGGGTCATGGGCAGGTGCGTCCCAAATTGATAAGACGGGCAGCAGCTTGCGACCTGTCCAAGACCTAAGACCAAAAAGCAGGTTAGACAGTTCCTGGGGCTAGCAGGATATTACAGAAGGTTTGTACCTAATTATTCAGACCTTGCTAGCCCACTGACTGATCTAACTAAAAGGAAGCGCCAGATACCGTTCAGTGGACGGACCAGTGTCAGCAGGCTTTCACCCAGATAAAGGCTGCCTGTGTGGCGGTCCGCTGTTACAGACTCCTGAGCTTTTCTCTCCCTTTTTCCATACAGACCGACGCATCGGACAGGGGGCTGGGTGCCGTCTTGACCCAGGAGATAGAGGGTGAGGAACGGCCGGTGCTGTACATTAGTCGCAAGCTCTCAAAGAGACAGGCAATGTACAGACACCATCTAGACAGAAGCTCTCGCCATCAAGTGGGCCGTTCTCACTCCGCTATTATCTCCCCTGGGGTGAGAGTTCACCCTCTGTTCGAACCACGCTCCCCTGCAGTGGCTCTCACCGCATGAAAGATACCAGCACGCGGATCACCCGTCACCTGCGGATCATCAGCTTTACAGCCTTTCAAATTCCAGGTGATCCACAGGCCGGGTGCACAGATGGCTGTGGCTGACTTCCTCTCCCGTAAGGGGGGGGGGGGGTTCGGGGCTGCAGGCCGGACGGACTGAGTCGGGCGGCCTGAGTCCTCCCTGAGTCCCCCCTGTCCGATGCGTGGTTTCAGCGAAGTCTGTGGTGGGAGAGCGGGGGTGGAGCCAGGCGGTGAGTTAGTGGGTCAAGTTCAAATGACGAAACACATGTCTGTGATTTCACTAATTGGCGTGAGGAGATCGCATATAAGCGGCCCTTGCTGACAGCGAGTTGAGAGAGACTGGGAGCTTGTGCACGGACCAGCAAGACGATGAACGGAGTGTACTGCCAGACGCGAGAAGCTGTAGCCAGCGGGAAGAGTGTGCAGAGACGAAGCACGAGAAGCTGTGTTCAGCGGGAAGAGATTTATTGTGGATTATTTTGCTTTCCTTGTTCTATTCTGAGTTCATCTATTTTTGAGCGCAGAGCGCGCTGTGGGGAGAGTCTAAAGTTCGAATGAAGAGCACGAACCCCAGTTATCGTCGAACCCGTGTCTCCTTCCATCACCCATACATCTATCAGAACCTTCTCTATATCACACTACAGTAGTACAGATGCAAACAGAACCCTTTATAATCACTAACGCTGTCTGACACCTGGATATAGTATACAGATGCAAACAGAACCCATTATAATCACTGACGCTGACTACACTGGATACAGTATACAGATGCAAACAGAACCCATTATAATCACTGACGCTGTCTACAATGGATACAGTATACAGATGCAAACAGAACCCATTATAATCACTAACACTGACTACACTGGATACAGTATACAGATGCAAACAGAACCCATTATAATCACTAATGCTGTCTACACTGGATACAGTGTACAGATGCAGACAGAACCCATTATAATCACTGACGCTGTCTACACTGGATACAGTATACAGATGCAGACAGAACCCATTATAATCACTGATGCTGTCTACACTGGATACAGTTTACAGATGCAAACAGAACCCATTAAAATCACTGACGCTGTTCTACACTGGATACAGTATACAGATGCAAACAGAACCCATTATAATCACTAACACTGTCTACACTGGATACAGTATACAGATGCAAACAGAACCCATTATAATCACTGATATAATAGATTATTAGTAACTAGTCATTAATTACTTTTTAGAATAATAACCAACACTGCACTATTTAGAATTGTGAGTAGAGAATGTATGAATGGAATAATGATGGTAACATTGTAATAATTACTTTTTAGAGTAACTTGACTGAATGCCAATATCTGAGGTATTTTAATGCAGGCTGATAAAAATTGGCTGAACGGAATAACTGACAAAACACATTGGTTTGTGATCGGTGTGACCGCTGACTGAACAGATTAGGCACCAGGATTGACTAAGCCTGGCTGTTAGCCTGGTCTGGAGCAGGCTAGCTGCACAGAATAAATCGCCATGGTAACTTATGTGCTACTGCTTTTGTGAAACCAAGCCCGGGCTTAATTCAGCCAGGATATCTGGAAAATCCCGGCTTAATCCGCTATCTTGGTTTTGTGAAACAGCCCTCAGATTCTATTATACAGATAAATAACCATCTGGGTCCTTTATCTAGGAATTCTCATGCCAAAAATTTGGGAGTGATTTTTGATAACAGCCTTAAATTCAACAAACAAATCACTTTAGAGGCGAAGAATAGCTTTTATCATCTCAGATCCATTGTGAAATTGAAAGCATTTTTAAGAGTAAAAGGAGACAGTGAGTCATGCATTTATTTCCTCCAGCCTGGATTATTGTAACTCACTGTACCTTGGTGTGGCTAAGTCATCCTCATCCTGCCTAATTGTTACAAAACGCTACCGCCAGGCTTCTACTGGAACTAGAAAGAGGAACATAATTTGCCTGTTCTTGCTTTGCTTTATTGGTTGCTGGTGAAATATGATAACACGTTTGAGTTATGAATGAATACGTTAAGTTCAAGGTTTATGTGTATAAGGGGTTAAATGGCCAGGCTCCTCACTACATTACAGATCTTCTTCTCCAACAGAAATGTACTAGGCCCTTAAGGTCCTCAAAAAAGCTGATGCTGACTGTGCCACGATCTCAGATTGTTAAGGGTTATTGTGAAGTTAAGTTAAAGGGTGATGGTGACTTTTCTGTTGCTGCTCCACGTCTGTGGAATGATTTGCTTCTAGCACTCTCATGTTAGGTTGCTGGAAGGAAAAGAGGTTATTGTCCCACCCTCGCACTGGTCCACACTTCATCAAAGAGAGAAGAGACACAGTTGCAAGAGGGAGGGGAAGTTATTTTTGTTAAAAAAAACGATAGCACTTGACTTTAAAAAATGTGTATGGACAAATAATTTAGAATAAACACTGCAATGTTATATAAAAAGAATTGTCCATTTAAATTTTATAGTGACTTTAAAGGGTTAGTTCACCCAAAAATGAAAATTATGAGACTTGGATGGACTTCCACTGACGCATGCGTGAGAACTGAACTGAAGTAGTTGAAAGATATCGCAATTCTCGCGCATGCGTCGTGGAAATTTATTCCAAGTCTCGCTTTCAGGCCAACAAGGAAGAAAAAGGAATAGTCGAATAAAGTTGTTATTTTTGTTTGTTTTTTCGCACAAAAAGTATTCTCGTCGCTTGATAAACTTATAGTTGAGCCACTGTTGTCACATGGAATATTTAAACATTTCCTTCATTGACTTTCTTGGCCGTCAAGAGCCAGTCCCTTTGGCAGCCTATGTGGTAGTGATACAGCTCTCAAATGTAATCAAAAATATCTTAATTTGTGTTCCGAAGATGAACGAAGGTCCTACGGGGTTGGTACAGCATGCGGGTGAGTAATTAATGACTTAATTTTCATTTTTGGGTGAACTAACACTTTAAGAAAAATAAAGAGAGATAGAGATTACCTTATTTCTCACCCATCCCCCAAACTCCATCCTCATTCCAGCATACCAGGATGTATGATCATCCTATCATGCATGCTCATTGTTTTCAGTAACATTATAAACATCACATTTATCTGATATGCACATTGTCATTATATAACAGATGTCCTCTATCCCGCTCCTGGATATAGTTTTGAATAGTTTTTTTTTTCTAACCTGCACACCTGCCTGTGATTTCCAAGTGATGTTGTAGGGTTTGATTAGCTTATAGTTGGAGCCAAACTTTGCAGGATAGTGGGTCCCCAGCAGGGTTGAAGACCTCTGGTATAAAGGGTTGATTTTTTAATCTTGAAAAAGCAGTTCTTCTCTTTTGTATTTTCCTACATTTTCACATCTTAACTGATTTCTGTATGTTGTAAGTCTCCCTTTGTTATCTGTATCCCACTTCTTTAATGATTTGGCCACAGCTTTTCCAAAGGGAAATTCCATTATTTCATATTCATCTAATTCCAATGATCTCTTTGCAATCCAGTCTTCTTTCTCATTGCCCTACATGATCAGGAAGCAAACAAAAGTTTTTCAATTCGTTGTATTCTCAGCATTATCGTAAATATTTCCATCATTCAAATCATCTCTTATTGTTTTAAAAGCTGCAAGTCAGAACAAATGAGTCTCTTAGGCCTTACTTTTTTTCATCCATTGCAATCCTAATATCTATTTTTACTGTAAATACAGATAGTCATTTATTCTTTTGCATGTGGTTATATAAAACATAGGTATTTACACTCTTAGACCTACTATGCTTTCTCTTCTGTGAGTTGACAAGGAGTAGTAACCGCTTGAGCACATTGTCAGTATAAACTAGGCACGGCGTCAGGTCCTGATAGAGTTGCATCAGGCAGAGCAGAAGGAGCATTTCTGTGTCATCAGGCCTCATTGACTCGCACTCTTCTGTCTGGGGATACATAGATCCAGGGTCCAGAACCTCCAGGACCATCCTGAAGGTGGTGGGCCACAATACTTAAGAACATTGCCAGAGCTTCTGTTCCTTGAGCTTTGGAGAAAGCTACTACCCTTTTGTGTTGTTCCAACATCTTTGTGATCCCTGTGGATGGTTATTAGTGGTGGAGCCCCAGAGGGATAGAGGTCATGATCGATCTTGTGGTGCTGGAACAATTTTTTACCCGTCTGCCCAAGGAGACCACAGAGTGGGTCTACTGTAGTGCCACCACTTGACTGGCTGAGGAGCATGTGATGGTGTTTTCAGAGGCTGACAAGTCCCAGCGTGTTTTTCCCTCTGGTTCTCTCTCCTCTATTTTTCTCGTCCTGGAGCGGACACGTGAGGAGCGACAACATCAGAGACCTTTCCTTATCCCAGACCAGCTCCTCATGGGGGAAGTCCCCTAGTCCTTAAGTGCTTCCCTTCTCTTATTTCCCTCTCTCCTCTCAGGTACCCACTAGTAATAGCCATAATTCAATTCAGGGGCCAAAAGCATATAGTGGACACGTGGTTAATCTCCACCTAAATAACCCCCTGATTTTGGCCATGAATTGTCCATAATTTTCACTGTTATTGAGGAAATATGCTTGGGAGTTTTCTGCCGGTAGAGCATTATAGTGCGCACTTATTCCTATTCTTCTAGGATCAAAGACAGGTTGACAAACAAAAGAGGATACAACACAACTCTTAGTCCTGAAGAGCTGTCGAGAAATGTTATTCCAGGTGACTCGCCGTAATCCTATGGCCGGACACCTCAGGCAATAAAATTCACTAAATCGGCTCATTGCCTGTTTTTTTTTTTTAGCCATGAATGTCAACTGGGGAATCCCTGGCCACTCCTAAAGCACCATTGTACCTTCTCCCATTAATTGAGGTCCCCTTGGAAAGAATTGGGACAAACCTCTTCAGAACATTAGAACAATCAGCATGTTGGCATCACTTTGTACTCGTCAGAATTGTGGATTATGAAACACAATACCCCAAGGCAGTACTTCTCTCCAACATGTCAGCACAAAATTTTACCGGAAGTTTTATTTCATATGATCTCCCGAATGGCGGAAGTGAGTGGTGAGGGATAATTTGTTGATAAATTACTAACAGCTGTTATCAATTCCAGTGAGGCAGAAGAGATGGAATAAAAGCTGAGGGTCCATGGGAGGAGAGAAAGAGCCGGAATATGGAACTGCTGTGAGTGTGTCCCGTGAAGAATTTGTCCCATGCTAAAAAACACATTTTGTTGTTTTCATAATTTCCAATAAATAAAAAGACTTACTACACACAGCCCCCTCTTCCTACTTTTCTTTGAGACAACCAGACCTGTCAAAGTCAGTGAGTGAGAAATAAAAATGGCCCAGTTTTGGCCCAGTAGTCAATGTCCTTATTTGGCAGTTCCGCTGCAAATACTGTGACGTAATTGTTCAAAATACGTCATAGAGAACAGAAAAATCGGAACAGGTTGCAAAATATGACCAAAACAGAATATAAGGATATAAATGAAGCACCTGAAGAGAATAATTTTAACTTTTCTGTACTTATAAACGTCCCAAATATACAACAAAATGACATTTAAGGGCTAAAAAAGTAGTTTTAGCATGATATGTCCCCTTTAAGAGTCGGAAGGTGGTGGGCTGAGCTCTCCGTCTACCGTTGTTAGGTTTTAGAACTTATATGAGAATGCGTTCATATGCACACTTATCTGGGTTCCCCGAGTGTTTCCGGCACTCATGAAGTGGATGCCGGCGAGACTGGCGTTGACAGAGGGTTCCCGTAGCATAAGCTAAACTTAACGCAATACCAGAGAACTCTCATAAGATAAAGGTTCTATCTAGATGAGGGAACGAGATTGTGTAATCTGCCGCTATTTTCGCTTCAGTCAATAAAAAACAGAAAAACAGGCCTCCGAGCCCTGCTATATACGCTAAGCCACGCCCATTCTGGCGGGCTGAGGATGTGGTGAGGATGCGAGCGCCCTTGATTGGACGTGACATCACATCAGGCTACTGTAGTTCCCGCATGGCAGCCTATGAGCACGCTAGACAGCCTGCTCTAGATCTGCTAGCTGCTGCAATGCGTTGACAATGAATACAAAATTAAGGCTTAGAGCCGATTTATCGGCAGGCCGATATATCAGGCATTTTCCAAACTATCGTTATCGGCAGTTATAATGGCCGAGAAATGAATATTTCAAAAATAAAATAAAAACGGACGAAACATACAACCATGTCATAAGTGTTGTTGTATAGTTTGTCCACCAGAGGGCACTCTACACCGTCCATGTTGGCAACACTCGTTGAGTTGGTCACGAGACATACATTGCTTGAATAACAATTAAAAGAACATCCCCATCAGTTCTCTTAACTCAAATAAGCATTACAATATTTGTGACGTATAATGTCCAGTTTTGCTGCTGTTAAATAAGCCGAGAGTGAATTAGCTACTAATAATTACGTTACGCTTGCTTACAGTGTCGTTGACTGACTGTCCTTTTAACTTTTGACAATGTGACTGAAGTATTTCTTTTAATAGCGCGTGACAGTTATAGCAATCAGACGTATTATCTCCTTGGCCTGTTATATTGAAAATGCATATTTTACAATTTGGAGTATGAATCGTTATCCATTGCTAAATTATGGCTCATCATAGACTAGCTAACCACAAAGCTAGCTAATGCCACTATTATCAGTCTGTTCTGTTGTGACAATAAAAGAAACAATTTCCTTTAAAAGTTTAAATGCATTATCATATTATTTTAGTTACAACTCATGAATAACTACAAATAACTAATGTTAGGGAAATCTGTTAATTGTTGCGCTTTTGAAAATACAAAAACAAAATATTTATATATCGGCCGATATATCGGAATATCGGATTTTAAAATCAACAAATATTTGTACTCGGTATTCGGCCTTCAAAATGTCTTTATCGGTCGGGCTCTAAAGATAATTTTTGGCTTCAGTATCTCAAGAAAATGAATTTATCCCGTAGTGTAAGCTGAAACTTACACAATAGGCCTACTAGTTCCCTCATGTAAAGAGAACTGAGGTTACTCATTTCAGGGTTAACATATTCTGAGTCACTTAACCTCCTTTCTGAAACAGGCCCCAGTACATTGTGCTTTTGTAAATAAAGAAAACAAACATGGAGACACTTTCTGTCATTTGTGACCTAATGGTTAGAGAGTCAGACTTGTAACCCAAAGGTCTTGAGTAGCAGTACATGTAGGTGGGGGGAGTGAATGAATGAACAGCACTCTCTTCCACTCTCATACCCACAGTGGTCTCAAACTCAATTCCTGGGAGGGCCACAGCTTTGCTCCAACCCTAATCAAAAACACCTGATCCAACTAATCAAGGCATCATATTTGGATATCAAAGGTTGAAACAAAACCTTAATAAAGACTATATAGCTAATATCCACAGTCGATAACAGGCACATTAATTGTTTGTGGAAAAACTTTTACTGTAGCATTTGTTACATTTGAGAGCCAACAATAAAAACGTCATGCACATTAATTGGTGCATTAATGGACTGGGCATTGTTACAGATTTTGATGCAATATAAATGTCCTTTTTAATGACAAAAATCTGCAAACAATGAACTCTTGTTCACTCTCACTGAACTTCTCACATTGCTGTGACTAAACTTGGCTAAACTTGGCAACACAGCCCAAACTATATACTAAATTGGTATTTCAGGTATAAAAGGCGAATTAACACTCTAACAAAACAGTTGAATTCAAAACTTCAAATTAAACTAATTTCTAGTTTTAGTGAGTGAATGAAAAAAGGGAAGTCTCAGTTTGAATTGATAGCCTAGCTATACATTAAGCTGTTTTATGTATTAAGTTAAAAACAACAACAACAACAACAACAACAACAACAACATAAAGTGCAAATTTTAGCAATTTGTTCCTCTCCCAAGTTCAATCTGTTCTAACTAATGAGCAGTGGACTTTAAATGACTTTCCTGAAGCAAATGTCTTTTTTTATCAGCTATTATTTATGTCTTCACAGTAAAACTGCAATTAAATACAGATATTATGGTCGTATTGCCTGTGATGGATCGG
The DNA here is from genome assembly GCA_030378365.1 of Hybognathus amarus. Taxonomy (NCBI): domain Eukaryota; kingdom Metazoa; phylum Chordata; class Actinopteri; order Cypriniformes; family Leuciscidae; genus Hybognathus; species Hybognathus amarus. The sequence continues at coordinate 271,188 of JAQIUQ010000225.1, forward strand.
TCACCTGTACAGGGTGTTTCAGAGTATTTCACAGTAGGTTTCAAAGGCAAGAGAGTAAATGTAAATGTAGATATGTTACTGCAAACGGTCTCCCTCCAATGGAAAAGCAGTGTATTACAGTTTTTCAAAAATGCTAACACATTTTGCAAACTATGGCTCGGCTCCATTCTATAAACTCAACACACAAAACCACAAAACACGCTATACACAAGATGCAAAACATCTCACATCTATTGCAAAAGCAAACCATTAATTCAAAACTTTTTGAACTCTGCTAAACATACTATTTACTTACTTAACTTTTCACAAACATGGCCAACATACACGCCAAACAACACACAGATGAGAAAAATGTAAAACAATAGGCCTACTATATTGTGTCTTGCTTGTTCATGTGTGTCATGGCGTGTACAGCAGTTTGTCAAAGGTGTCATATCATCAGTAAATGAGTGTGGCATTTAAATATTACTGTTTCTCAAATTAAACTAAACTCTTCAAGAGCTGTTAGTTTTGAATGACGTGTCTAACTCTATGTTTAGAGTTTTGCAAAAAGTTTTTTTTTTTTACAATAGCAAACGGAGTTGCAGACATGGTCTAAAGATTATGTGAATGGTTTCACTTGGGCCTCAAGTACCACTTTTAGTGACTAAATAGTGGCTAAGCAAATGGGTCTCAAAAGACCATTGTTGTTAGTCAACCGCAAATAAAATTTCAAAAAGAAGGCGGAAGAAGAAAACCCTTATTAATATTCATAACCCAATCTGGCATGAGGTTGAGTTAGTCGCTAGCCGAGCTCATCGATCTGGTCATCATGCAGTTGCAGCGTCATTGTGGGCTGTCGTTTGAATGAAGTTACAAGAAACACAGATCTTCCGCATCCCAACTTAAACCCGGCATTTGGAGTAGAGCTGTTTAAAGGACAAGCAAACAGAAAGATGCCCGTATTTACAGGTGTGTTCACAGTATGATTTGACATAAATCATAGTTAGTCTTTAAACGATAAGAGATGCGTTAGAAGATGCAGCGCCGTTAGCATGAGACATTAGCTTCAGGCCTCAGTTGATGGTTTCTGTTTAAAAACAGAGGGAAAGCTAAACAAGATGCAGAAATCCCATAACAAGCGTTCTGGTGTGACTTGTATTTAGGCGTTACGATTATTTTATATGGAAATTTATGATGTGAAATGTAAACGTTCAGACTTGAGTAACGTTATTAGTGATGAAGCATGTTCATGCCGGCTAGGCGGCTCACACTTTATTTTAATACCTTTAAAAACCTATGGCACTTTCAATTAATAAACAGTATTTCTGAACAGTAGGTAACGTTAAAGACTTTACACTAAAAAATATAGTTGTTGTAAAATTGGCTGTAGAACAGCTTGTTGGCTAGACATCGAAATTGATGCATCATGGCTTGTATCCATAGTTGTGCTGCAAATCTGGTGTGTTGTAAATGCTACTAGTTCACTGTAGTGGATTTCCAGTGATAAATTTGTTAAAGCTATATTATTTATATATGTTTTACTGCTGTAATAACTTTCATGTGCATGTTGTATGATGTTGTCTGAGCTCAGTCGTGTAAATTGGGTTTCAAACAAACATATTTCAAAGAATAGGTCACCCCTGAATGTTTAGGATGTAATGCTAATTTTCTACCTAAGCAGGAATAAAATTGTATTGTTTTCAGAAGACATGAGGATGAGTAGAAGATGATTGAATTTTACACTTTTGGGTCGCAGGTGTTTTAAAGCTGTTCCCAGCTCCCTACACATTTGGGAGGTTTCACTTATGGACCCTTTTCACATTTACAGGGTTTTCAAAAACAGCAGGTGACTGCAGGTCATGAGCTGTGTTTCCGTCCACCTATTTTTATGTGCATTTTGGGATCTCGAATTTAAAAAAAATGCTGCATGGAAACATCAAGATGCGCATACGGTTGTGGTCAGAATTATTGGCACCCCTGTTAAATATGATCAAAGATGGCTGTAAAAAATCTGCATTGTTTATCTTTAACATTTCCCCCAAAATAGAACCTTTCATTGAAGTAAAATAATTTAAAGTGGGTGGAAAACACATTGGCCATATTAAATATTGGCGCCCTTTTATTAAATACCTTTTGCAACCTCCTTTTACCAAGATAACAGCTCTGAGATTTCTCCTATAATGCCTGATGAGTTTGGAGAACACCTGACAGGAGATCATCAGTCCAGAACCTCTCCAGATCCTGCAGATTCCCAGATCCATGCTGGCACTTCTTCTCTTCAGTTCAGCACGCATCTTCTATAGGGTTCAGGTCAGGGACTGGGATGGTTGTTTTGAGTTTGTTTTGGATCGTTGTCCTGATGGAAGATGGAACCACGACCCATAATAAGTTTAGCCGAGGCCGTTCGGGTTTTGATTTTTTTTTATTTGTTGATATTTGCTATAATCCATGATGCTCATGTAGTTGAACAAGAAGTCCAAAACCTCCAGCAGAAAAATAGGCCTATCATGATCCAGTGGTATATCTAACCGTTTGGCATGGTGTACTTTTTATCCCTGTTTGCACCAAACCTATCTGGTGTGTTTGCTGCCAAAAAAGCTTTTCTTTTTAGTTTCATCTTCTGCCCACTGAACCAGGTCCTGTTTGAAGGTCCAGTCGTGTCTGAGAACTGAATAGTGAGGAGGATTTTTCTTGAAACCCTCCCAAACAGCATGTGGTGATGTAGGGACTGATTTATTTATTTATTTATTGGAAAACTAATCTCTGCAATTCTCCATCTATGATCTTCCAAGAGTCTTTTGGCCATCTCAAACACTCCTCCTCACCGTGCATTAGGACGACATGGACACACACATCCTCTTCCTATCAGATTCACATAATCTTTAGTTGATTATAACTTCTTAATTATTGCTCTGAAGGTGCAAATGGGAATTTCCAATGCTATTTTCTTACAGCCACTTTCTATTTTGTGATGCTCAACTCATCAACAATCTTTTCACATCACATCAGAACTATATTCTTTGGTTTTACACATTGTGATGGATGATTAAGGGAATTTGGCCTTTGTGCTTCCTCACATTTAAACTTCATATATATTTTATGTATTACAAGTTTATAGATATATTTTACTCCTACAAGTTCTAGGGGTCCAGTAATTGATTGCAATTATTCGGCCAATGTGTTTTGGAGAAAAACATTTATTTCATAATGTGTTTTTTTTTTCACTTTCAATTATTTTACTTCAGTGAATGGTTAGATTTTTTTTTTCAATTAAAGATCAAAAGGATAAACAATACAGATTAATTTTTACAGCCATCTTTGATCATCTTTACCAGGGGTGCCAATAAAACTGTAAAATCATAATAAACATAAAAAACATGTGCTCAATTTAGGTGAATAAGTGTATTATCTGCTAAGAAGATAAACGCATGAACCACAATGGAAACCCATTAACCGAATAAAACCCTCGACTGACTTGTGTGACTGCCTCAACAGAGGATCTGATTGGATAACCGGACTAACCACTGACCAATTGACATCGCACAGCATCTTCAAATGCTGCGATGAATAAATGAAAGAAACTTTTCCTCCAATAGAAAAAATATGCAACTTTCTACGACTTTCTAAAAGATGTAAAAAAATATAGTGAGGTTTACAGCAGCCAAAAGAGAGAAAGATGAGGAAATTTATTGCCACTCCTCTCAGGCGCTGTAATAGAAAAATCTCCAGGACTGGGTGTGGAAAATCCTGGGATAGCCTGAAAGTGAAAACCCTTGCTTTAAAACCATACGTATTTTCTTAGTTTGCTACTGGGTTATATCATAGTCTGTATCCCGCTGCTCTTTGGATGTGGGATAGTTACAAAAGACATTAGAGGCCAAGGCATTTGAGAATGTAGAAAAAGTACATGAAGGCTTAATTGCTGCAACACACACACACGTTTCTTTTCTGATGATGACTTTTGGCAATGTGCAGATGCGTAACTGAATAATTTATCTGTGTAACTCCTTTTGGTGTCTTGATTTTTTTCTTTATGACATATCTTAGTGAATGTGAAATGGGGAAAGGAGAAGTTTGATGCGGTGGAGCTGAACACAGAAGAGCCGCCCATGGTGTTCAAAGCCCAGCTTTTCGCTCTAACAGGAGTTCAGCCGGAGAGACAGAAGGTCATGGTGAAAGGAGGAACACTGAAGGTACTGGCTGGAGTCTGTAACGGAGAGCTTTCATATCTTTTACTGTCCTCTGTTATTGCTGGTATGTGACTTCTTCTTTTACCTTTTGTTCACCAGGATGATGAGTGGGGCAATATCAAGTTGAAAAATGTAAGTATGTGGCTAAATCTTGACTTCTGCTAGATTCAGAAGATGAACTTAAAGAGTCGATCTGTAATAAGAGTTCAGCAGTTTATAGTTAAATGGTAAAACTCAAGATCCAAAATAGGTTATCCAACAGTACGCCTTTCATTTAATAATTAGTTGACTTTAAAGGTGCCATCTGGAACTAAAAATCAAAACATATTCCATTTTCCATAACCGATGGGGGCAGTATACCTCCAGAAAGTGAGTTGTGCCGCGGCCGCGCGCACTCTCACGTCTTCAAACAACACAAGCGAGCGCTGTTTTGCTCTCTTTTCTCACGCATATTATTCAAATCATTTGACACGATAGTAAAAGGTTGGAAGACCGCAGTTTCACGTGGAGCATTTGGAGATTTTTAGAGATCAGAGACTCAATGAACAACATCTCAACACTAAATGACGAAGACCGTCTCATAGACGCCTGTCTCAAAAACAAGCTGGTGCATTTCGACGATATGGAAAACAAAACCCTGGGCTATTATTATAAGTTTATGGTATTCGTTTTGTTCATATTACACTTTTATTGTTAGTTTGAATTAATTTAACAGAGAGCATTCACTGATGTTGATCAAGCTAGCGCCATTCAGAGCTGCCAACTCTCACGAATTCACCGTGAGACACACGCAAATGACACTTAGCAAGCAGGTTAGTTAAGCTCTCAGATTCTGTCAATTTTATTACGCAATTCAAACAATAAATACCGTTTTGGCGCTTGTACATGTTACACCACAGATCCCTAGCGCACGTGAACCGATCATCTCTACTAGCTAATGGAAAAAGAACATGAACACTGTTGAAAGATACAGTATGCTACAACTTACCAAAATGTTTTCCTCATGCATAATGTCGACCAATCATATTTTAAACTCTTCCCTGAACTGAAATGTAGTAGTGGGATTTCCACACGACTGACATCAGGTTCAAGTACACACAAGCCGCGCGAAGTTACTCGTCTATTGCAGTTTGAGTGGTGTTTATGTTGCCCGTCCGCATACCGCCTCCCATGGCCGAAACTGGTATTACGACACCTGACGGGCCGGGGCTAGTAATTTAGCATGCTAATTTAGGTTTATATCTTGGCAGCAATATAACTTGTCAGTTTTTTAATGACATCATTGCACTTATTTCTTCTCATTCTTTGATGCATGTTGCTCATTTTCTGTATATTTTTACCTCAATTATTACATATGCCACCTTTAAATGTGAGTTTTCTTGGGCTTAATAGATGTTTTGATCCATGTAGGGGATGACTCTTCTGATGATGGGCTCCGCTGATGCCCTGCCTGAAGAGCCTGTAGTGCGACCCATGTTTGTAGAGGACATGACGGAGGAGCAGCTCGCGTCTGCCGTACGTGTTCAGGCCAACAGTTCTGCCATTAGAGTATATTAGCAGGAATCCGAGAAACTAGCCAACAGCTGTGAAATCCTCTCTGCTATCTGTGTCATGTTCAGATGGAGTTGCCGTGTGGATTGACGAATCTGGGCAACACATGCTACATGAATGCAACAGTGCAGTGTCTACGCTCCGTGCCTGAGCTCAAAGGCGCTCTCAGGAGGTACAGTTTAGCCATGTCCTTCATGTCCAGTTCACTCATGTTATGTGGTGTAATGCATCAATGTGTTTTTGTGCTAATTCGCCTCCATATGTAGATATTCTGGTGCCTTGCGGTCTTCTGGAGCTAACGCACCTTCCCAGTACATCACAGCAGGTGATCGACTTTCACTATCAGTTTTGAGGTTTTATTTGATTCTTTATTTGGCCAACTGTTTGGGGTCAGAATGTCCAAGCTAATGCATAAGAGTCAAGCTGTGTGGCCTTACTGAATCCCACAGGTTTTGTGGGCCGCATGTAGCTCATGTTTGATTCTTCTCTCAGCTCTGCGTGATTTGTATGAGTCCATGGATAAGACCTCGTCAAGCATTCCTCCCATCATTCTGCTGCAGTTCCTGCACATGGCCTTCCCACAGTTCGCTGAGAAAGGAGATCAGGGCCAGTACCTTCAGCAGGTCGGGTCACACATCTTGAGCTCAATAAATTCAAGCAGAAGATGTTCTGTCAAGGTGGAGCATTTTTAAATGTGTATATGTGTGTTTTTCCATTTACTCAGGATGCCAATGAGTGCTGGGTCCAGATGATGCGGGTCCTTCAGCAGAAACTAGAACCTGAAGAACTAGAAACCCCACCAGAGGCAAGGCTACTCTATTATATATATATATATAGTACAGATACTTTGTTTACAAGTTGGTACTAAAACTCTGTAAGGAGCATCAATGGTTTCTATTTACAACATGTTTTTGGAGCATTGATCATTGTAGCCAATCACAGACTTAATGTTGCGCATGAATGCCAATCAGATGTTTTAGTTAGTCGTAATTAGGGCTGCAACAAACGATTATTTTGATAATCGATTAATCTAACGATTATTAGACCGATTAATCGACTAATCATCGATTATTTTGCCAGCTAATCATTAAGTTTAGAATGATTATTCAGCTTTTTCAATTAGTTAAAACATTGAGTTATACATATTCTTACTATAATATAAAAAAGAAAATCAGTTCAGCTTTTGAAATAGTGGTTTTAATGAACTTTGAGCCAACTAAACAGGTCATTCTCTTTAAGTTTTCAGATTTCGGTCCAACTCAAATCACATACAAATGCTCTCTAAGCATTGTTTAATAAGCCCACTGCTTTTGATAGAACTGAAACAGAAAAAGGGTCATTTACTTCAGGACACAAAAATGGTCAAATATTAATCTGCAAACCATTATTATAGATTTAAATTGACACTAGTTTTTTTTTGTTTTTTACATTTGTCAGAATTGAGCTGACAGAGACGTTCTCATTCACCTTTTAATTTACAGAATGAAAAAGAAAAAGTAACTGCCATGATATTATTCCTAACATCTCCTTTTCTGTAAGTCTTCATGATTATGGAACAAAATACAGGCAAGTAATAAGACTATAATACCAAATAGTGTTACAATAATAAGAACAGTACTGACTCCTAAGCTCAATCAAGCTTTATTCTATGCAAAATAAATCATCACATTACTGTAACTATATTATTATTGATGATATTATTACTATTAGTAGTATTGCATGATCTAATAAAGAGATACGTTACCACTAGTTTATTTAACTTCACTCCAGCTGGAGAACACTCGATTCTCACACACAGGCTCCTCTTTTGCCGGGATGTTTCCTCTTTAAGTGCTCCAACATGCATGTTGTGCTCCCGTTAAAAGCAAGTTCTGCCTTGCATGTATTGCACATGACAGCACTGTTGGTTTTAAGTTTTGTGAAACTTTCCCAAACCTTGCTAGTTCGGATTCGTTTGCTCTCCGTCATAATTTCGTGCTGTTTTTTCTTTTAATGCACTTGCATTTGTAAAGGGCTGCATTACACTCTAGCGCCACAGTGCCGTAGCGGTCAACTAGCGATATTGCACGCCCCTTACATTAGGTCACGTGAGAGTCAAACAACTCCTCGACAACAAAGATATTTGTCGACAATGTTGACTAATCGTTGCAGCCCTAGTCGTAATCCACTCCAACATGCTTGCTGAATCCTTTATTAACAAAAAAGTATAAACATCGATGTAAATAAGAGATTAACACAGTGCTTTTTTGGACTATTTTCACAGTAGTGTGTATCTAATCGTCTAGAGTACACCTGGGAAGCTAACAATTAATCGAATAATTGTCGATAATAGTTTAATTGATAACTTATCGATCAACGATTAAGCCGGTTCATGCGCATACGCTCAACCACGAAATATGTAAAAAAGCATGCGCCCAAAGTTATGTTTGGGACCTTCAAGGCTAGCGTCATAACTTCTTGCGTGTGCATTCGCAGCCTTTTGTTTTGTGCAAATGTAAGTTGTAATATTGTGTTTATTTTGTGTAGGTTATGTATGTATATGATTGATCTCATAAAGGATGCTACGTTTCAGAATGAATGCGGTAGTAAAACACACGCCGGTGACTCATCTTCAGTTTCAGCGCATGCCGCTCAGAGAGCAATGCGTGACTAATAATGACTTTGATTTGGACTGTCCTATTACATATCACGATGGAGAGAACTATATTGTAATGAATCATTGTGAATTCATTGGGTTTAGCTGCTGTGGTTCCAGCACATCCACTACAGGAGTTACACATTCTGACAAGCACGCATAATCCTAGGCGCCGTTGGTGGCATTGTAGTTGTTATTAAATAAGTAATTTAATGAAATGAATCGATCACATCTATCATTTTACAATCCCACCTGCCCTTTATTTAGATTAAATCCCCATCTCATTCATTTGGTGAGGCATTTGCACACCTTGTCATGCTGCCGGCTAAATGCTACTGCAGCGGACACTTAATGCTAAATGATTAATTGATCGTTAATTTAAATGATGGTCAATCATGGGAATTTGGGACTCTTTACATCTGCTTTGAATTGCGCGATTGAATCCAAACGGATGCTAAGCCCAAGTAGACGAGTAACACGCATGACATCACATTTTGTGAATTTTCAAACCCAATTTGGACCCGACTCCTCCACACACAATTGAGCCTACAGGCTGATAGAGAGGCAACCGTGGTGGACAGTCAAGGTGTCATTCTTTCTATTACATTATGGTTGGCTCATAAATGTACAATTGAAGACTCCATCTTATTTTTCTTTAAGTAAAACTTCCACATAGCCCCTTTAATGAAAATTTGTATTTCAAATGGTTCAAAAAATGGTAAATTAGTTGCTATGGTATTGAAATTGGTACCTGTCAACCGCGAAATCTCATTGGTATTTGTACCGACTTCTGTAATTTTGGTACCGTGACAAACTGAATATATTCAAACTTCTCGTTACGATAAAATGCAGAGAATTTATGGGTCTTTATCATATTTGTCTGGAAGCTAAAACACTATTTTACTAATAATGTATACATCTCTCTGTTTTGGGTGGAACAACAGACTGACAGTGATAGTGGAGCAGCTGCCGCCTCAAAAAGAAGAATTTCATCGATCAGTATTTTGGTGTTGAATTTGGAACTACGTATCCTTTGAAAGGTGCTGTTGTACATGTCTATATCAGCATGTGCTCTCTCAGTCAGTGATTTATGTCTTACTTCAATCACTGCTTCTTCAATGTTTACAAGGATTTGGAATCGAAAATCGGATACTTAAGATCAAGAATCAGATGCGTGTTCCTCTTATCAGTTCCTCTGTGTGCATCTTAATATGCTTCCAAAACGAGCGCACAGAAAGCCACCTCTTATACTGTATATAGCGTGATACTGAGTTTCCTTCCACGTCTTTTTGCACTTGAATGGACAAATACACACAAAAATGTCAGATCCTCAAACACAGTAGCTTATGTCTTAAATAAATGTAAACATTTGACAGAAATGCATCTTTTAAAGTGATAATAACGTCAAATCTAGCGCCAAAAGACAGAGAAATTGTAAATACCGTTTCTACCTGAATAACCTCAACTATATTTGTAATGCATGTTTTGTTTAAAAAATGCAGTGTTTTTACATTTAGTTTCTGTACCTAAATACCTGTTTATTTCAATCTTTGTTTAGTTGTAATTTTTTTTGTTCTTTTTAAATAACTGAGTGTTTACTTGTCTTTAATAATACTTGAAATGTATATTACTTAGTAGGGGTGTAACCGATACACAAAACTGACGGTTCGATTTTGCCACGGTTTTGACGTCTCGGTTCGATTCGGTTCGGTTTTGAAAGCTAAAATGGCTTTTTTTTTCTTCTTTTTTTACCAGTGGTTTAATGAAAAAAAAAGGTCTTTGTCTTTAAATTAATTCAATTACAATTAAACATTTCACAAGGATTGGATGTCTCGTCACATCTAAAGAGCGCTAAAACGCCATTTATTGTTTAATTTTCGTGATCAAATAGACAGAATTGGAAAGATTACACCTTGCTTGCTTATCGAAAAGTAACAAAACACAGAGCTTGTTATTTGGTGTTAATGGTGGTTAGGCTACAAACCTGAATTCGTCTGTGTAGTGTACTGTATACATTAGACATGAGGTCCATTGAGCCGGGCTGGGCGGGGCCGGGTAGCGCTGGGGCATGTTCGGTACGCAATGACAGTATCGTCGACTCGAATCGCTGAGTTCAGTATCGCGGTTTTTTCGGTTCGTATCGAAAATCGTTACACCCTTATTACTTAGGCTAGTTGTTTCGACTATGGGTATTTTTAAACAATATAGGCAGACATTTCTTGTAGTATCTCGTTTAGCACTTTTTCTGTTCAGGGTATTCAGCTACAATGAACTGTTTTGCAGAAAAACTTAGATTAATATGAATAATAACTAAGTTTATTTCTTTATCTGTAATCCATTAATATTAATCGATAAGCAGAATCGAAATTGGTCAAATTCAATCGATATCTGACCTAATGTTTAATTCCCTTGCACCTTTCAGTACCTATTTGGATTTAGTAAAAATAAAACTAATTCACACCCTACCTAGAATTGCTTGTAGACAGATAATATATCTGGTTCTGATGATACCTGGTTTGGGAGGTGGACATGGAGATTACACATCAGATGTTGTAGTTTGAGTTCACTTAAAGGTGGGGTACATAATGTTTTTTTTTTTTATCACTTGAAATCCTATTCCTTAGCCACTTACAGCCATTGAGTTAGAAGCACTGAAATGAAAATTAAGCTATTTAATCATCTGTGGAATGGGCAGGACTCGAAAACTCCAGCTAATAATTTCCAAGACCACCAAGAATCATTGGACAGAAAAGTACGCCAATCAAACGGTCGGAGCATAGTCCCCTCATTGCTTGTGACAGTAAGTGCAGTTCGCCTCGGTACAGAGAGAGAAGTGTGTGTTAGTACAATCTCGGCATCTGCGTTTTGCATATGCATGATTGCGCGTCCATGTCCTTCGAATGGGTGGAGTCAGTGCCAACGTTTGAGGAGAGATGGAAGGACCTTTTGAGTTATGCATTTTCAAAACCTGCCAGCCATTTTGCAAATCCCATACCCTACCTTTAAGGCTTCGGAGATACACTTCGTTTCCCGAAGTTTACTTTGGGCTTTACGCGTACTCTGATAACACTGAGAAATGAACTCCTGAAGAAAATTGAGATGAGGATGATGATTGACATTTTCATGTTTGGGGGAATAATCTATAATCCCGCTATTTGATTATGCAACTCTTTTGAATTTCTCTGTGTTATCTCTGTGAATTCTCTGTGATTATGTTTATCAGCCATTATGATGATCTTATGGGGAAGGCCAGACTGAGCATAATGAGTTTTGTAATCTGAGGACTCCTGGACTGAGTTCTCCTGGAGAACGTGTGACATTTGTACGGTACTGTAACCTTTTATGTGTCCAGGTATGAAATGTACCGAGTCAGAGGGCGAGGACCCAACTAAAGGCTCTGAGAGCCAGCTGCAGCTCAGCTGCTTCATCAACCAGGAAGTGAAAACATCTTGCCACTGGGACTCCGACTGGTGAGTGGACTGTCCCTTGGGACACAGGAAGAGCCACCAGTGCTCACAATCCCTGTTAACATTGACCTGTCTCTCATCATTATAGAGGCTACAGGAGGCACATCACGAGTTCTCCCCATCCTTACAAAGAAATGCCCTCTATATCAAATCGGTTATGTTTTACCTTTTGGCATTTCTGACTTTGGTGGAGTCAATGGAGAAATGCTGCGCTTGCTTCAAGCGTTTTCTCTTTCGTACAAGAATAAAACGATGCCACTTTTTCCGGTTTCTGCATTCAAGTCCTCAAAACCAGCGTCCTGCCCCCGCATACCTGACGGGCTTCCAAATGGGTGCGGTTCCTTCACAAAGAAAAAGAGTCTGTGAATGCCAAAGTTCGTCAAAGGTAGGTCTATCACTGAGGAGGGGTTTGGGATATCAGGTGTCGTCGACAAAATATCTTTAAATTGATTGTAAACTTTAATTTTGCTGCATTTAGGATGTCAAATTTCCTCTGATGCTGGACGCTTCTGAGCTGTGCACTCCTGAACTTCAGGAGAAGACTGCTTCCTATGAGGACAAAGTTTAAGGAGGATGAAGACAAGAAATTGGAGATGCAGCAGAGCAGACGAAGCAAGTGCACCTGGGTGACGGTATGTTGACAACGGTGCCTTGCTTTCTGAAAGCCGGCTAACATTGTCTTCTACATTCGACAGGCGAATCAGAAGGTTGGGGCTCCAAAGGATAAAGAATATGAACCTTTCTGTTTTCTGAAGGCTGAGACCCTACGGCAAAGCTACTAATGTCTATGTGGATCTGTAATTTTAGTGTGCAGATTGATGTATGAGCTTCACTTGTTTCTCTCAGTACTTGGGCTCCAACAAACAGGGGTTACTCCGACACTGCAATGGTTCATTGAGGCATCAGGGCCGATCCAGTTCATCTGGCCACTATGTCGACTGGGTTAAAAGGAGGAAGACTGTTAAACGTACTTGCATAGTCTTTATGTTAGCCTTTGCAACTGTAAACGCGCCTCTGATAGCATTCTTTCCTAGTGTTGGGTAGTGTTACTTTTACAAGTAATCCATAACAATGTTTCATTATTCCCTAATAAGTAACTAATTATTTGAGTTGCTTTTTATGGAAAGTTATGTAGCCACTGTTCCCTCTAAGCTCGCACGCGTGTACTCGTGCATCGACAAAATTAATAAAATGCTGTGGAAAAGGTAGACGTAAAATATTTGGGGAAAGCCGTTCATTGTATTGTAGTGAATAAGGAAATAATTGCAGTTTGGATCAACCGCTGTAGAGTTTGATTGATGGGTTTAATGAGCATGATGGGAGCCTAATACACCACTGTTGGTAGACTCTAATAGACAGGATACAGATAGAGCTAATGAATCAAACACAAATGCAAATGAATGAGAAAAAAGTCATGTTTGAAATTAGTGGTTTCATCAAATGCTGGAAATAACTAATAAGCGCAGCACGGTAACTTGGATCCGTTTAAATGACGGAGTTCACGCTAAAGCACTCCTAGGACACCTGCCATCCAAGGACACGAGTCAGTTTGTACATAGAAAGAGTTTAACAGGGTTACTTGTTTATAATAATGACTGCATTTCTTGTACATTTAATATTAGTTACGATACTTATAAAAAGTAATCTGATTACTGTAATGTAATGTGTGTTACCCAACACTGCCTGGTAATTCCAGAAACCTATTTTTCAAAATATCTAGGCAAATTTGCATGATAAATCTGCGGCTCAAACGGTCTTTTTTTTTTTTGGATGTTTTATTTCTTTCTGACGTGGTTTTGTGTAGTTGTCCACTCCTGCGTATAGGAGCAGCTGAAGCTAAACCACTTCTGGTGTTCCTTAAAGGAGTAGTTCACTTTTCAAAAAACTTTTGCTGATAATTTACTCACCCCCATGTCATCCAAGATGTCCATGTCATTCTTCTTCAGTCAAAGAAATTAAGGTTTTTGCTGAAAACATTCCAGTTTTTCCATATAATGGACTAAGTTTTATAAACTTAAATGCTTGCTCTGTCCTGTGCGACTCTTCTGTTCAAACTCATTCATCTAAATAAACAAATCTTTCTTGCTGCGTCCAAATTCACATACTATCCGTCCTAAATAGTATTCGAAAAAAGAATTAGTGCGTCCCAAACCGTAGTATGTTAAACTGAGTGTTTCAAAGATACCCGGATGGTCTCACTTTTCCTGGTCAGAATCCGAAGTGTAGATCAATGTGTGCACACTCTAACGGCTGATATTGCCCACAACCCTTTGCACGTTAAATGAGGATTCGGTTAGAACTACAAACATGTAGTAAAAAGTGTTAAAAAAAAACTACAGACACGAGAACGCATAGAGTCCCACGGTAATGCTGAGAAGGTTTAGATAAAGAGGTTTGAGTGATAATTAACACTTTGTAAGGATACGTTTAGCCATTAAATGCATCATTATATTCAAATTGCAAAACACGAGGAAAGTATACACATGAAAGACCCATGACTGGCAGATTAACGTGCTCCAAATACGGTAGGAAATCAAATTAGATTGAATGGAGGATTTTAACTGTGATGAGATAATTGACAGGGCAGTTTATGGTGACAGGATGCAGCGCACACGCGACAGAGCCGTCCCGTTAAAGACTGACGTGATAGTATGTCCCAAGGCTTGCCTACTTTTTTGCTACACACTCAAAAGTATGTACTTTTTCTTCACAAAAAGAGTACATAATTTTAGGGCGTAGTATAGTAAGCGAATTTCGGAAAAAGATCTGTTCATTTAGATGGACGAGTTGGAAAGAAGATATCACACAGAACAAGCAAGGCGAGCATTTGAGCTAATACAACTTAAACTTTATTTATTTATTAAATGAACGATCGATTCGCTTGATAAGACCCTTATTCATCGTCTGGGAATCGTTTAAAGCCCTTTGAACAGTTGCACTGAAAGTGTCTTTTGGACCTTGAACAGTTTGGTTCCTATTGAAGTGCATTATATGGAGAAAATCCTGGAATGTTTTCATCAAAAACCTTAATTTCTTTCGACTGAAGAAAGACATGGACATCTTGAGTGACATGGGGATGAGTAAATTATAAGCATTTTTTTTTTTTAAAGTGAACTACTCTTTAAAGGGATATTTCACCTGACCCACCAATGAAAAATCATAATTTTCTCGCACTCATGATGAGCACAAATGAACTTAGAGGAAATCTCAGCAATTTCTGTCCCTGAAACTTTGAGGCTTCAAAAAGTTGCAGACTCTAGCTTTATATGATGAACAGATTGAATTTAGGCTTTTATTCACGTATACAGTCATCAACTCGCACATCGGTTGTGGTAAACAGAAGTTTGTTCCCAGTGAGGTTCATTTTTGTATTACGCAGCACGTTGAGCAGAAATACGAGAAATCTGTCATTTCATGCAAAGTTCTTTATTTGTGTTCTGAAGATAACAAAGTTTAATGGGTTTACCAACGACACAAGGTTGAATAATTAATCACAGAACTTACATTTTTAGGTGAGCTATCCCTTTAAGACCTTGATTAGTAGTTTTAATCAGGATTTGATTCCCCTTCTAATGCTCGAGTTCTTTGCTGTATCTTGTATTGATACCTCACTCTCTCTGAACAGATGAATGGGTGAAGTTTCTACGATGACAAGGTCAGCGTGGTGACCCCTGAGGACATCCTTAAGCTTTCTGGTGGAGGGGATTGGCATATAGCATATGTCCTTCTGTATGGCCCCCGGCGTCTGGAAATACTGGAGTAATGGCGTTTCACAGAGGAAACTTAAACCATAATTGCCATTTTCAAAGCACTGTCTGTATAGATGTGCAAATAAATTTGTGTCTTTAAAAACACGACCTTAATTTCTGAACTCTTCATGCATCAACTCAAGTGGCGTTAGAGGTGTTTTCCCCTTCCATGGATGGTAAATTGATGGACCTGATCCTTTTTATTGGACTTTTTTTTTTTTTTTTTAACATTTTCTATATGCATTGAATATTTTTTTAAGCCTGTGAACAGGTGTTCATGCTCAATGAGACAGAATCCCACACCACAAGTCGCTACTCTGTGTCTAAAGAATGTTCTTGGCCACAAGTTTTGGACATGTTAAAACAAGGAGTTATGATACTGGGATCTCTCCAAAAGGATCGTGTGTCTGGAGCGATCAGAAGGTGGATTTCAGTATCAAAGCACTTTGAGAAGATGTTCTGCTCGATTACTGCTTCTGTCTTCTAGCTGCCATTCAACAAATGCCACTGTATTCTTATCTGTCCTGAAATACTCAAATACAATCAAACTAAGAGAATTTACCTCTGTAATAAGTTATTGTTTACTGGCTTTTCATAAACCGTGAAAACAAATAAACATGCCATTAACACCCTTGTGTGTATTTTACAAACAAAACTGATTCATTTCAAATTACCATTTATTTAAAAAATGTAAAGTGAACAACTCATCCAAGTACAGCAAAAACATATCAAAGTTAAAACAAAAGAAAAAGGTTATGTTTCGTTGAGGCTATCTGTGATGTTCCTGAAGCCAGCAGTGTTGAGGGCCGTGACCAGGCTCTCCATCGTGGCTTGAGGGCCTTCTCTGTCCTGCCAGGCCACCAGCAGCATCTTGGCCTGTAGCTCTACATCCTCGCTGTTCGGACTCGATCACGCGGATCTCCTTCTCGCTCATCTCCAGCTGATCCGCCAGCGTCTTCCACCGGGACCCGAGCTTGCTTGCGATCTCGTCCATCTGACTGTTGGTCACCGCCTTGCTCCGAATGCTGGGACCTGGAGAAAGAGCATTTCACTTTGAGTCAAACTAAACACTCCAATGATAGCTCTGAGTCCAAAATCTGCACTATTCATAACATGGATCTCAGGGGCTGTTTTACACCACAACGGGTTTTTTAATGCGTTTTGACAATGGTGTCGTCTGCACACGGAAAAATCAAAAGGAAGACCTTCTCAGTTAAGCATATTGTTGACGTGTGAACCTCAAATGCATCTCATGTGACCACTTGTAATTGGATTTCATAATCTACTGGTACCTTGCTTCCAACGACTCGCTCAAAGGAGGTCTTGGCCCAAATGGAGATAAGGCAAACCACTGACACCTATGTGCATTTAAGGATGAAGCCACAAATAGGCACAGTTCCCCCTCTTGTGATCGTTAGGTTTGCAGGCCATAGAACCATATGGTTAAAAAAAGAAGACGTGTGTGACAGTAAAATTGGAGTATGTCAAATCCCTCACCTGCTCAAAGTGTCACCTGTTTATGCCAATAAGTTTTAACGCTTATAAACAGTTCCAATTCGAAGATATTTAGAACAATTAGAATTTTAGACTATTCATTCCATCATGAAAATGGAACTACCATAAACAAAAAAAATGGTGGATGGTTACCGCCATTTACCAACAAAAAAAGTAAGGAAACTTTCCTTTTCCTTTAAATCCTCACTTGTCTGGCTTATGCTACTCTGAGCAATGTCTGGCCTTTGTATTTTAAAGAGCCCCTATCATGGATTTTTGAAAATGACTGTTCATATGGTGTGGAATATAGCTCTAAGGGAATGAAAACATTCTGCAAAGATTTATATCTGAAAGTGCACCGTATATAAAGTTATTGTCTTTCAAAAGTGAGAGTCGACTCTGAGTCTATGAAATGAATTGTTTTTGAAACAAGTCATTAGCTGTTACATCGTGACGTAGTAACGTTACTGCGCACGCAGACGGAAGTGTAAACTTGAAGTCTACACATTCCGATACTTCATCATAGCATCATGTCGAGAAGAGGCAGATGTTCTACAATGCAAAGATAGTTCAGCCACTTTGTTTTCATTTACCAGGGACGAGCAACAGTATTGAGAATGAGGAGTTGACGTCATTGTACAGAGCCCCTCCCTTTCCGCCAGGTTGGTTGGATTCCCATGCCAAAACAGTATTATTTACGTGTGTTTTTAGCTTGGTAGTAGAGGAGTTTCTCACTGTTTTACCATGCCTGGAAGTCGCTGCTGCATTAAAAAACTACTACAGTACCTCACACGATGTATGTGGAAAACATAGGAACAATGGAATACAGTTTTTAGGTTACCGAAATGGACAGAGCATCAGGGAGAGTCTCTGACCTGACTAGGAGACGGCGGATTGCTTGGTTTGCTTTATTTGCTTGGATTGCTTTAGCCTTTAGTATACGATTTTCACTGTTTGCTGTGCCTTAACGAACATATGCAAAAGTGTTGTTTGAGTGCCTGTTCATTACTTTTTTATTTCATTGAAATAAATGTTTGAAACAACTTGATATGGCTTAACAATATTTATTGAGAACTGAAATATATATGCTACATATATATTTGGACAACATAAGTAATAATAATAAAATAATAATACTGTTATTAGTGCAAATGAACAAATATATTGATGCTGCTTCTCCAAATACAGCTGTTTTGCACTTTGTGAGAGTTTGTTCCTGTAAGGTCCCTTTTCTTTCGCCTTATCTTTTTGCATTGCTTTACTTTCTTCCTTTTTTTCTCATATTCTTAGATCCGTCTCTGTCCTGCCAAAATAATAAATGCGCGAAAATTTAAGAGCTCTGGAATGTTTAGTCGCGTCTATGGGGTCTAAAGGCGTTGCCCCTGGTAACCGATACGTCTCGAAACCATCATGGCCGACGTGACTCCTCAAGGCCAATTTATACTTCTGCGTAGGGTGCGCGCAGTAGGTAACGGCGTAGCATACACACAGACGCGTCCCATACCACGTACCCTTCGCCGTAGCCTGACGCGCACCTCCTCAAAAATGTAACTACCTGTCGCGGCGACGGCGGACCGCAAGATCGGTGATTGGTCGGCTTGGTAGCATCGCATTTCCTCATACGCATTTCCGCACGTACCTTCTCACGCATTTCCACACGTACCATCTCCTCCGACGTCTTCTCTCATTTCTGCCTTTCAGTTTTAGTAATTTCACTAAAATGAACTGTTTTTCCACCTCAATAAGCTCCAACTCCAACATGATCCACTCTCTTTCAGGCTTGTAGTAAACCTAGCCGCAACTCGAGGAATCTAAACAGTGGAACATTAAAACCCTCCGCCGCAACCAGTGGTGGAATGTAACGAAGTACAAATACTTTGTTACTTTACTTAAGTACATTTTTCACGTATCTTTACTTTACTTAAGTAGAATAAATAGTGCATACTTTTTACTTTTACTTCGTTACATTTTGCAGCAATTATTATACTTTCTACTCCACTTACATTTCTACAACTTCTGTTACATTTTTGTTACATTTTCTGACCAGTTTTCCCCTGCCAAAACGTAATCTTACCGTCCGTTCGCTTGCACGTTTGTCTCACCAGTGACGTTTGGTTGCCATAGATATATCAACTCGGTCACACTAAATGCGCCTCGCACGCAGTGCATTTCATTTGTGCAATTTATACACGAAAAGTTGTATTTACGTGCATAGGAAACGCACCGTGTGTAATATACGGTTGGTTAGGATTATGGCAAGCCAAGAGGTTCAGAATTACACCATAAATTAATCACGTTTAACTGCCAAACATAGTTATTAACATATAGTAAGGATAAGCATGATGTGTATATTGCCTAATTAATTGCACGCTTGTTTCAGAAATGGTGACAACTAATTTTTTCCATCATTATATGAGTATTAGGTTGAATGAGTTAGAATGAATGTTTTATTAATCATTAGAAAATAGACATTAAGAGAATAAATTGTTATGCAAGTACTTTTACTTTTAATACTTAAAGTACATTTAAAATCAGGTACTTTTTACTTAAGTATGGTTGTCATTGTGTTACTTCAACTTTTACTAAAGTAAATATTTATCTGGTTATTTGTACTTTTACTTAAGTACTGAAATTCAGTACTTCCTCCACCACTGCCGCCGACTAGTGTTTCGGAGCAGTACTGCAGCGCAACCAAGACCTGAACGCAGAAGTATAAATGCTCACACAGCGACGTCGCCTACGTGCGTAGCCAACGTCGTACACTCCAGCGTATCCCTCGACGCAGAAGTATAAATTGGCCTTCATTCTCAATAGCCCGATTGTGTTCTCATCATTTTAATGACGGATCGTTCATAACATAAATGAATTCAAATGTGGATTCACAAGCGGTTGTTCCTGAAGGAGGGCTCAGTAACTTACTTACTCAGTGTTTATGGATCAGCTTCCTCCTATGAATCACAACCTGTAAAGCCCAGGCCAGAACACACCAAGCCGACGCCAACGAACTAGCGCTGATGAAAGCCAACTGTGTTGTCGCCTCTCGTCCCCTCTCGTTGAGGTAAAAAAGCTGCACTTGAACACACCGAGAGAACTACAGCCGACTGTCAGCTATAATGTCCGTTCTGCGCCTGCGTTTAATGAGCCAACTGTCTATTTCTGCAGATATATTAGTCTATATTCGTCATTCAAAAAGGAAAACCGACGTTGCCGGTTGCAGATACACATAACGTAAACAAAGCAGCGCGTGCTAACCGTTTCGAATATCAATCCTGCTGAACACTTTCTTGAATCCACTCCGCTCATGCTAATATTGAAATATTCGCCAAGGAACACTCAGGTAAGAAGACGTAACATAAGAACAGCCTTCTACTTTTACCGTTTTGACTTCTTTGCTTGCTGTTTTGCGTTTATTCACGTGCACTGATTCTTTCACTAAGCTGAACAGCCAATCAGAGTTCTCTCTTTCCCCAACGGCCCGATGCCGATTCAACATGTCGAATCGCATGAAACAAAGCCGACGAGGACTATTTTCAGCCAACGGCACGGAACCGTGCATATCACACAGAGGAAACTTAGTTGGCCGACGCACAAAATCTGCCAGACGGCCGACCGTCGGCTTGGTGTGTTCCGGGCTTAAGTATTATTAATAATTGTTGTTTTTATGGGTTTTGTAGCGCCGGGGCGCGAAGGAGGGAAGGTGCAATAAGTATGTTTGCACGCACGCGTGTGTGTGTGTGTGTGTGTAAGTTACGCTCAGCGCAGCTTCTAGGTCTCCAATGTAAATTTTTTTAAAATATGTGAAATGTTTGTCGCTGTTATTGGAGCTCGTCATAAAGAATAGAGCGTCTTGTAGTACTGCAGACGCATAAACATCAATATGTTTATGCGTACTGTCATCTGACCAATCACCGCCGATCAGCGTCACGCAAAGGAGTGGTTTGGAAAAATGAGTTGTTGTACGAATCATTTGGGAGTCGGTGAGCAAATCAGTTACAAATAAATGCATATTATAAGACAAATAAAGTGTTAGTCCTTGCATGCATGTTAAACTGTTTTAGGGAGAACTCCTAAAACAAAAACAGGAACATTTCAAATGCTATTATAGGGGCTCTTTAAGCACTTCTTGCATTGTTTTACCTCTTCACAATGATTCGCTTGGTTTAGTCCTCAGTTGTAAGTCGCTTTGGATAAAAGCGTCTGCTAAATGTAAATGTGAAGACTGGCTCAGATCATTGTGAGGCCATGCTGGTGAAAAAAAGTTGATGTCAAAGTAGATGTGAGGCTGCATCTCTTCAACACTGGTGTATTGAAATGAAACTGGACAACCTTTCATCAAACGCAAGACCCGAAGGTGCAGTTTTGGAAAAGAAATTTAAAAAAAAAAGATAAAAAGCAAAATAAATAAATCACAAGACTGGACTTTTCAGATTTAGCGCAGCATATAGAGATAAACGACGCCAGATTTTCATATCGCCATTTAATTTTGAGTGTCTTTTGGAATTCTGACCAAAAATAAAAAAGCTTTATTTTACAAATGCACTGGTGTGTCATTATGGTATGCCCTTTACCAAGCCCTTTAGCAGTGTTCCCCTATCCAACAGGACATCATGACTTTTGCGTAAACATGCACGCCACTTTCAAATCAACTGGCGCGTTCTCGGTTTACGCATTTTGAGCTTATCCGCATGTATGCATGTATGTACACGCAGTTAAATTTCCAAGGGAAACGAAGCAGAATGTAGATTTACATCTGGGGTGTGATTTTTTTTCTAGGATGGTGGGGAACACTCATAAATGCTATTAACCCCAGTGATGGGTAGGTTTAGGGACGGGGTTGGGGTAAGTCAAATATTTATATATACAGTAATAACGTTAAGTCAATGGCGTTCATAAACACGCTGCAAAGTTGATAGCATGCCACAAATGGAAATACGAATTGGCATGTCATACATACACCATTTCATGAGATTAGTTAGTTTGCCCTACCCTAGATTTGGAGAAAGGCTTTCCGCTATGATTACCGTGAGTCATTTGATTGAATCATATATTTTATGTTTTACAAATAGCTGTTATTTCATTCTGCTGCTATAGACCGATATTTACTAATTAAAATCTTTTTTTTATAGTAAATATTTACTATAGTAAAATATTACTAAAATATTCAATATTTATTAATATGTATATATGGCTGTAGGAGGCCTAGGCTACAGTGCCACCAAGCCATAGTTATCCATTTAAAGCAACAAAATTGACGTCATTGGCATTCAGTGTCTATGAGTTACAAATGAATGACAGTTGGTATATCTTAAGACACATGATGGCAGGATGTCTAAAAGATTGGATATAATTTAAGCTCTACACAGAAAGAGGAGAGCAGAGAGAACAAATCACCTCTAATCACTCACAGGAGATGGACCCCAGTGCCCTTCTGTGATCATGCTTTGAAAATAAAACTTAAGTACAAAGTGAGGTGAGCAACACCATTCATTTCATTTTCAGGACTTCTCCTGGGGTGCGTTTCCCGAAAGAATCGTTAGCAAAATATGGTCGCAAGTTTCCGTCGTTATCAGCATAGTTCAACGATCAGTGTTTCCTCAAACCATCGTTCCAGCGAGCATTCGCAAGCAGCATCGCAAAGTGGTTTGAACGATAGCTCTCGACCTGTGGTTAGAGGCAGTTTCTATATTGCATGACAATTGGACATTATAAATTCTTATCTTGAGAAAAATAAGCAAGCTGACATTCAGTACAACCAGTGCCCTTTATTCAGCATACATACAAATGGAATTTACGTCTTATAGACCTTATGTAGCCCCGCCCCTTTTCAGTGCTGCGCTCGTTGTCTTTTGCCTTCCGGTCTGTATTTTGACAGTGATCTTGCATAGGTATGAATGAAAAAATTTCCCGGTCGACATTTGTTAAGACATCTGCTTTACAATGCTTATGATAAACATTACAATGCTCACGATAACTTTTGTTAACTCTACAATAAGTAAATCCACTTCACAAGCTAATTACTCCGACAGCGATGCCATAGAAATATACAGAGCGACCGCGAAATCGGAATTTCAAAGACAATATTCTAAAGATGACGATGCCCACATTTCTCTGGTGCATAAGGTCTATAGTTAGTCAAAAGATTTAAAGTACTGTGTTTAAAGGTGCATTGCGCAACATTTTATGTTAAAAATAGCCGTTTTCTAACCCATACATGCTGAAACAATCGTCTGATGGGCTGAATGAGCCCTTCTCTGATCACTCCGATCGCCTCTATAATCCTGTACAGTGAAATAAATGAGAGGGATTCGGGCTCGAATCTGAGCCTGGGCGTGACGTCATGCGCGTTCACGCTCGCCTGGCTATGTGCCTATGCTTTGCAGGTTAGTGTATTCGCCGCCGTTCTCCGTATCAGAGAAGACTCGAGCGACGCAACTTTAGTCAACTTTCCCAAAAGTAGAAGATGGATTCAAAGGGGCTGTTTAGCCTACATCTGGTCACTTCATGTGTTTTCTGTGATCGGATAACTTATTCGATCGTGAAAAGACCAGGTTGAATCCAGACGGATTTGAATCCGATAGCTCAAACCACTTGAGGATGTGGTCTGGGCCGTATTCCAGACGAAACTGGACAAGTGTAAATGCATCTGGTTGTTGAAAACAGGCTTTTTCATGTTGTTTTAGTCATATATGACGACGTGCATCACCTGAGCAGGCGAGTGTATTCATCAAACCAGCGCGCCGCAATCTATCGCAAATGAAAGTGAAAGTAAGACGCATACGATTATCACTAAGTTACCTTCTACCTCCACTATCTTCATTAAAAGTAGCCTTAAGAAATGAAATGATCTCATACCAGGGCTTTTGCCGCTCTCTCTTATTGCTGTCTTTGCTGATTTTGAAATAGCCGAAGCCGATGATCAATAAAATGCAGCTCATCTGTTGCTTTCGGTGACGTGCACTTCATGAAATCTATATAACGCGGGAATTGAATATCAGATTAATATCCGTTTTGCAAAAACACATTTATGTGACCAGGTGTAATGGAATCGTTTTGATAAATCAGATAGATCTGAGAAACGCATTGTGGCCAGGTGTAAAAACAGCCCCAAATGTAGTTCATTACAAACCCCAACGCAAACTCCACGTAAGACAAAGAAAATAAAACTTCTGTCTGTCCAGTGCCAGTCGTCGGAATAAGACGAGAGTCAGACATCGGGAAGGCTTTCAACAAACGGAGAGATCTCGGGCGGTCTGCTCTAGGGCTCAAACGTGTTCATGAACGTGTTTCCATAATAATACAATCATAAGTGGATACAGTAAGCACATAAAACAGTTCAACATGGAGATCGATGGAAACAAAAGCCTAAGTTTTCTACTAACGTTACCCATTTTCCCCTCACACACACATAGGCCTACATAAGTGTGTAATTTTCTCAAATGCCTTTCCTTTCATATATTTTAAATGGCTTGCAGATTTATAACTGTATTACCTCATTATGACTGTAACAAAAGATGTGTGCCGCACAGTGTGCGGCTGATGCTCCAGTCCTTTGGTTATGAACAGCTCGTGCAGAACGTGCGTGTATTCCATGAGCGCGCACGCAGTTTCGTTTATCGCCAGAGGGGGCGTAGTTCTGCAAAAACTCAGAGACTTGCGTTATGCTCCTTTAAGAGTGTGATCGTTGTCTGCATGTGCGAACGTGCTCTACTATGTAAGAACGAGCCAAATATTGAGTCTGGTAATAAAGCAACATAACTGAGAACATTAAATAGTCCTCAGATGACATGTCTGTAATTTATATTAAAAAATCTAGAGTTAATTGGATCTCAAACAGTTTCATTAAAAGCAGTTTTTACTCCACCACGTGCGTGACGTCATAAACCTGTCCTGGAGGACCACCAACACTGCACGGTTTCGCTGTCTCCCTAATCAAACACATCCGATTCAACTCATCAGTTCATTATCCCATGGGTTAATGAGCTGAAGAGTTGAATCAGGTGTGTTTGATTAGGGAGACATAGAAAACATGCAGTGTTGGTGGTACTTAAAGGACAGGTTTGGGAACCACTGTCATAAACCAATGTGGTTGAACGATACTTTGCGACAATAGGTTTCGGGTAGGGTGTGCTACGATATTCGAATTTTCGAATATTAGAAATTTTATTATTAAAAATTCAAATAGTATTCTATTTATCGAATAATAATTACATATTCGAATATTTGAAAATTAAAATATTCGATATGTAATTATTATTCGAAAAATAGAATACTATTTGAATTTTTACTACGATTGCTTTGCTGGCCGTAAATGCAGTGAGTCCATGATAGATCCTAAGCACTGACTCGCTATTATAATTAAATGCACTGGATGGCGCTGTGGAGTGTGTTAACAAGTTGTCTGTATTTGATAACATATTGTTGTCGTCTGCCTCACGAATTTTGGAATTACTTGAAAAGGATCTTTCTAAACGGAATTACTTTTGATCATATTAATTAATCTGAGTTATAATATCATCACCATGAGAAATCACATGAAATCCAAGCTGTCCATCATTGCATCACGACTGCAGGTGAGCGCAGCTGGACCCCACGTGATCAGAGATGATAACTTATCTAATAGCTAAATGATTTTGAGACATACTTCCTTTAAGTTTCGTTGAGGGAGACCGTTTTAAGAACCGAAAATGCAAAGTGCTGTTAGAAACACCGTTCTCTTTGTGTCTCTGAAGCGTCTGTCAGCGCAGCGTCTTTTCTAGCTCGAGCATAAAGTGCTGGCGGCGCCCCTGCATGTAGATATTATTGTTTTTCTCAACATAAACATGAAACAATATAAACACGATAATCATTTGCTGACTCGTATGTCGTTCTGTACCGATATCAGACGCAATCTGCTTTATTAGGCTTTTTTTTTGCACTGCTTGAGCATGCTTTTAATAATGCTTTATATATATACACTCACCGGCCACTTTATTAGGTACACCTGTCCAACTGCTCGTTAACACTTAATTTCTAAGCAGCCAATCACATGGCGGCAACTCAGTGCATTTAGGCATGTAGACATGGTCAAGACAATCTCCTGCAGTTCAAACACGAGCATCAGTATGTGGAAGAAAGGTGATTTGGGTGACTTTGAACGTGGCATGATTGTTGGTGCCAGAAGGGCTGGTCTGAGTATTTCAGAAACTGCTAATCTACTGGGATTTTCACGCACAACCATCTCTAGGGTTTACAGAGAATGGTCTGAAAAAAGAAAAAACATCCAGTGAGAGGCAGTTCTGTGGGCGGAAATGCCTTGTTGATGCCAGAGGTCAGAGGAGAATGGCCAGACTGGTTCGAGCTGATAGAAGGGCAACAGTGACTCAAATAACCACCCGTTACAACCAAGGTGGGCAGAAGAGCATCTCTGAACGCACAGTACGTCGAACTTTGAGGCAGATGGGCTACAGCAGCAGAAGACCACACCGGGTGCCACTCCTTTCAGCTAAGAACAGGAAACTGAGGCTACAATTTGCACAAGCTCATCGAAATTGGACAATAGAAGATTGGAAAAACGTTGCCTGGTCTGATGAGTCTCGATTTCTGCTGCGACATTCGGATGGTAGGGTCAGAATTTGGCATCTACAACATGAAAGCATGGATCCATCCTGCCTTGTATCAACGGTTCAGGCTGGTGGTGGTGGTGTCATGGTGTGGGGAATATTTTCTTGGCACTCTTTGGGCCCCTTGGTACCAATTGAGCATCGTTGCAATGCCACAGCCTACCTGAGTATTGTTGCTGACCATGTCCATCCCTTTATGACCACAATGTACCCAACTTCTGATGGCTACTTTCAGCAGGATAATGCGCCACGTCATAAAGCTGGAATCATCTCAGACTGGTTTCTTGAACATGACAATGAGTTCGCTGTACTCAAATGGCCTCCACAGTCACCAGATCTCAATCCAATAGAGCATCTTTGGGATGTGGTGGAACGGGAGATCGCATCATGGATGTGCAGCCAACAAATCTGCGGCAACTGTGTGATGCCATCATGTCAATATGGACCAAACTCCCTGAGGAATGCTCCAGCACCTTGTTGAATCTATGCCACGAAGAATTGAGGCAGTTCTGAAGGCAAAAGGAGGTCCAACCCGTTACTAGCATGGGGTACCTAATAAAGTGGCCGGTGAGTGTATATATATATATATATATATATATATATATATATATATATATATATATATATATAGTTTACACAAAGGCCTACTGTTTAATATTTTCAACTAAAAGAAAACTTTAACTGTAAGTTTGTTGTGTATTGCCTAATTGTAAGCTTGTCTAGAAATGGTGACTAAAACGTAAAAAAACCTTAAAAATAAAGTATTTTTCGATCATAAACATAATTTAAATAAACAAATATTCGAATATGCGATTTTTATGAGCCCAAATATTCGAATGGAATATTTTTGAAAAATGCCCATCTCTAGTTTCAGGAAACAGTCACGACTACCTAGTTGATTTCTCTGAACGATGCATCGTACTATGGTAATGAAGCAGCGAGTTTAAATAGTTGTACGGGAAACATATTTGAAAATACCGTTCGAATCCAGAGAGTCCAGTGGAGGTAATAGCTATAAAAACGATAAACTTTAAGGTTTAATAATAAAAAACAGCAACAGACTCACTGTCATTGCTCTCTTTCAACAGGTTATCTCCATTCTCGTCGTCATCCTCCTCTCCTGTTTTTATCTCCTCAGAAGGAAGGTCTTTCTGTGTAAAGAAAAACAAAAATTATGGTCACATTTTATGCATTCACAAAATACGGAATATTTGAGTAAAATATTAAGCAAAATATTTGAGTGAGTTGTGTCTCACTTAAACGAATTTAAATGATATTATACGTCGTCCTCCACTAATACGGGCATCCTTCATAAATGCGAGCAAAACTAAAATATGTGTGGAATAAATGTTTCTCTCCAAAATATGTGCAAAAATTGGCACAGCTGCAAATGAATGCATGAATTTGGGATTCATTGCCATCAATGCTCCTCGTTTTAACTAGGAATGGGCGATAAATTGCTATATTGTTTTCCTTATTCCACATACATCTCTAAATGATCAGCTGTGTATCGCTAATGTGTGTCCGCATGTAAGTCCCAAG
Organism: Hybognathus amarus; assembly: GCA_030378365.1. Classification (NCBI taxonomy): domain Eukaryota; kingdom Metazoa; phylum Chordata; class Actinopteri; order Cypriniformes; family Leuciscidae; genus Hybognathus; species Hybognathus amarus. Next base: position 299,397 of record JAQIUQ010000225.1, read on the forward strand.
TGAAGTGGCACAGTTGTCTACTGCACACACACTCACCATGATAATTATGTCACACGTGAATGCTTGTTAATAATTATGAAATGCATATCTTCTGAAAAAATTATTTTATTAAAGGTTAGTGGGTATTTTGAATGAAAAACACCATTTTCCATGGCCTTATTTACCAAGGGCGGCTAAATGTGTTAGCACTGCATACGTGTCACATAATAGAGGCTTTCGCACAGGAGGAACATGTAGAAGTCTTCTAACGAAGTTCCTGATAGCTACTCGTGCGAAAGCCCCCAAATATTAACCACTGAGAAGGCTATATTGGTCAAGCACGAGTTCATCTACATTCCATTCCTAGTGTTTGATGAGGTGGATGTCCACTCACAGGAAGCTCTTTGGCCAGTTTGATGACCATGTTCTCCAGATAGTCTGCCAGGCTCTTGAATTGCTGATTGGTGGGCTGGAAGAAGTGAGGACTCCTCCTGGACAGCAATCGCAAGGCGCGCCAGCCGTAGTTTGAGTTGCGCACAACTCTGAGGGAAGACAAAGACTTCATTAATTCGGAGGTATAGTTTGTAATCATTTTGATTTAGGAGAGTAAATGATGAACGTACTTGTACTCATCCTCCACCATGTTTGTTGGATCTGCCTGTTCAATAGCTTCTACAAAAAACTCCTCCAGTGATGGCATGAATTCCCTTAAAACAAGACATGTATTAATGCTAAACGTCTCGCACTGAACACCTCTGAGCAAGCGTTCACCAAACACACACCTGCTTTCCGACTTGCAGGCCTCCATATTGTCCGGGTTCAGATTCCAGAGTCTCGTGAGTTCGTCACTGTTGATGGTCAAGAACAGCAGAAATGCTAAACAAGATCTGCATCGAAGTCTTGGCAAAGTTGCACAGTAATCAGATATCATCTTACTTTCCCATGATGATTTTCCGATCAGGACCTTTCCCCAAAAAGTCTTCGGGTGCTTGTCTCTTTCGGCTGGGGCGGATGGGTTTGGTCTCCGCGGGTCTGAGAGAAACAAACATATTCATTCATAACTTCAAAAATAGCAGAGACCAAACCTGCAAACGAACAGAAGATGTTTGTGTGCATCTAATGTGTAATGAGATAAAGCTGTTTGTGTGCCATTTTATATTCAATACCTCTCTTTCACAAAGCTTGGGCAGCCCTCATTTTTCCAAGAGTTCCAGTTATCTTCTGTGTTTAGGATGTGCTGATTGGAGACATAATTGATAAATTAAGATGACATGAAAAAGCTTTTGGAGCCCAAAGATGCATTTTCTAAATGTGACCCTGTATCACAAAACCAGTCACAAGTCGCACGTGTATATTTGTGGCAATAGCCAAAAATACACTATACGGGTCAAAATCATAGATTTTTCTTTTCTGCCAAAAATCATTAGGATATTAAGTAAAGATCATGTTCAATGAAGATATTTAGTAAATTTCTACGATAAATATATAAAACATTTATATGTGTGAGTGAATGCAGCACAATCACTGAATAAATGTTTCCATTTTTTTGCACCCTCAGATTCCAGATTTTCAAATAGCTTTACATCTCGGCCAGATATTGTCCTGTCCTTACAAACCACACATCAATGGAAAGCTTATTTATTCAGATTTCAGATGATGTATAAATTTCAATTTCAAAAAAATGTACCCATGTGACCCCGGCTGGACCACAAAACCAACGTATTCATCATAAGATGAGAGCGAAACCTAAAACCCATATGCATACTTTAGAGACAGTACTTACCTCAACCATAGATGCAAACTTGCTCGCCATCAGGAGGGGTTTCTCTCAGTAACTGCAATGGTAATAACACAGTAATTAATATAGAAGTCACTCCTGTTTGCTGTACCCAGGGTCCAAAGTTCCCAAGATTCATAGGGTTCTTAAGAAAACATAGGGTCCTATTGCATATATATTAATGAAATGCAGTTTTTTTTAAACCATATATTCAAGTTCACTTCAATAAAACTTAAAATGCTGCCCCTCCATGTCTCCAGCAACCACAGATGCTGTTTTTTAATGTACATTTTAAGGGTTTATATTTTACACTGAGGGAACCTGAAAAAGCTTTGCATTTATATTTGCTTAATATGACATGGGATATTGTGGAACTTGTCAAAGGGGATTTCTGTTCCTCTGCACTGCCACATGGCTCTCAATACTATACACTTGAGGGAACTAAACAAATGGTTGGCGTAACAGAATCACAAAAGATCTGTGCTTCCTTAGGTTAGGGTTAGAAGCTTATGAAGTTGACATGGCCTTGGGAAACGTAGTCTTGACCTTTTAAAAAGTTTATTTAGGGTGTGGAACATAGGACCCGGAATATAGGTATACTCTCTTAACCCTCTGGTGCTCTTCGGTCAATTTTATTAATTTACATGCATTAGAAAGGAATGAAAATTGGTAAAGGGTTTGGCATTCGCATGCACGCACACACACAATTGAGAAAGGTTAAATGGTCCTGAAAAAAAAAAAGTCACACTTGTGGTCCTCATGGTCAAAAATGACCACATTGGAAATTAATGAGACGAATTTCATCTAGTGGAAACTTTTGGTACTGCAGCCCAAACAAAATCTGACTGAAAGCTCATTTTTTGACGCATCAAGCTCAAATTTGGAACACAACTTGTCTAGATTTATGTCTTTGATTTTCTCGCAGCTTTAGGGTAAAACATGAAAATATACATTTCATATAAAAATGGTAAATAGTTTTAAAAGTTAGTTTTACGTTGTGTATGTACAAAATATTATTTTCTTTTCAGCAATTATCTGCCAATTGTAGTCTTTAAAAAGAGACCTAACTTTAGTCTGTGCTCCAAAGAATTCAAGATTTACAATATTGGAAATTTCATTTTCAGGTCTATGCTCAAAACATGAATAAATGGATTAGAACAACTGCATAAATATATTTGAGCACCATAAACTCCACTTAAAACACAAAATATTAAATAATAAACATTATCAAATTAAAACATACATTAATTAAAAAAAAAGAGAGAAAACAGAAGCACCAGTGGGTTAATATGTACCACACACACATCCAATCAGTGACACTTAAGGTTAGGACTAACCTGATAGACTAGTTTAGCTGTGTCCTCAATCCACAAAGACTGATCATCATTCAAAACACAGCCAGAACTGCAAAGGTTAAAGACAGATTGCAGAAAATAATGAACAATTATTGCCACTGACAGCAGGGTAAACGTATCTTTACAGCTCGAGAAGATGAGCGTGCGGCTTCCCCTGACCTCTTGAACTTGACCTGGCCCTTGAGATACTGGAAGAGGATGAGGTATTGAAGCAGAATGTGTCGTCTGAAGTTGCTGTCACTCAACTGAAGGTCCATCAGCTGCAGAGAGATGGGAATTTGTGTTATCAGGTCAATGACTGGAGTCTGCTTTCTATTGAACAGTTGATTGAGAGAACTGACCTTCTCACTGGTGAGGAACTTGGCGAAGTAGACATGGTCTCCAGCAGAGGTCCTCATCTCCTTCATCTTTCTCTTCGACGCTTGCATGTCATCCAGTTTATAGCTCTTGAACACAGCTAGAGTCTCATCTGAATACTGCACACAGAATACCATTGAGGGGACATTAAAACAAGATACATGTGGACCAATCCTGTCATCTTTCCTTTATCAGTTGTTTCAAGTCAGTTCCCCTCAAGCTCACAAATGTGTCCTATCAGAGTACCTGCAGATATAGTCACAGTGTATACAATCACAGTGTTGATATACTTTGGTCTCAAATGGTTAAAGTACTAAATGCAGACAAATAACTTCAAATAACCAAATTTTAAGAGAAGCATAACCAGAAAAAGGTAAACGCAAACTCTTCAAGAGCTGATTCATGGGCGATCACCACCTTGCCCATAATAAAATACATTCACCTCAAATGAAACCAACAAGACTGCTTTTGGGGACAACATTTTGGTAACACTATCTTAAGATGACAGTGTTACACATTGTTACATGTATTTTGACATGTACTAGTAATAACATAATAATTATGCATAAGTGATTAACCCTAACCCTGTAGTAAGTGCAGTTAATTAATATTACTCAGTACATGTCACCTTAAAAATAAAGCGTAAAACAGATTTTTTGTATATTGCTTTGGATTAGAAATAAATAAATAAATCAAATACCTTAAGGAAAGTCATCCATGAGAACTTGTCATAGCATTGTACAGGGTTTCTGAAATAGTCCTGCAGGGTCCAGAATTTTCTGTACAAGTTGTAGTCAATAGGAATGGAGCTACAAAACACAATTCCTCTGGATTAGACTACTAAATAAGAGTCTGATAAACAGGCTAAATAAAGGAGGAGGAAAAGCAAGACTTGGGCTGCGTCTGAAATCACATCTCTCTAGAGTAGGTACTTATTTCCAATAACTACTTGCTATATGGATCGTTCTTAATTAGCGCTCACGAAGTATGAATGTAATATGGACATTATCATGTGACCTACCAGCAGCAGTTACATCACTTCACTGCCATTCATAAATCCTCTCCTGTGGCCTCATCATGGGATAGTAAAGTGTCCATTGTAAACAGTTATCATCTACTCTTTTATGAGAAATGTGAATTCAGACATACTACTTTTGTCACAGTCGTTTTTTCACCTACTACATATATTAGGGAAGTGTGTGATTTCAGATGCAGCCACTGATTTGTAACTTAGAGGCTGTGAAAACACAAATATCTTTTACCACGGAGCAGGTGCATCTTCATCACCCATCTCTCCCTCCTCCACCTCCATGCCATCCTCCTTAACTTCTGCATGCTGGGAAAAAAACACACAAAAACTGATGAACAACCCTCTACAGGAGTCTAAAGGCCATTGCACACCGAGTCCGAAATTCGCATCCGAAATTTTTGCACGATTAAAAAAAAAATTCAACCTCACGTTACGTCAATCATGCTTGCACACCGCCTCCGAAACTTTCGTCCGTCATAAAATTAATCGGATCGGGTTCGATTTTCTGCGTTTTTCGCATCCAGAGCCAGCATTTTGAGAGGTCTTTTGACAATTCAGGGCCGGGGGAGCTCGTCCTCAAATCATTGCACATTTGCGCTGTGCTTTCAGTTTCGGTTTTCAGTTCGATCAAGTGTTTATGTTCTCTTCTCTATATTGGATTATGAAATTAATAAACCTCCCCTTTCAATCAGATTGAAATTTAGGATTGAATAAGATGTGATTGAGCAGCCAATTCAATAACTAATGTATTATTTGGGCACGCACAATATATAACAGCCTAGTTGTTTTGTCTGCCCAGCGCTTCAACCGGGCCGTGCGCGGGGTGTGTGTGCACGTGTTTGTGTGTGTCCATACCTTAGACATACTGCCAGATCTCCGTTCAGAATCGATTGGTTCACGGAAATTGGTGGTCTTGTTTTTAATATGTGGCTCCAGAATCGCTAGCAAAGCATCAAACTGTCCCACTGACATTCTGAAGTAAATTTTGAATCGCCTGGGATAAATTCGCTCTTGATAAGGAGGTGAAACTCTCCTTCCTCTCGGCGCAATTTCAGGATTGGATGGACGTAATATTTTCTCTTTCTTCTCTTTTCAATAAGAGAGAGGGCAAAAAAATCATCCTCACTGCTTGACGAATCCATTTTGGTATTTTTGCGTTTTTTTCCTGCAAAGGTTTAATAAATACGCATCAGACTCGGTGTGCAAGGTTTCTATGCATAACGAATTTTTAGGCTGACGAACAGAAAAAAAGCATCCGAAAATTTCGTACTCAGTGTGCAATGGCCTTAACTGGCTATGTTTCCATTCAAGATGTGATTTTAACTTGTGGAAAATTGGAATATCCTTAAAACATCTGCGAATGAAGCAGTGTTTCCACCTCATCCTTTCGAGAGAACACAATCCACTTCCTGGGAAATTGGCAAAATATATGACAGAACGCAGACGAAACACAATAAACGCTGTGATGTCCTCTTGCATGCGTACGTCTGGGTTTCCTAAACGCTCATGTGCGAGACTCTTCTGGTAGGGAAATTAAACAAATCATCCTGATGACAGACTTTGGCTCAGGCATTTTAGAAGGATCAAACCGAGATTTGAGATGCTGTGCGAACGCGTTTTAGTCTGTAAATTTTATACCATCATAGTTCATGCTATGTCTTCTCGACGTATATTTGAGGATGCCTTTTTTATTGGGATAAAAATGTGTATCTGCCTCAATTAAGCGCATTTTCTAAATTTATGCACATCTTGGCATTTCCATCCAGCATTGTATTATGCAATATTCAGAAATGCTCATAAAGAAGGTGTATGGAAACAGTTGATCAGTTTTACTGAAGTCCTCCTGCAGTCAATAATCATATCCCTTAAACATCGTTGATGTGAAGCGTTTTTTCCTGTGAAAATGTCTTCATGCCTTAAAATTGCTTGAATGTAACTCTACACCCTTGCTTTGTTTCACATAAGTAGATACATGAATAAGCATATTAGTCTCTGAATCAACTAACAATACCTCATCCACTCACTCAGATTAAGGGTGCACGATATTGACAAAAATGTGATATTGCGATATCGATAATGAATATTGCGATATCGATATTAATTTCGATATTTTGAAACGGATGTAAAAATACAAAAGTTAAAGGAAAACGCATCATAAAAGATTAATAAATAAAACAAGTTCTTACAACATAAGGTTTATTTCAACTGACAGTCATATAGGACTGGAGCAGCATGAATAAATAAATAATAACCATGTCTCCAGAACAGGACATGTTTAATAACTAGTTGTGTACACTACAGTGTAAGACAATACATAAATAGCAAGTCAACAGAAAACACTATATGCAACATAAACGCCACTACATGCGTTTTCTTTGACCGGATAGCTATCTGATCGTGAAAAGACCAGGTGTAAATGCCCTCTGAAACGCATTCGTGAGGTATTTGAATCGAACCGCTCAAACCACTTCAGGAGGAGGTCTGGGCCACATTTCAGTCGAAACTGAACAAACGTAAATGCATCTCGTTGTTGAAACTACATATGTAAAATGTACTCCTTCCAAAAACGCTAAAATTGAGAACGTTACAGGCTACATGTCATGTTATGGCCAGATATGACGACGCGCGCAACTGGAACATGCATCACCGCAGCTGAGCATCTCTTCATCTAACCAACGCGCAAACTATCGCAAATCAGAAGTAAGTCGTAGATTCTTTTCACACAGTTATCTTCATTAAAAGTAAATAAACGAACTGATCTTATTTTACCTGATGATCGTAAAATGCAGCTCATAACTGTTGCTTTCGGTGACGTGCGGTGCACTCCATTAAATCTGCATATAGCGCGTGAATAAGATCGTATTTAGAAAAATCAGATATCTATCCGATCAGTGAAAACGCATGAAGTTGCCAGGTGGCCTGATGTTTATCCTTGTACGCTGATGTGCGCGTCGAGCCGTCAAGTGCGTGTGTGTGTGTGTGACTGTGTGGTAGTAGAGCAAGGGAGAAGTGACTGCGATTAGCTTTGGAGCGCGGATAGCGACTCTATATTGAGAAAAACAAAGTGTCTCCCCTGTTTTTTCTGAACACTGTGGGAAATCTGTAGCATGAAAAGTTAAACCTCTCCTTGAGAACATGTTATTTATGGAGAAGGAGAATCAGGAAATGAGTCGGGGGAAATGCATGTCGGACTGGACGCATCATAAACAAAATATTGCATAAATATCGCAAGACTTTCGATATGTATATCGAAGCAACGTGATATCGCGGTAACGATATTGATTTGATATATTGTGCACCCCTAACTCAGATTTACCGTAGTAAACACTGCACAACGCCAAGTGGAAATATAGGCTTGCATTCAAGTCCATGTATCAGAAAGGAAATGTGTTTTATGTCTCGCTCTCTACAATGTTCGAACACGGCGGTTTTCAAACCGTGTTTCTGAGGTTGTCTTTGGTTCACTGCAGTTTTAAGAAGAAAAGACTCAGCAATGGTGTTAACTTTAAAATTTGCACATGGTTTGTCTTAAAAGCATATTATTAAAACCAGGAAACCGACATAAACAACATTAAAACTTGAATTCACACGAGAATTCAAAATAATGTATTACGTTAAATCAAGCCTGTCATGCATCCTGAGTTTACCTGCAGTCCAAGTGTGCTATCCTGCTCATTCTTGTTGAACACAGTGATGTTATCAAGGTTGAACTGACTCTGTAAGTTCAGTCCTGTAACACAGAGGGCAAACCGGTCAAAAACAACCACTGAACAAAGAACTAAGAAAAACAACTAATGTAAAAAAAGGTTACCTGATTTTTCGGACAAAGGGAAGAGACGTGCTAAAAACAGCTGGATCCGTCCACAGAACACTGTGTTCTGAGACTTGGAGAGTCTTCTGAGGAGGTCTGTGGACAAACACATGGTCATGCCCGTTTAAATCTAGATTATAGACAATCACAGCCTACATCTGTGTCCAAGAGGAGGAAGGAGCTGTCAGTAGCTTTAGTGTTTAACATTTAAAGATAAATACGATCAATTAAAAGAAGTTGTTGCCTTAAATTTTTAAGTACAATCAACTTGGATGTTTAAAAGGACAATTCCGGTATTTAGCACTTTGAGTCTATTTTCTAGTTTGTTTTGGATGAACTAGAGTGGTAGAGTGGCGGACTTTTTGACTCTTTTAGAACCGCCTCTGACCGCTTCAGAGAGGCATGGGCATGCACAAAAAAACAACCCATAACGTTCTTTTTCAAAACTGTGTGAAATATGGTTTCTGTCATGTTTTCTTAGGCATTTTGTAAAAATTGCATTGATTTCTGTTGGAGAACTCATTGCTTGATATTACTGCGCTACCATCAAGTGGTCGAGGAGTGTGCTAACGCTTCAGACTCGGAAGTTTATATATGGTCGTGAGGAATCTGAAAAAATAGTTCCACTATAGCAAATAACATGGATTGAAATCATACATTGCGCCGATATATTTGTTTTGGAACATCAACAAACACCACTAACCATTCGATGAGTCGCAGAGTTTTGAAAAGGAAAGTTAAGGGTTGTTTTAAGGGCATGCTTGTGCATGCCAGTGGACAGCCACTCTGAAGCGGTCAGAGGCGGTTCTAAAAGAGTCAAATAGTCGAGACAGGACCCATTCGTCAAAATTTCAGTGTCCACCACTCTGGTTCATCCAAAACAAAATAGAAAATAGACTCAAAGTGCTAAATACCAGAATTGTCCTTCAGATAATTTAAATTTAAGTTACATTTCATCAAATGAACTTAAATGAGTTGAATCTTGTATAACTTATAGTGAAAAATGTAAAATTGCTGAACTTATTTTGATGAGTTATAGCAATGTTGTCATAAATTATTGATCATATCATTTTTTTAAGTATACTGTAAAACAATGAAGAACTCATTCACTGACACTGTATTAGGACTCTATAGATGCTAAATTCAGTTTAGAAACATTTGCAAAGTAAACTTGACACTCACCATTGCACATTCTTAACAAATAGTTTTTTCCAGCAGAGTAAAACGTATTCTGTGAACATGAAAAAGAGCAAACATAAATACAGCTATAGAACAAATACACTGAACAAACCATTCTGATAATTATTTTTGACAGCTGGACTAAAATCCATTAACAGAATTAATTTTAAACATTGTAAAATGGTAGGGGTGAAAAAAATAATAAAATAAATTGATACAGCATAGTATGTTTTCGGTGGCAAGACTGTATCGAATACACGGGCTTTTTTAGCATATTTAATTATAAAATTACCTGTTTTACTTTCCGGTTTTCTTCATTGGTTTTCTTCATTTTTCACTGCTTGAGAACATAGGCTTGAATCCAAAATTGCCCCCTAAACAATCATTCACTAGGCTTATTCCCTAAGTTAGTCCACTAACACTGTTCACTTGAAGGAGTGAATGAAAACGAGTGAGCGTATTCATAATAAATACATAGACGCCCTATTGGCCGCTTTGGAACGTTGCTGCGATACGTCGACGGGTCCGCCATTTTGCGGAGGGCAAGACTGCACTGTATCAAATGTGAGTAAACGGGTGAGCTGCGTTTTTTCTGGATAAAAACAAACTGTTTTTTACATTTTTTTCAGTGGTTTGTATGTGGTGTACAAAAAGTTCCATCTCTAGTTATTTAAACATCGATAGTTAGACTTGTACATTTTTTTTTTAAATAAGAATGGTCAAGCTCAGGCTTGTCATGTATCTGGCTTTTTATTCTTGGATAAGAATGGTGAAGACCCCCATACTGAGATATTTAAGTTTGGTTATTGCGGAAAAACTATTTTCTGTGATTGACCAGATTTTAGCAATAACATAGATAAATGATGGATCCTTTATGATAATACGTATGTTATGGTACAACTGGGCATACAGTGCAATGCAAATAATAATTATTATAAGTGAGAAGTAATAGTAAAGTTTAGTCAATAAAAAATATTGATAATAGTTTATTAATAATACTATAGTAATAGCAATAGAATAAGACATTTCAATTACAGTATATACACAATATAAAATAGTGAATAGTGAAATATATTTAATATTTAGCTCTTTTTGTTAACTGTCAGTTTTATTGATCAGTAATAGGCTTGCTATTATAACAGTAGTAGCTTCAGTCAAACATACAGCTGGATACAACGTTAAAATAGCCTAAATATAAAGTTAAATTAAATTATATCTCATGTTTAACCTCTAGACTAGAGACATCCGAAGCCAGCGGCAACCGTCAGAAGCACTGGCCGAGGTACGGCTGTTCCAGGTGGGGTAGACGAGAGCTGAGCGCAGCTTACAACTCCGAAAACTTCAGATCAATTTTTTACATAGGCGTTATCTTTATAAACAAACCACATATTTGAGCTTTAAACAGCTACATTGTCGACTGAAAAACGATTAAAACTACATTTCGTGACACAATAATAGTAGTATTTTAAAATGTAACCTCTGAACGTTACTATTACTAATTAAATCATGACCAAATACAACCAAAAACAAACGTTCATTCTTGCTTGTGAAAGGTACTTCCTCGAAAGCTGTTTTCAGTTGTGTGGCGATGTGTACAGCCCCAAGCAGCGCACAAAACAGGCATTTTTTCTCAATTCCCGTATGAGAGGTATGGGAAAGTTGCTCTCCCCAATATGGCGGAGCCGTTGACGTGCGCTCCAGCGGCCAATAGGGTGTCTATGTATTTATTATGTCTATGCGTATTCAGACAGCCGTTGAGCATAAGCTGTCGATTACACGTTAATTGCAGTGCAATGTGGGAGAGACACGATCTGACATGCGTCCCATTTATCACAAATGTTCATTTAAGACTTTATTTAAATCATTTTAGACAGCTCTTATGAGGACATTTGACAAAACTGACATTTTGCCATAATTTGTGTGTGTAGCCTTATGATTTGTTCCATCCCGAAAGAGAACTTGATACTGACACGCATCTCTTCTGTGTGTGTAAAAGCCTACAGGTAGGATTGAACGGATTAGGGCTGTGCAAAAGTTAATTGCGATTAATCACATCCAAAATAAAAGTCTGTGCTTACATAATATATTTGTGTGTGCTGTATATAATTATTTTGTATATATAAATACCTATGCATGCATGTATATATTTAAGAATTATTTGTGCTTAAATTCTGTATATATATATATATATATATAAATACATAATCTATATTATATAAATAATTTATATATGAATAACACATTTTCTTAAATATATACATGCATGTGTGTGTATTTATATATACAAAATAATTATATACAGCACACACAAATATATTATGTAAATACAGACTTTTATTTTGGATGCAATTAATCGCAATTAATTTTTGCACAGCCCTAAAACGGATACTGTGCAATTGTGTTAAAAGAAAATTTTGTTCTGTGGGGTGTGTGCGTAATACAGGCAGGATTGAATGGACTCAATGTTAATGCAATTGCGTTAAAAAAGTTTGTTCTTGCGTTGCCGCGGTGGGAAAGAAACCAGTGTTGTGACTGAACACCCAACACCGACTATCGTAGCAAGCCTGGAGCTCAGCATTCATGTGAGAGGTCTCCTATTCAGAGAATAATTATGTCCTGTCCTATGTTCTGAATGTTTAAGAACAAGTTTTTTGCACTTCAGTTAATGTGTAGAAGATAATGTTTACAGAATTAAATGTGACATTTAATTAAAGTGAGTAGAGCAGTCTTATTTTGCTCATTTTTTGTGATGTCTTTGAATAATATGGGAACATAAATCACAATATATTGCTATCTCAATATATTGAGATTCGCAATAATATTGAATCGTGGCCCAAATATCGCGATAATATCGAATCGTCACATTCTTGCCAATTCCCACCCCTAGTAAATGGTGTAAATATCTCGTTTTGTTTATGATAGCCATTGCCATTTACAAAAAGTGGCATTACTCTTATTTTATTTAACATATTTCCCAAAACACACAAAAACTCAATCAGCCAGGTTATTATTTCAGTGGTTTCTTTTCCGATTGGACAAACGAGTTTGTAAATTATGCATTTTACAATAAAATTCAAAATTGTTGATGACCAAAATGGCCAACATGGTGAAATAATGTACAGCTCCACTGATTTAAGCATTGCTCGATTCTGCCACAATGTAACCAAGTACACAAGTCTCCTGTTCAGTTTAAGCAACTATGCTGAACCTGTTGACTACCCTAATGGGGTTTTTCATCTATTGTGAGAAAGGCTGGTGTAAAAACACAACTTCTATACGTTTTGACCACATTTTCTAATGACGATGACATTAGGAACGTAGAAAGACTGCCTGAACCGTCTGAAAATATATATATTTTTTTTTTTTTCAGAAAAACTTTGTGGACACAGAAACATTCAACTGGGCTCAAGTTAGTGGCAATAAACATGCAAAAATTTGACTAGATGGTTTGAAATAGAGAGAACACATTTTTATGGGACAACTGTCCTGTGTGCAAAGTTTCACAACTTTCGTGCAAGCGGTTCTATGGGCCTCTATAGACTTGATGAGAACTATTGAATAAAAGAAGTTTATATACTCATTTCTGGCCTCTAAATATCTGTCTAATTTATATAGTCAAAAACTAAGCACTACAAACTAAAAGGTCCAAACTTACAGCCTTCCACGTAGAGACGTTTTCTTCAACAAAGGAGAAGATCTTGTCACACTGATCCAGAGGAAGACAGTCGAGACGTCTCCCAGCAGAAGGAAAGGAGTGGTAGCCGAGCAGATGCCTGTACAGACACGAGAGATGGATGATCTGCATATCAGTTTTCATACGCACTAATGTGTGTGCAGAGCACAAAAAGATTTGGTACCTTCAGTTACGCCATCTATACTGATGTAGATCAGAGAAAGGAAATCTTCAACATTCACTTTCTGCTTCACCTGCAAAATAAAGTGCAATCATCAGACTCGTACGCTAAATAATTAAAGTGCAATCATCAGACTCGTACGCTAAATAATTACACGTATGCCAATGTTCAAAGATGAACATGATAATAAATAATGCACAAATACACTCACTATTTGCTCTTCAAGAACTCCACGCAGAGCTTGATCGAGAGTGGCCTTCTTCTCAGTTTCACTGTGAACAATCACACATCATATATAACTAATATACTTTCAAAATACATCACTGGAGTTCAAGTGTATTTAAAACCAACTCCCTGCAGCACAATTACAACCATGATAATATTAATAAAAAGCAATAATTACTTTCCAGGCAGATGACTGAACGTGCTGGTCAGGGGTTTACAGTTCCTGATATCCACAGCACTTTTAGTGGCAGCCTGCAAACAACACAAATAACACAGCATGACTTCGACTGAGCTGATGTGCTTTTATTATGGCACAAGCAATAAAAGCATGTCATTACATGGATAATAATAATAATAATGCCAAAGTAATAAAGTTGTATAATGAAAATATTATTTTGGCCATGTATACCATGTTCAATGAGTAACACGGCATTATTATGGCCTTCACAAACATCACCATCCTTTTTAAACCAATCACCAACAAATTACTGTACATACACATGACATATGCAAGTATCCAATTAGGCCGAATGAATTATAAACATATTACGGTAAGGTCTTATATTACATTAGACACGAGGCAGAAACAAAAAATTTCTATTTCAACCTCTGTCGGTTACTAGCGATAGTTGTGACGACACTCCACTAATAATTTACCGTAAATGCATCTCTGGCTTCGGTGAAGTCGAAGAGAGACGGAGGAGACATCTTTACTGCCGCTTTGTCTGTTTCCTTCTATTTCCGGTTCTCCTTCTTCGTTTTTCTTCTTCTATGGATTTATTGGCGGATTGCACACCAACTTTATGGTGCCTACCGCCACCACCTGTGCTGGAGTGTGAAGTGATTTCAGTCTAGAAGTATGTTAAAGGGGAAATGAAGCAGTGAATCAAGTTTACATGATTTACAAGATGGATTTCCAATATAATCAACAATTATATAAGGAACATGACAAATGTAAACATTTAGAAGAAAAAAGAAAAAACTTTATATCTTTCGCCGCCAGGGCGCCGCCATTGTGGAGTATTCTAACATGTGACGTCACGGGGTTGGTTGGCTCAGGCTCTATCCATAGACAGTAAGTGAATATCGCAACATTAAACTGTTTACACCAGTGTTTTGACCAGAACGACTAATGTTAGGTATAGTCATTAGACAAAAAGTCTAATGTTATATGTTGACAAACTGCACATAGAAACATTGTTCGCGATGTCTGCCATCATATTCCCGTCTCATCAACAACAGTATGAGAGACCACTATGCTTTATGAATTTTAAAACTAACCTTACAATTTCCCGGATCCTTGTTTTGTGTTTAATATGTTATTGATTGTAAATTCTTTTGCATCCCATTTCCTGTAGTTCACTTATTCTCCTTTCTTTCCTGGAACAAAATAACAACACATGCTCAACTGTTTCCTTTACTTGGCATATATTTTCGCATAAACATGTACCATGTTTCCCTATAATATGAAGTGTTGATTAAAGCTGCCATCGGCAAAATGGCTGATTGAATGGACTTTGGCAACATTTTGAATGTTTACAACTCTATATGGTCCTCCCCACTATCAACGAATTCCCCTCCCACAAAGTTCGTGCTTAGTGTGATGCGCACCAGGTTATATGTGAACGCGACCGTCATCAGCATTCATCAACAACATAGATTATTTGGAGGTATGCTGCCCTGGCTAATCTACCAATATATTGCAATTGCTAACGTCATTTATACTCTAAATGACTAAACTCTACACTCTTCCTTACTGCACGAACTTCAGGCGTGTGCATGTGATTGTAACGTGCGCGAGAGGTGGCGCGTGCCTGATCTGTGATTGACAGTCAGATCTCACACCCCCTGGGCTGATTGAACACGGTTAACAGGGAGCGCTGGATTTTTGCAAAACAAATAACACACTCCAGATGGAGCTAGAAGCTCGGGTTTTTCTAAAACCACTTTGTGTCGATTTCAATGAATATGATCAAAAAAAATTTGCCGACGGCAGCTTTAAGTTTTGTATGTCCCATCCTTAGTCTTGTTAAAATAACCTGATCGTCTCTATTTAAATTTATGTGTCAATATACCTTTTCTTACAGTATTATGTAGATTAAAAATATCTTCCTGTTTTACATTCATTCCACTTTGCCATTTCTGGTTGCTGGCTTCTTTAATGATACTCTATCCTTTCATCCTGCTTAATGCAACTGTAATAGTAGGAATGTTCAGTTTAAAGGGGTGGTTTACTGCTTTTTTTCTTTGCATGATTCTGTTTATGAGGTGCAATATAACATGTATCCGTGGTTTTTCTTTTTTTTAAAAGTCTTATTTTTCATAAACTTCACCTATACTGTCAGCCGCGCTCTCCTCTGTCCCCTGACGAGCGATTGACTTCCTGATTCTATGAAAACACTCCCTCAGAACCACGTAGTGGGCTCAGATTGGTTTCGTTTGGGCCGGTGTGTTGTGATTGGCTAAACTGTCGCTCACGTTGTCCGGAAGATTAAGCGCCCATGACCTTCACGGGCGAAGCGGGCGGGCATGCCAAAAGTGGATAACATAGACGGTGGATACACGTAAATAATGATGTTGAGACTGCAGTATCACAGAGGCAGAATCAGACAGAGAAAGCCGCGATGAATAAAGTCAGAGCAGAACCTCAACACACACGGCTCTTAATAAAGGTTTCTGAATGATAATTTGCTTCATTTTTTAACTTTACACGTTTGTTTTACACAATAGCATCTGACTGGCAACGATAGCAACTGACTGGCTAACTAATGTTATACTACAAACAGCGTTTGCAGGTTTACGTTCTTGATCAAATTGAAAATAAAGTCATAAGCATATATACATGAAAAATACATTTACAACATTTAGTATTATAAAAAATTCAGGTCCATAATGTTTGTACGCGTTTGCCAGTCAGACACAAAATAGCCTAACTAGTAGCCCATAAAGCCTACAAAGCCAGCACTGGCATTTAAAAAAAAAATAAAAATAAAAAAAAAATAACAACGCTACGTCGGGAATTATACATGCAAATACATTTAAAATAATGAAGTCTTAGCCTACTTACAGGTTGTGGCCCAACAACTGCTGACTTTTAACTGCTGGTTTTAAAGTTGGATCTGCTTCATTATTTAGAAACAGTTTCTTTTTTTAATCCGGTGTTGAATTCGTGGAGATTCTTGGATGCTGTCTTTCGTAAATGCGCAGCACAGAGAGCTAGATTACGATCGTCACTTTCAGGAATATAATCAAACACAAATTGTATCCATTGTTGTCGAAGTATAGTGTCCGTGGGAAGTCCGAAACACAGAAGACCTGACAGCTGCGTGAACACAACTCACTCGACGAGGAGCTGCTGAAATATGGCCATGCCCTTTCCTGCATATTCCGGAGGGAGTGGTTGATGCAAATGTGTGGGTTAGTGACGTACCATAACCCAGCTGTAGTCCCAATACGAGTCGTTTTTGTAGGCAATTTATACTTCCTGATTTTTAAAAGACGATATCTCTGCTTACACTAAACTTTCAGTGCTGCAACTTTGCAGATACTGTTCATGCACCAACAGCAACATTACACACTATTTAAAATGAAAAAAGTGAAATCGCAGTAAACCCGCCCTTTAGTCACTTAAGTGACTCTTTAACCATTTTATCAGCTCTTTCATTACCTGAAATATCAGCATGTGCTGGTACCAAAACAAGTTTTATTATTGTTCAAGTTTTCCTTCTTCGTTTACTGGCGATACACACTTTTTGCGCATATCTCTACCTACTGGACCAATTTTTTTTTCTTTTCCTGCAATCTGATGCAATGCGTCTCACATGGTCAATGTATTCAATATGCCAACTTGGCAGATCAATAACAATGTGGTTCAAAACAATGTAACAAAACAATCTCTTTATTCTTTTCCTAGTAACTAGTAAAGTAATGCATCACTGTTAAATTTGCATCAAAATATCTGAGTTACTTTTCAAATAAGAAACGCAAGTTACTGTTTCCCCATGATGACAGCTCTCCTGTCACCGTGTTGGGAGAACATGATGCTTATATCTAGACTCAATGTGAGCAGGGTTGGGGAGTAACGGAATACATGTAACGGCATTATGTAATCAGGATACAAAAATCCAGTAACTGTAATTCGTTACAGTTACATCAAAAAACGTAGTAATCAGATTATAGTTACTTTTTGAAAAAGAGGGGGATACTTTCAGGATTACAATGGTATCATTTAAAACTAAGTAAATTTGTATTTTGGCATAATAACACTATATTAATGACTCGATCGCGACCTTACTGTCTATGCTCGCGACACGAGTCACGTGTGCCTCCCGCTGGTGACTGCGTAAAATAACAGCTCTCGACAACAAACTCCTCAGACACTGACTGAATCACTGCTGCTAGAAACGATGCTGCCCACAGGTAAAAATGCTTTCATTTCTTTGAAATTCCGCTGCTATTTTGTTTTAAAGAGGAAAATTCCAACAACATGGTTTTACAGTGCAAACTGTGCCTTGTTTTTAGCTTATG
Organism: Hybognathus amarus; assembly: GCA_030378365.1. Classification (NCBI taxonomy): domain Eukaryota; kingdom Metazoa; phylum Chordata; class Actinopteri; order Cypriniformes; family Leuciscidae; genus Hybognathus; species Hybognathus amarus. The sequence goes on from JAQIUQ010000225.1 coordinate 317,491, forward strand.
TAGCTTATTACTGCTTTAAAATTCAGTGGTTTGTATGATCGCAGTTAAAAGTTTTCTAGCGATGCTGGAATCTGTAGAAATTAAGAGAGTATCTTTTTTAGTACCTAAAATGTCCTTTCATAATCTCTTCGTTCTCACTCTCACCTAAGGAGATGTTCACTGCTAATGTAAGGGAACTCCTACTGCCAACGGCCCAAGTTCAGTCAGGCAAATTAAGAAAGATCACGGCATTAGTCAACAGTTTATTTCCTATTTTAAAATAAACTAATATGTAGATTGTGTAGAATTTTTAAATGTTGTGTTTTTATTATTTCCTTGTAGCCTACATAATACATAATAATCTGTAACATCATACTGTAGCCACTAGATGTCTCTATAGCCCTTTAAATAAAATATATTTAAGGGATGTGAAATTCTTAAAAAGTAAAAGTTTTATTTTTTAATTTTTTTAACAATATCTGTCCTTGATGTAATCCAAAAGTAATCAGTTACATTACTTTCATATTCTGGTACTTGGATTACGTTACTGAATACTTTTTTTATGAAGTAATTTGTAACTGTATCGGAATACATTTTTAAAGTAACCCTCCCAAGCCTGAATGTGAGAAGACATATAACAATATTATTGGCTATTATACTCTACACTACACTATTTGATTAGAGCTGAACTGAGCTGGATGATGACATCACTGTTTTCTTCAGAGCTGCTTTTCTAGATGAATTGAACTCTTTTCATAATTATTGCATTTTACAGTTATTGAGCCAGCTAATTTTACCTGAACAATGGTTAAAAAATAATTGTTTACCACTATCTTTTTTTTGCATCACTGAATCGATATGTTCCTGTTTATCTCTGTAAAGCTGCTTTGAAACTTTTGTAGCTATAATGCACTATATACATAAAAGTGACTTTGCTTGCACAAAAACAATTCCTCAAAAAGAATAAAACTTAGTGAACTGCAAACTTGTAATTTTACACAAACCTTTAATATATGTTAAATAGAACAAATAAAGGGTGTCTCAATCAGCGTCTGTGGCTCCTCGCTCAGTTGTATCCTATAGCTGTATGCTATATTTAATGATTTATAAGATCATTATGTTCACCTGTTTATCATCTGGTTGACTTTCAGTAGCTTGCATATATCCTCTTTCATCTTCACCATCATGCTTGTCTAACCACAGCTTCAGCAAACACTGTGGAAATGCTTAAAATCCTCCTGTAGTCAATCAGTTGTAACCCTTAAAACTCATCTTTGATCAGCAAAATTACATATTTTAAAAGTTCTATTGATTTTTTTGTCATGCATGCCTTAAAATAGCTTGAATGTAACCCCCGCCTCCACTCACTCACAGCAGCTCAGTTTACGGTCACATGTTGAACTGATTGGTTACAAGGTCGTTTGAGATGTCAGAAACACCAGCGATTTCAATCGCTAAATATATATATATATTTTTTGGAGGCCAACAGGCCAAGTCTTCACTGTAAAAACATTCTTTCCTCTGCTTTCCAATTTCCAACCTCCCCAACTCAAAATTGTCTAGTAACTTGTCTAGTCTAGTGATTGTGTAAATTTTTCATCATTTTGCAGAATTTAACTTGGGCCAATTTAAAAATTTAGATTTGACCAGTTACTAGGACATTTGTATTTTTTTTTTTAAGTGTTGAAAGCTGAGGAAGAAATATCGTTGAGAGACATAAACAGTCATTTTAACACAAATGATTTTCTCTTTACATATGAGGAGTTCATTTCAACATATTTAAACACCAAAATAAAGCTGAATTATTTGCATCTTAGACCCAAACACTCATCTGAAGGTTAAAAAAACCTCTCGGCCACCATAACTCCTGTTGGTTGCAATTTGCAATCTCACCACTAGATGCTGCTAAAAATCACACACTGCACCTTTAACGGGATTTGTACTGTTTTTAATTTTGTTGATAACTTTAGTTGGAGTTGGCTTTAGCCAGTTTATCGACAACCTATCAATTTCTATCTATTCGTAATCATGGGCAGGAATCCAAACATTTAGCCAACTATCAAATATTCTTTATGCAGTTGTGTAAGCAGTCACGCGTCAGGAAGAGCCGCGGGTACGGAGCAAGAGTGACACGGAGGAGCAGTTGTCCATGAGGGACTGCCTCTTTACTTTTTTTTTTACAAAGTTATTTGTGTTTATTTTGGAATTAAATTGACGTTGAACGTTTGCCATTTGCTGCACTAAAAAAAATTCGTAAAATTAGGGCTCTATGTTAATTTTACAGAGTTTTCCGTATTTATTTTTTATAGGTGTTTTACCTGTATTTTGAATGTTGAACTTTTTGTTTTGTGTTTAAGTATTACGGAAATGACCTTTTCTTTACTTGTAATAGCTAACTTTCATTACATGTATTCTTTTGAAGCTGTCAAAAGGCTGCAAACACAATTCTACAAAAACTCAAAACACTTCAGATGAATGGGAAATCACACAATGTTAGCAGAACAACACCAACATAATGCCGAGAACTTACACCATGATGGTGGGATAGACTGAGAAGCTGCTAACACCATTAGCCCCTTTAATATAATATTTATCAACAATACCCTCTACTGAAAGATGATTGAATTGCTCACATAGCATTCAAAATTTCTCCTAGTCTGCCTTATCAAAATCCCAGATTTTACACCATAACAATTACATTTTTATAGGTCACTGGAAAATGATACTCTACATATTTTATATTAAGATACTGACAGTGACAATATATATTGACTAGCTAATGATAATATCCAAACATGACATCCCACTTGTTTTGACTAGTTGATTTCCCATTATTTAGCCACACTGAAGAGTTCTCTTCCATGAATTATTCTATCCCCCATATTTATCTGTAACCGTGCTAACCCCATTGTGAGCATTAAAATCACCACATATAATGACATTTCTCCCCTTTTCAAAATAGCTATTGTTAACTCTGAACACGGAATAACTTTAATAATCTGATTTGGCTTTTGTCCACTAACCTTTTCAGGATTAAAGGTACAATATGCAAGATTGTTTCCCCACCTGGGGTCACTAACCTCTTACAATAACAAAGGTGCATATTAAAGGTTGTGTAGGTCAGAATTGAAAAAATCTTTTCCAAATTTCGTTTAAACTTTTGGTATATATCAATGCATAATTAAAATCTAAGTACTCTGAAAAAGAAAGTATAAAATCGAGTGTCTGTAGACCTCTCACGAACTGTTTTAAAGACAGCTCATTATTTCCATTCACTTCACCCCCTCCCTTCTTGGCTCCTTTCCAAAGCCATGCCCCCAAAACACATGAACGCGAACTCCGACAGCTGAGCTGAAGCCTTGTTTATACTTGACGCGTCCGCAAGAGCGCGAGGGCGCGCGGTGAAAATTACGTCATTGCGGTGTGGGCTGGTCGCGCGCTGTGGGTGCGCAAGAAGCCATATCGCCTGGCGGTGTGCACGGCACTTTTTGTAACTTTGCGCGCGCGCCGCATCCGAAGATGGACGACTGACGAGCCGAATCTGATCGAACTGGTACGACTCTGTACCAGCATGTTTATGATCCAGAGACATTTGCATTGATGGGCGACCATAACATCTCATTTTGGAACAGGAACACATTTGCATTAAGCACCTAGTTTGCACTTGTCTAAAGTAATTGGTTACATTTACAAAATAAGCCTACAATAGCAGAATTAAGCCCTGCTGGTAAAATTAAGGTTTAAACACTCTCCAATAAGGCTTCAGTTGTTTAACTAGTTTACATGCAGTGAAAGTAGGCTACAATAAACCTACTGCATTTACTCTTTTATGAATTAGCAATTAATAAACTACTAATAAACGGCAAACTACTTCTTCACTGCTGATTCCTGGTGGTTTAGAGGAGAATTACTCCGAGTTCGCTCCCTGTTCGTTTCACACAGAATAGGCACAACGGCGAAGCGCGTCAAGTATAAACACCTTGTCCGTTTGCAGAGGTGCGCGCGCAGTCAGCGGAGACTCGCGTCTTGCGGACCGTCGAACAGTAACAAGGCTTCATCTACCTGAGATGAGCGGAGAGGGAGGAAGAAGTGCATGTAGTGACATCATGTCAGAAACACATGTGACGAAAAAATCTAACTATCATTCATGAAGATGAACAATAAGTTGTATTTCATTACTCTATTTAGCTAGCATATGTTATTGGTAAAGCTTAACAATATTGATTCACTAACGAGCTAGTTAGTTACCTATAAAGGCAAAGCTAAAAACAGAGTTGCATTATACGCTTTTCCACTGCCATCATTTACACTGTGATGAAGAGGAATTTCATGTAAGATTCAATACATATATGGTGTTCTGCATGTAAGAGTTTGCTTGATGAAAGCATTGTTGATTCTGATGAGGACTACACACCCAAGACAAGTAAGTTAGACCCATAGACAGTATAAGACAGCAAAGTACCGCATTGCTCAGCTCCAAGAGACACCGTGGTCGAGGGCAAAGCAGAGGATTTTGCTATTAGGGTCCGAGGAAGAGAGGCCGAGGACGGGGTCAGTCGAAGTGCAGGGCAAGGAGCACTTTTTAGACGAGAGGACCTGCTGCGTCGGGTTTTGCATCTTCAAGCTGAAACAAGCACGCGAACAGGTACGATCTGGATGACGCGCAAGTGGGCAGGTCCTGTGTGGCAAAAGGGTGGTTGCCATGGTTGCGAGAGGTGACAGTCGCCTAAGCCAATCCATTGTTTCGTCCCGGTTCGAAATAATGAGCTGCGTTTAGTGCAGATTAAACGGTCTAGAGTCACTTGATTTTATACTCTTTTTGTTTCAGAGTACTTAGATTTTAACTATATGCATTGATACATATAGAAAGTTTAAACAAATTTGGTAAAAGTTTCTATAAAATTCTGACCTTCAATACCTTTAATGACATATATTCCGCATTAATCGGAATTATGGATCCTCTCGTCAAGCTGATGGATCGTTTATGGATGAGTGAATACATGGATGTTTTTAACATGACTGTAGTATGAAGCAGGGCGCGATTGCTAGACGTATACCAGCAACCACATGCAACCTGAGTCCTGCGATATAAAGGAATAAGGACATTTCATTCTAGTTTATTTGAGTAATTAAACTTGAGGTACTAAACTGCATTTGTGTGTGTTGAATGTTGTTAATTAGGTTGTTTGTTGGCTGTATGAGACTAAGCTAGATTAACATTAGAGAATAACATACAGATCATATTATAACTTTTTCATCATGTTGAAATAAATGAACATTGATTAGTTTTACATACATTCATTTGCTCACCTGTTTGCTCTGTCAAGTCGAAGTTAGTCGCTGACATGAAGCTCTCGAGCATCTCGAAAGATGTTGATCTTCGTTTTAGTCCTCTTTTGCTCTCAAAGTCTGCTTGCCATGGTCCATGTTTAAAAAATATAGATTGTTTTGCACTGCTGAGTAATTTTGAAGCCTCTCTACAGTTTTGTCTGGGTTTAGCAAATGTGTGCATTTTGTTTCCCATGTTGTAGGCCTATATATATATATACAGTATATATATATATATATATATATATATATATATATATATATATATATATATATATATACATATACATATATATATAAATTTGACTATTTACATATATATATATATATATATATATATATATATGAATGAATGCATACGAATTTATGATATGCCTATATACAATACACAAACACATGCATAACCCTAAACCATTTAAAATAAATTAATTGTGTGTGTATCTAATATTATATTATATATCTATTATAATTATATAATATTTTACATATTTTTTAAATAATATTATAATATGTTATATATTTTCTATGATGTTATAAAAATTATTATATACATCAGGTTACCTGATAAGTTAGCTAACAATGTGTGTTGGTCACGTGAAGCTATCACTGCAATTAACCTATTATCTTCCAATTAACATTTACTGAGACCTGGCTACATAACATATAACTACAGACTAGATTCACGAAGAGGTCGGCTAATGTGTGTAAAAGTAAAAAATACAGTAATTTCATTAATTTACCAGCGAGCGTACTTCGGAAGCACTGAAAATGAATGGGGTTCAATGCTGGAACTATCAGTGGTTGGAACTATTGGCGGCTCCATGACACGCGTTAATTCTGCATTCCTAAGTTACAATGGCGGTCTGATGGCAGTGTCGGAACTCTCTCAATACATGGCTCTGCTTTATGCTATTAGGTGTGTTCGACATCGGCTGCGGCTGGATGCTCACCGATCGACGAGAGTAGCTGTGTGCAGGCGGGGAGGAGCTGCAAATGGAGACGTGAAGTTCGGACACTTTCTGGTTCCCATAGGCCCCGTTCACACTGCAGACAAAAGTGGCCCAAATCTGATTTTTTGGGTCAAGTGACCAGGTCAGACTTCTTCAGAGATAGTGTGAACACTCAAATCTGGCCCAGATCTGATCTTTTTAAATCAGATTTAGACCACATAGTCCTGAATCAGATACAGATCTGATTTTTTTCAATGTGTCCGCAGTGTGAACAACCAAAGTGGATTTAATGCGACTCTGACGTCAATCTACATCAACATTTAACACAATTATGCGCCGGCAAGTAAGCACTAGACACAACAGACACAGACAGTAACATTAAAAACTTTAATACATATGGAGAACAGTGATGGAGTGAGTCATTGGAGGGAGAGTGAGGTGTTAGACCTAATTAATATATGGGCTAATTAAAAAATAGCCAATATTGCTTTCTTTCTCTTCATTCTTCTCCTCATCATCACCTGCTCATTAATTTTACAGCTTCCATTACACAGACATTTAGAAATAAAAGCATAAATGCTTACTTCCTCCATAACTACACAAACATTAGTGCAACAGCGTGCTGCATATGATGTCGTTGTTCTTTTGCGCTTGCGGGTTAGTTTGGAACATGCAAACAGTTCACATTGGAATCAGATATAGGCCACATTTTAAAAGGTGATGTGAACAGCCAAACCCAAAAATCGGATCTGAGCAAAAAAAATCAGAATTGAGCATTAAGACTTGCGGTGTGAACGGGGCCATAGTGAGATATATCCAGCTGCAGACCCGCAGCACCACCAGTTTCAGAACCCCAGTTTCAGAACCCCAGTGCCAGAACCGGAAGTGAGGGAGGGGCGGAATTACTATTATTGCATTATAGTTATTTTAGCAAGAATGTAAGGACAAAATGGGCCTGAGAGTGAGTTCCTCATACATTGTAAGTTAAAAATATACAACATTGTTGTGATAAAACAGGCCTAGGGTTGAATTGGTCATTTTGTATACATTTGTATTGTTTCGTTTAAAACAATTCCGAATTTTCTCTCTTTTTTAGATTTTGACATTATTGTTTTACACGAAAAAAATGCATGCTGCACATGTTCTTGTGAAATAAAGTATATTTTATAGAAAAAATACCCATGCGTTTTTTTTTTTTTATTAAACAATCAAAATCATCTTACAAATACATATCTTCAATTTCAAAACAATTTAAGATTTTTTAAAACACAATAAATAAATAAATAAATAAATAGAACATAAAATATCACAGAGGTCGAAATGAGTTATCGAATTGTGTATAATTTAGAAAACCTCCAATGCTTGTCTTGTTTTCTATCTTTCAAAGCTTTATTATACAAAGTTAACTCCTTCATAAAAAAAAAACAAAAAAAAACAAAGGTCTTACCTTCGTAAATCTACACGTAGCCTATGTATAAACTGCTTAGCTAAAATTATTAAACTGTTATACATTAAAATGCCCATAAGTTTCAAGTAGGCCTATTATTTTTTCACCATCATGATCAGGAAGTAACTCATAATACAATGAAACAGATAACTGAAACTATATACAATTATATTAGGCCTACACAAAATCAATGTTTTAAAATGCTTATTGTACTGTAATGTAGCATCATAACATACATAAGTATAGAGGTTTCATGTTCAATAAAAGCTGTTTCATGTGTAAAACACCCTCCAAATTACGTTAGGTGGCGTTATTAGGTTTCGAACCTAAGCTCCGCCCCTCACTTACGGCCCTGGCGCTGGTGTTGGTTAGAACGTAACTCCGCCCTTACTTCCGGTTCTGGCGCTGGGGTTCTGGCGTTGGGGTTCTGAAACTGGTGTGCTGCGGGTGTGCAGCTGGATACTACAGCCCATAGTGACCGCTCATGTGGTGTTTGCATCATGCTTTACCATAGCTTAAATGAAATAAATCCAACATTGACCAAATAAACAGATATTTCAGACACATTTTCATTCAAAACTTTACTGCAACATACAGCATCTGTTTGAACTAGAATAAAGTTCAAAATAAGCCTATATTTCAGTGACATGCGTCAATGTTTTTTAATCAGTTTTATTTGATAAACATGACACAATATAACATCGCGACTACATGAAAAGACTGTTACCTGTTATAAAAAACTGATTTGTGAGCTTTTGTGGAACTAAAGGTGTGAGATAAACACGAAACACACGTGATCATTGTCATGCGGTGAATCGGCTGAATCGTGGAACAGCTGTGTCGTCATCAGAGCTCGTGCAGCTGCTCTTGAGAAACTGCGCTGGCTGAGTCCTCCGGCTACTCTCGAAACGCTCTTGCGGTACTTTGATGGCATATGTCACAGTCACATGGAGTCAGCGCTGCATCAATCGGACAAAACTTCCAACCGCGTGCACTGCTTCAAGTCAGCTACCGATCAGTCTGCGCAGAGCTGCATGAAGTCGAGCAAACCTCGTCGGCATACCTGTCTCTCGTTGACTGACTGGCTGTTATTCCTTGTGTGTCCTGTCCTGTACGAGCATGCGTTATGATGGGTCGTTCGAATTCATGAGCTGCTAGCCGTTAGTGATGATGGGTCGTTCGTGAATGAGTGTTAGTAATGATGGATGACCGTTCGAAAATGAGCTTTTGATGGGTCGTCGCGATTCGCGAATGAGCCGACTCTTTTAGGTGAATGTCGGGAACAGGCTTGCATATCTGAAGAGCCGACTCTATTTTTACAAATTTAGCCTATAGAAATTAAATAATTATGTAATAAAAATGTAAATATTATAGTCAAAGTCATTTAAAGATCCGTTTGTAAGCCAAAAGAGCCGTCTCTTTTTAGTGAGCTGAGTCAAAAGAGCCGAATGCCCATCACTACTGCGTGCAGAACACCCGCCCAACTCTACCTCTGAAGCGCTTATGCGCTTGTCTCCGTCTCTGCCCACTAACCAAGGAAGAACAGTAAAAAAGTATTTGCCTCTCACTCAGAGATCTAGTTGGTCTGATGAAAAAAAACCTGCTTCATCAGTTGTTACAGTAACATGCCACATTTTTTGGCAGTAACGGTAACGGCGTTATTAAGATGAGAAGAGTAATCAATTAGATTACTCGTTACTGGAAAAGTAATGCCGTCAGTAACCCATTGCCATCACTGTGACCGACCCAGTTGTCCACGTCTGTCGCTATGGTTACTATTGTAGTACGAGGTCAAACCTGGCGGAAACCGGGGTAACGCGGATATGACATCATTGACTGGTGACTCCTCACCCCTGCTCACACGTCCCATTTCCCCGCAATTTTATCATGATTTACAAATAGTTGGAAACATTTTTGATATTGTAAGTAATCAACTAAACAAAATATAAAACATTGGCCTAGTGGTTTTTGGATATTTTACTGCAAAATCCTGCACATTGTACCTTTAACTTAAGGTTCCCTATAGACAAGTTTATGAGCCGTTTCCGCTCTACATCCTAAACTCCTCCCATCGATGCAACTTACTTCCGTTCTGGCGGGCTGGGTTTGTTTTGCTAGCTTGCTCAGTTGTGCCGACAAGGCGATGATATCGCAGTGACAAAGATAACAATTACAACATGAAGAAAGGTGGTGTTCGGGAATGATGTGTGCGGTAGTTAGTTGCAAACACTCTAGAAAGCACCTGAACGAGTGGTTAGAGAGTGCTACGACCGCAAACCAGCTACGAAGAGGCAATGTCCATGCGCTCCATTGTTTACACACAAACACACCCACACAGTATCGCGCCTCCTCACACACACACACACACACAGTTCGATCGCGCCCCTAATTATCATGGCACACACACACTTTGCACTCTAGCTAAGTAGCCTATGATATAGTTTGGATACCAACGTCAGGAGGACGTTCACTGACAGCGCGTTTCTTTTGTCTTGTCGCGCATGAGTGGTTTTGCATTTGCGTAAATAAGACCGTGATCATAATCCAAGCTAAAGGATGACAGAAAGAACAGATGCGTTTGCATTAAATATTCTAACACGTTAAAGCTGGACAAAAATGAATCGCGAAAATATATTTTTTTTTCTCACGGCCGCACGCCAGAGATCCGAACACGGTGCCGGTGTCGTGGGCGAAAGTGATTGCCTTTATTATAAAGGCTTCAATCATTTTGTTGTAAGTAGAATAGGCCTACTGCATTTTATGGGTTAGTTTCTACATTTAAAGGTATTTTAAGAGGTAAAAGGGTACACAGCAGGTAAAACAATGCAGTCATAAGGATGATTGCAAAATAGTTTCTTTATTTAGAGCTTAGCAGTAAGTCATGTTATTATAGGTTACAGTCCGTTTTCCAATAACAAACACGTATTCCATCGGCAACAGTGGTGTAGTCTACGTGATACGCAGGTATACGCCGTATACCCACTAGAAAATGTCAAGGATTTGCGTATGCCCACTAGGAAATGGCAAAGATCTCCGTATGCCCAGTTTAAAAAGCGTGAGCATTCATCACAACATCGTTTTGTGAAATAAATTTCCTACGACATCAGCCCCCCTAAACGTAGGCGACAGAATTAAGTTCTGTTATCAGATTCAGCGCGCGAGCAGAGAGCACGTCAATAACAGCGGACAGTGTGTGTGTGTGTGTGTGTGTGTGTGTTCGTGTTCATCTGAGCCTCATTGGTCTGTCACTGCTCGTCAATGTCAGAATATTTGAGATGACAAATCAAATCAAAGTAGGCGGGCTTTATGTTCAAAGACGCTGCTGAGCGCGAATTTCAGCAGAGCGACTCGACGCTTCAGTTTACGGGCAAGTGCGAGATGTAAGTGGCTAAACTTAACATTTCATATTTTACATTTTAGGTCATAAATGTTAAACGAATGACAAAAAAAATAATCAGGCAAACTAATATAGTTTTGTCTAATTTCGCCATTTTGAACTGAAATAAATAGACATATATAGCCTAACGTGACTCATGCAATTTAATTTACTGTCATTGCGAGGGGACAAGAAACATTAACAAAGCCGTTTACATCATTTTAGCCACAAGAGTAATAATGAATGTGTACATATTGAGAATATAATAATAATTGTAGCCTTTAGTACATTAAAAAAGCTTCGCCTTTGGAGGGAATAGAGAATTTACTGCCCACTATTTCTTATTCTTTTTTTTTCTTTTTTTTTGGTCTTCAAACGTCTTGAAATGCACATCAGAGAAATTAAAAGAATTTGAAGCACCAACCAACCTCAAATTTAGGACCTCTTTGATTATAAAGAGGTGTCTACGGCCCTGTATTAGATCAATAATGAATGTGTGGCCTATATGTTTTGAATGCATTTAGTAAACCTAGCTTTAGTAGCTTTCAGTGAATAAACATGTCAGAGAACAATTATTCATAGGCAAAATTAACCTATCAGTTGACCCTATGTTTACTTTCTTCACTGACAGACAAAAATGAAAAGCCTATATCAGTCAAAGCTCAGCTTTTGGAGGGAAGAGACAGGGCAAGATAAAAACAAAGAGAAAAAGAGGGTGATGCTGATGAGGGGAGAGAAATAATCTGCTGCCCAGTGCCCACTGACATGGTTTTAAAGCTGTTATCTAATTTTTTTGGCCTTCAAAACATCCTAAAATGCACAAATGTATCAGAGAAATAAAAATTTTCTCAGGGAAACCCTGAACCCCCTGACTAACCTACCTCACATTTGGGACAACAGTGATTATAAAACCCTGCCTTTGCATGTAATGAAACTGTACTGGTTAATAGTGAGCATTAGATAAAGTGTTACCTTTTTTTTTTTTTAGAAAAAAGTGATGATCAAAATCCTAGTGACGCCCCTGCTTCATGCAACCTGTCAAAATCAAAGTTTTGTATAACTTTAAGAAAATATAAAAGAAATATATTACTATTGCACAGAAGAGTATACTTCAAGTAGGACTAATAATACTAATAATAGTTTATTAAAACACACAGAAGCTCAAATGTCTTTAATTTACAACCCACCAAAATAAAAGTTTTTAGAGATAAATAAAGTAACTCAATGGAATTATGAAAGAAATTGCATAGTAAAATGTAATTTTTTTAAATAATAGTAATCAAATCTATTAAAACAGAATTTTAAAGGAATATCACATTTTTAAAGAATTTCGCCAAATGGGTGTTGGTGGTGGCGACGGGGTGGGGTTGGGTGCTTAAGTTCTCTCAGCGGGTTGAGTCGGACCCGACAAACCCGACGGGGACCCCGCAAGGTTCTAAGGCCGAGTTGAGGTGGGAAATATAAGCAAATGACTTGAGGGTCGGTCGACCTAAGGGCTAATCTTCCACCCAGTAAAAACAAAACAAATTATTATAATCATCGCTGCTGTTCACCGTAGAAGTACTGGCTGCTGCTGCGTGCAAAATTGCAGTCGCGGGTGGCTGGCAAGGGAGACACGCCTCAGTCTATCCACTGTGGACGCACTGATCTTCCTCCACGATGCCTGTATAAGCATATGATTATGTTTTTGTAGCTTCACTGTTGTTTTTTTCAAAACTCGTAGCCCGCCTGCTGGTTTAAACAGGTAAAGGCTGGGAGAAAGGATCACTGATAAGAACCTGTCCAAGTTACCGCTCTAATACAAGCTTTATACTCATAGCAAAGCTGGGAAGCAGCTGGGATGCAACGTGATGCTGGGCATACACAAATATTGTTAATGGACTGGTGATCAACCTTTTTACACAGCTTCTGCTTCATTTTTATTTGTGATTTCACCAGAATGAATGGGCGCTGCAGCAGCAATGACTGTCTGAGGCCACGTGCCACGTGCGATTTGAGGCCGCAAGGCCGGCTGGCGCAGATGATCATGTTGATGTCAAGGTTACGTGAGGTTCAAGCTTCAGAAGCCCAGGCCAGCGAGACGTAAATAATTTCCCTGATAAGAACTCTAGTGCTGCTGGTATATCACAGTATCTAAGCTACAAAAAACTAGACTACACCACTGTATCGGCAACAACAGGCTTCTATTATTTCCTAAATCTTGTAAATGTCATACCTGATTAAGCTATAAACTGCAAACACTTATTTGGCCACAATTGTTATTATTATGGTAAAAGAAACATTAAAGGATATCACACAGATACATTTGCTATTACCACGGACATAAACTGATAGTTATTTGCACGCTGTGTCTGTTTGATCTAGCTTTGTATGACATGACAAGGCTTTCAGCTTGTCCAAAAGCTTTTCCATCTATTGCCATGAATTGCACGAAGTAGGAGCAAATCTTGCTGTACGTTATGCTGGGCCACCTCGTCCTGTAAGTGTTCTGCACTGAATTCGGGTGGGGATAGTAACGCCATCTCCACACAAAGTAGTGGAACCGCCGCTGTGTTTACACCGGCAGACGCTGTGCAGACCACTTCCGGCGGAAATGAAATGCATTTGAGGAGAGTTATGGCGCGCCCATGATTTGGCACGTAAACTTGTGTATGGGTTTAAGATCTGGGGAGTTACACTCACAAACACCTGTTGCCAATATTGAGCAATTAATATATGGTATATCGTCATTTATATATGAGGCAGAGATTAAAATTGCAGAGATTATTAATATTCGGTTACACTTTATTTTAAGGTGTCACTGTTACAGTGTAATTAAAATTTAAGTACTGAGTAATATGAATTAACTACATGTACTTACTATAGGTTAGGGTAGGGCTAGGATTTGGTTGAAGGATAGTTGCATGTAATTATGCATAATTTACTGTTATTACATAATTTTCTGTTATTACATACTGTATGTTACATGTAAGTACATGTAACAAGGACACTGTAGGATTTTCATGTATGACAGTCCCCTCAGCCAATAAAATTAAAATCTATGTGCCATGTGCTTCACATCTGTTGCAACAAGTAAAGGAGACATTAGCACATGTTAGCCCACATGCTTTCAAGGCTCCTTTGTAAGCTTATTTTAGACTAGGAAATACATATAATCTTTTTATTCATTGTACATCCAAAATTCAGTTTTTTTACAATTACTATGACAGATTTTTCAATATTTTTAACAATTTTCCAAAACTCTTAACACAGTAAGCACTACATCCGTCTGTGTAAGCTAGACTATTAACACATTTCTTGTTGCTTTAACACAAAATGCATACAATTAACACAAATATAAAATGCTTGAACTTCTTTTACACACAGGCTCAAACAAGACCAAAACAATGAATCTTTACTACCAAATTTACCAATGCTTTAACACGGTTTGTCAGAACAGATAACGCCATGTTCTAAACCTAACCTTACAGGCTAAAGTCAAGGTAAACTGCTGTTTATATTGTGAATTGAAATACATTCCATGTATTTTATTGTTACTGAGAAACAGCTGATTGAATAATGCAAATATGGGACAATGTGGCATTTCACAGTTCCAGTGTAGTCAAAGGCTGGTTTGATCCCATCAGAGGATGATGTCCCTTTTCCTTACCCATTACTCCACTTTCCCTTTCTTAGCCTTGAGATGGAAGGTTAATGACCATCGTCCACAGGACCAAATGTCCCTTTTGGATGCAATGGATACTGCATCCCAGGACATCACAGAACACTGCCAGTGGTGGATTAGGAATGCCAAAGGATTCTTCCCAAGAAGCCTTACCAGAGAAGTGTGATGTGGATGAGAACGTGGCCAAATGGAGAAGACCGAGATGATTTGAAGATGGCTTTTTCTGTTTGTATATTTTGTATTTTCACACACAGTAATGCTGTAAATGGCAAGTATTGCATATTTTTGTTATCTTGCAGAAATGTCCTGTTGTAAATAAAGCCTTTACTGCACCAATTCTGTCTCTGTCTTCTTTTTTTCATAAACCGTTCTATTCTGCGATTCTGAAAAGGGTCATTCATTTTTTTGCATTGAATTTTTATAACATAGGAAACAAAATGCACACATTTGCTAAACCCAAACAAAACTGTAGAGAGGCTTCAAAATAAACAGCAGTGCAAAACAATCTACTGTATTAACAATACAATATACTGTCTATTGTATAAGGGCAGACCTGACAAACTGTATATAAAATAATGCAGTTTCTGTAATTCCATCTCATGTTAGTGTTTTTTATGACATTGTGCTATGATTGACTAAATGTCCCTGTTGGGAGGGAACATGTGTTAGTGTTTTGGTAGACATAGTGTATTGTGTTAGTGTATTATTGTTTTTTGAAAATTAGTGTTGGAGTTTAGTTTACAGTGTGTGATTTTGAGCATGAAATTAACTGTTTTGCCAATTGTGTGTTGTAGGTGTGTTAAGAGTTTAGAAAATGTGTTAAAAGTATTAGAAAAAATTGTCATAGCGATTGTAAAAAACTGTAATAGAAACTCTTTCAAATGTCAAACATAAATGAACACTAAACATTAGCAGGTGTTTCCCGTTACTCAAAAACATATACAATTAATTTCAGTTAATTTCAATACTCCATTTCCAGCCACGTGCAAAGCATGCTAGGAAGTAACATTTCCAATTTGGGATGCAATTAATCACGATTAATCTTTGAACAGAACACACACACACACACAAAAACATTGTTTCTTTCTTGGAAGTCCAAATCAATGATAGTTGCACAAGGGAAAATCAACAACACTTTTCTTTTTCAGTGCAGGACAATCTTCAGTCGTATTTTAAGTGTATTTGTTTAAAGGGCTTTCATCAGGTGTGTATTCAATAGGCTAGAGGTTACTACAGGTATTCTTTTCTCTCTCCCCATTGACAGATGGGAAGGCCCTGTAAATTGTGCAGCACTGTGGTAACCAGGAAACGGTGACATTTTAAAGCATTATAAAATGGGACCTTTGGGCACAGCCATGCCTTGCCTTGTATACATATACTGTAGATTACCCATGTTCTTCCACTCTCACCTCTCAAGATAACACCCAGAAGCTAAATCCCTTAACTTACCACAAGTAAGTATTTCATTTACCTGCCCTTTGTGTCAAAACCCTGGATTTCACAATGATTTTTTTCAACACATAGGTCATCATCTCAAGAATAACGGGACTGTTAAGTGTGTCTTCATAGGATGTGGTCACCAAACAAATGTGTATGGGACGTTTGCAACACACAAACACAGGAAGCTTACTCCACATACATTCAAGATTTTCAAAAAACTGAGACGAACGGGATGGTGAAGGTGGGTTCCTGTGTATATATACACGGATGGATAGAGAGCTGATTAGCTCAGGCGTGGTCCTGCTCCCGAACTTCAATTAACTTGTTAATTACATTTCACTAGCAAGGACCACACCACAACTGCACAGATTTAGCTATTGGCTTTATGAATGAAATAAGGGTCGAAGGAAGATGAGGGGAAGTATGGTTCTAGAACTACGAGCTCCGTCTGGCTGCTCAGGGAGTCTGACCCGGGAGACTCAGAGTGGGGCTTCATCTCGGTAGGCAGTAAGCAGAGTTACTTGAAGACCCCCTGGGTGCAGCCTGTGGAAGTAAAATTGAGATGTTAGAGATTGAAGGAGAGGATTGGGGTCGGGGGAAGTGGGATGGATGTATGGATGAGTAGGAACCCACACAGCAAATGGACAAAAAGATCTTCCTTCCAGCAACGGACCCGCGAAATCGGACCCCGTATCGGGGTCCACTTGCTCGGCATGACGGATCTGGCAACGGACTCATACAAATTCTGGCTCATCTGGCCCGGGTCCGTTTTGGACCTGTTTATCTCATTTTTAAAATCCCTTCTGTTCTTGCAGTAGGATGTAAAATATGATAAACTGAGACTACAGGATACAACCAAAAACTATCACTAGGGCTTTCCTAGGCTAGTACCACAGCAATATAGACCAGCAATTAACCCAACAATATTTTAAATAGGCCTAACAGAAAAGTTTCAATACAGGACATAAATTTACTGTACATGTACAAAAGTAATCACTACTCAATGGAAATATATAATTGACATTTATATTTATGGAAAGTTATAGTTTATAGCCTATTCTGGTTTTGTTAAGTAGCCTATTCAGGATAAGCTAATCTACGTTCAATTTTGTTGTTAAAACCTAATTTAGTGCTTTATAGGCCTAAGTTGGTGCAAACATAAAATATTTTATCTATTAGGCTACAACACCTATGGTCATGAGCTTTGGGTCATGACCGAAAGGACAAGATCCCGGATACAGGCGGCCGAAATGAGCTTTCTCCGCAGGGTGGCTGGGCGATCCCTTAGAGATAGGGTGAGAAGCTCGGTCACTCGGGAGGAGCTCAGAGTAGAGCCGCTGCTCCTCCACATCGAGAGGGGTCAGCTGAGGTGGCTCGGGCATCTGTTCCGGATGCCTCCTGGACGCCTCCCGGGGAGGTGTTCAGGGCACGTCCCACTGGGCGGAGGCCCCGGGGAAGACCTAGGACACGCTGGAGAGACTATGTCTCCCGGCTGGCCTGGGAACGCCTCGGTGTCCCCCAGAAGAGCTGGAGGAAGTGTCTAGGGAGAGGGAAGTCTGGGCATCTCTGCTTAGACTGCTGCCCCGCAGACCCGGCCCCGGATGAAGCGGAAGAAGATGGATGGATGGAGGCTACAACTTCAATGAAATGCTGCACTATGTGCAACTAAAATATCAGAAAATGAATAACTAGTAAACGACAAGAAGTTCAATAAAAAGATGCTTTAATGTTTAATCATTTCTCCTATTACTCAGTTTGTGTGGATGGAGGCGGGACATGTCTCTTTGTTGCCCGATCTGTTGCCAGGTTCAACCACCTGATTGCATGCTTTGTGACCTCCGCATCTGTGGCTGAACACATCACTGAGTTTTTTCTCACAGCACCTGTAATCAAACAGACAGATATATTTATGGTATGTAGCATCCAAAGCCAAGTATGCTTACACAATAAAATATATGAGATGGGTATTAAGGAGATTCAATTTAAAAAGAAACATGACTTACAAAGTAATTAAAAGGGTTGTGGTGGTGAAAATTACTCGCATGTCAATTTACAACCCACACAAAACTGCATTCCATCAGAGTGGGTTATTTTTATTATTATTATGGAGATCGAAGCAAAACAAGAGCAAAACTATCGCAACCACCAGCAGCCAATACGTTTGAGTGCATTTACTCTGAAAACATGGGATTTTTTTTCTTCTTAATTATGTTTTATTAAAAGTTCAGGCTATGAAAAAAGTTCCTGGGACAAATAGTTTCTAGTAATTCTGGTGGAAACGTGGCAAGTGTGAACTCGTGAAACATGTACTTGGATAACACCCTCATGGACCTGTGCAACCTTTACACATAATGTCAAACCAGGGAGATTGTCGCTCACTGACAGAATCTTGCCACTGCTTCAGTAGAATATTTGCAATAATCATGGACAATCAATAAACCTAATGGCAACATTCATATTAAATAAGAAATCTCACCACTCTCTGTCGCACTGGGCCATTTGACAGCTCCTTTAAAAGCAGTTCAAAGGCCTCCACTGCCTCCAATTGTTCCAGGGGAAACTGGATATTGTCAGGCATCTCGACATCTAGCCCCTGGGGTGCTGTTCAGCTGCTTCTGCTAGCTCGCCTTCGTCACAAGCTGGTTTTGTTGCTGTTTAATAGTTTCCAGCAGCATAAGGATGTGGACCTCGCTGTAGACAAACATGAAATGTAGCTAAAATGTAATGTATTAAATATATTACATTTCAGTGTTCATCCTCATTACTCATTATACTGACATTAGTTATTGACAAAAGCTATTGACAAAGTTTGAAGAAAATATGTGATGGTTGTGGGAATTTTTTCCAAAATCTGTGGCACAAAATGACCCTCCAGTATTTGTCAGTTATTGCTCACCAATGCAGGAAATGGTATCGGCCATTCTTCCCCTCGCCATGTTGGTCTGTATTTCGGGCCTAAACAGGCTTCCTCTGTTCGCTGCATGTTGAGGGCTTATGTGGGGGGTGGAGGCAGCTGTGGAGGGACTGCCGTTCCTGGCCCATAGTGAGGTCGGTGGTGTGAGAGGGGGACATTTTTTAATTAAATAGTAGTCATCTGTTAAAGGGTTTAGTTCACCCAAAAATTGAAAATTCTGTCAGTATTTACTCACCTCATGTTGTTCCAAACCTCTATGTGTTTATTTGTTCACTGAACACAAAGGAAGATATTTGGAAGAATGTTTTAATCAAACAGATCTCAATACCCATTGACTACCATAGTAGGAAAAAATACATATTATGGTAGTCAATGGGGAATTGAGATCTGTTTGATTAAAACATTCTTCAAAATATCTTCCTTTGTGTTCAGCAGAACAAATAAACACATAGAGGTTTGGAACAACATGAGGGTGAGTAAATACTGACAGAATTTTCATTTTTGGGTGAACTAAACCTTTAACCATGACTGATAATACACATGGGGCCTTTTTATTCACTAATATTTCAGAAATCAGTCCCTACCTTGAGTAACTCTCCGCATGTTCAATGTGGGTGCAGGGAGTTGAGGTGGTGAACAGTGGTGTTGCTGTCCTGCCCCGCCCCATGGTCAGGTGCTAAAGGAGAGACATTGGTATTAAATGGTTGTGATCTGTTAACCATGGTAGGCTGCAAGGCGTGCAAGCTACAAAACAATGGCAAACAAAAACATTTCTGGTCATGCTGAACATGAATTTGTTTGTTTCAACATTTTGGTATATACTACCTGGCTATTTCAATCCCATGAATGGATTGACATTGAAAATCTGAGTTTGTAATGTAGATGCAATCTATTGATTTGAAACAGAGTGACCATTGCTGTGTTAACATAGATGGGCCACTGTATTCAATATTATTTTGGAGAACAGTGTTTACCTAGACAGTTTTCTCCAGATTGAGTAGTTGTTACTCTGCTGCCTGGCACTCGGCAAGATGGAGGAGCTGAAAGAATAGATAAAAGTAGAGGGGAATATCTTTAGCACTAAAAATGTTTTACAAGATCTCTAATATTAATCATTTTATTTATTTTGAAGTTAAGAGATCATTCCTTACTCTGCAGGTGCAATTGGCTTGGGCTTGAAGCTTCGACTGATATACCAGGCAAGTTTGAAGGTCGTGGCATCCTCAGAGATACAAAGTTACCATTTTCTGGCTCCTCTTCTTCACTCTCATCAGAGTACCTGAAACGATGGCTGTTAAGTAACCATTATGGTTATTTCAATCCCAAAATTGCCAGCATCTCTGGTCTATTTTTGAATGCTATGGGAAATAACTTACTATTACTGTAGAAACATGACAAAAACAAGACCGAACACACTTACACTGGCTTCCTGACTCTTTTCTCCGTTCACCCTCCTGCTGTGCATCAGACTGTAGATTAGAGGTGTTGAGATGTCATAAGCCTAATGGCGTCTTTGTAGTCGTCTAAATTGAATATGTTCAAATGAACATGAGTTCAAATTACCTGTAGAGCTGAACAGAATACTATTATTTTTATTGATGAAGATGATTATAATAAATACAAGAGAGACCTGGCCAAGAGTAGCATCAGTACATATAAATGGAATATTTTAAACAATGCAAGGCAAAGACAATTTCATGTGCATTTTCAGAACATACAAATAATACATTATTTCAAGTAGAAGGAAAAACAACCATGAAATAATTTTTAACAAGAATTTTATTAATTGACATACCACAAGTTTGAATGTCTACACGTATCCTTCGCCTTAAGGTTGACAAGGAGACAGGTACAGTTTTTCTATTCATTTTTGTTCTGAAAGAAACATTTCAAGAAAGACAGGTTGCAATCAGGTGTGTAAAATTAATTCTAATGATTCAGTATTTCTAATGTTGTACTTAGACAACACCACCATTCAACAATGTATTTATTTGTTTCATTTCTACAAACTAGACAAGAACAGAGAAATATAGCAACATTGAAAATTTGGGATGCATTTCTTGATTTGGTGAGAGGGATGCATTAAGAAGCAGAAGATTAGAATATACAAGGTTGCTGCACACTCACAGCAGTTTTTGAAATAGCCACGAAATTTAAATCCATTGACTCGTGTACATGCCACAGACATGATTTTAATTTTTTTTTAAAGTTATTATATCAATTTACAGCTATGGAAAAAATTAAGAGACCACTGCCAAATCAGCAGTTGCTCTGGATTTATTATTTATATTATAAATAATAAATCCAGAGCAACTGCTGATTTGGCAGTGGTCTCTTAATTTTTTCCATAGCTGTATATAGAATTTAAGTACTTATTTTCAATAAAATAGGCCTACTTCTATTAGTGACTATTTGATATTAGGCTATTTGATTAAAAAAGGTTAATCAAATATACATCAAGTAACGAATATCATAGACATAATACAAATAATAATAATAATTAAAGCTACACTTGAAATTATGAATTTGTACATGTATGTAATTTTTGAATGAGTGTACATGTTTGTTAAATTAAATATATATATATATAAATATACATAGAGAAAGAAATACCTAGTATGACGTAATCATATTGAATATTCATTAAATATACACAAATATACATTATTTTAACTTAAATAATAAAAGTCCTGTCTAAAAGAAAAAAAGAACATTTTGTCTCAGTGTCTTTTATTTAAAATCATATTTTGCTATAATTTCAGTTAGGTTGAAATTTGCTATATTTAATTTCTTGTCTTGGTTTAATAAAGCAGCTATAACTTTTGAAGCAGGCTTGGTATTTGTTGTTCTGAAATCAGAATGATCGACAACAATCCTGAACTAAGTTAGATATAGTAAAGTTTGTTGACAAATTTATTTTGGCCTGAAAAGCCTAGCTAAGTTACCTAGAAAGTTGAAAATGTTCTAGCAATGATTAACCATGTTTCTATTATGGTTTAGGTATCGCCAGTGCCACCATTGACCATTTGGTTCTTGTCGCTTGACTTCCAGTTAAATCTGTTAACTGTGTAAAATGAGCGGTGACGTTAAATCACCTTATGGTAGTTATTTGCTGGATGGTTTCAA
The DNA here is from genome assembly GCA_030378365.1 of Hybognathus amarus. Classification (NCBI taxonomy): domain Eukaryota; kingdom Metazoa; phylum Chordata; class Actinopteri; order Cypriniformes; family Leuciscidae; genus Hybognathus; species Hybognathus amarus. The sequence continues at coordinate 339,715 of JAQIUQ010000225.1, forward strand.
GCTAATACTAGGTAACGTTAGCTTACATTAGCAGATAAGGCCGCACTTACTTATTGACGTTCAAACAGTTGCAAGTTACCCTGTCTGAACCGACTGAAATAGTTAACAGTAATTAAAAAGCCGGAGCTTAATTTGATGGCAGATATTGACCAAAACATATTGACCAAAATGGCCAAAATTAAAATTTAATAAATTCACAGCTAACTAGAAGCTAGCGCTAAATCCCACGAGTAAACATGTTAAAGTTGTCCTAATATCAAACAACGACATTACAATAACTTACATGATGATTAAAAAAAACGTCTCGGTTACTAGTGTAACCCTCGTTCCCTGAGTAGGGAACGGAGACGTTACGTCAGAAGTGACGGAGATTGGGGGTTTCGCATAGAAAGCCAATCCTCTTCGAGTATTTAACAACGAGCCAATGGCATGCGAATGCCTTGGGGCTGCGGAATTTGCATAGCGTACTCCGCCCCACCCTGTGGGTATAAAAGGAGGAAGTAAACGCAACCGCAGTATGTCTTCGCTGAGGAGCCAAGACTGAACTAGGCGTCTACCCAGCGGTACAGCAGAAGTGGCAAGGAGACGTAACGTCTCCGTTTCCCTACTCAGGGAACGAGGGTTACACTAGTAACCGAGACGTTCCCTATCGTAGTCACTTCGAGTTACGTCAGAAGTGACGGAGATTGGGGGTCAGTGCCATCACGCCAACTTCAAGCTGTCTTCCAGTGCCCTGCGAAAGACTGGACTCCTGAACAATAATAACCAGGAGTTCCTTCTTTACACAGGAATACCAAGGTACACTGGGAAGCATATCCCGGGTGGAACATGCTACCAATGCCTACCGAAGGAGGACTTACGGAACACATGTGGTCCGAAGGGACCCACATGGAGATTACTGGAGCGCCAACCGCAGGTGGCAAGAACTTAGCTCCAGGGGTGGCAGATGGCTTGCCAAGGGAAGACACATGCTCAGGGAGGCTTACAGTGGATAATACACATGAGACAGTTGCCGTAGGGAACCGTGCACATGGATGCACCTAGCCGGCACCATAGCAGCGCAGTGGTGCCCGCATCATGAGTGCTGGAGGACTCAGGGCTTCACGGAAGGCTCAACTGAGGAATATCGCACTCATCCAGTCGGAGAGTGGAGTGGCGAGCAAGCGAAAGACACTAAGCGGGTCCAGTACTGGCGGAAGCGAGTACGTGAGAGGACACCGGCTCAATTCGCAGATTATAGAATCTGGCGAAGGTGTTAGGTGTCGCCCAGCCTGCAGCTCTGCAGATGTCTGTTAGCGAGGCGCCATGCGCTGAGAGCCCAAGAGGAAGCCACACTCCTAGTGGAGTGGGCCGTCACACCAAGGGGGCACGGTCGGCCTTGCTGCTGGTAAGACAAAACAATGGCGTCCACTAACCAGTGAGACAGCCGTTGTTTTGAGAGAGCCCTTCCCTTCTGGCTCCCCCCATGACAGACAAAGAGCTGTTCTGAGGTCCTGAAGCACCGCGTTCTGTCAACGTAAGTGCGGAGTGCACGTACTGGACAGAGCAGTGTCAAGGCTGGGTCTGCCTCCTCCAGGGGCAGCGCTTGCAGGGTCACCACCTGATCCCGGAAGGGAGTGGTGGGAACCTTGGGCACATATCCCGGCCGGGGTCTCAAGATCACGTGAGAGTAAGCCGGCCCGAACTCCAGGCACGCTTCGTCAACGGAAAATGCCTGCAGGTCCCCTACCCTCTTGATGGAGGCCAATGCAACCAGGAGTGCCGTCTTCATAGACAGAAACTTTAACTCAACTGATTGTAAAGGCTCAAAGGGAGGCCTCTGCAGAGCATTTAAAACAACTGCGAGGTCCCAAGAGGGCACGAGGGGAGGACGAGGCGGATTTAGTCGCCTCGCTCCCCTCAGGAACCTGATGACCAGGTCGTGCTTGCCGATGGACTTACCGTCTACTGCAACGCTGAGAAGCGGCAATGGCCGCGACGTAGACTTTGAGGGTGGAGGGCGACAGCCTACGCTCCAACCCTTCCTGCAGGAAAGACAGCACGACACTGATCGGGCATATCCGGGGGTCTTCTCGCGAGAAGAGCACCAGCTGACGAAGAGGTTCCACTTCAACGCATAGAGGCGTCTGGTAGATGACGCCCTAGCGGAAGTGATGGTTGCCGCCACCGCAGGTGGTAGCGAACTCAAACCTGCCTCCGTCCCGTCCAGGAGCCACACGTGCAGCCTCCAGAGGTCGGGACGAGGGTGCCATAGAGTGCCCCGTCTCTGAGTGAGTAGGTCTTGTCTCAGAGGAATAGGCCAAGGAGGTGCTGTCGCGAGGAGCATGAGTTCGGAGAACCACGTCTTGGTGGGCCAATAAGGGGCTACCAGCAAGACCTGCTCCTCGTCCTCCTTGATCTTGCACAACACCCGTGCAAGGAGGCTCACTGGGGAAACGCATATTTGCGTGGGCCCCGCGGCCAGCTGTGCGCCAGTGCATCTGTGCCGAGCGTACCCCCGGACAGGGAATAAAACTGGGCGCAGTGGGATGAGTCCCGGGAGGCGAACAGGTCTATCTGTGCCTCCCCGAACTGGTCCCAGATGAGCTGGACCGTCTGGGGATGGAGTCTCCATTCGCCGGAGATAGGGCGGACTCGTGACAGCTCGTCGGCTGCCAGGTTCCGATCTCCTGGAATGTACACAGCACGAAGGGACCTCAGGTGCTTCTGACTCCATAGCAGGAGGTGGCGGGCGAGCTGCGACATCCGACGTGAGCGTAGACCACCCTGGTGGTTGATGTACGCTACTGTGGCGGTATTGTCTGAACGGACAAGTACGTGTTGACCCCTGAGCAGTGCTCGAAAGCGGTGCAGGGCCAGGCGTACTGCCAGCAGCTCGAGGCAATTGATGTGCATGAGGCGCTGGGGTCCTGTCCAGGAGCCCGCGGCTGCATGCCCATTGCACATGGCACCCCAACCCGTGGTAGACGCATCTGTGGAGACGACAAGATGCCTGGAAACTCGCTGAAGCGGAACACCAGTCCGTAGAAAGCTGAGGTTCGACCACGGGAAGAAGGTTCGGCGGCACGCTGGAGTCACTGGAACTCGGAGCGAGCCGCGATGCCATGCCCACCTCGGGACTCGATCGCGAAGCCACAGCTGAAGCGGTCTCATATGAAGCAGTCCGAGCGGCGTAGTCGCGGCTGCGGATGCCATATGCCCCAGGAGCCTCTGAAAAAGTTTCAGTGGGACCGCGCCTTGCCCTCGAACTGTCGAAGACAAGTCAGCAGTGAGTGTGCGCGCTCGCTCGGAAGCTGCGCGGACATGGCGACCGAGTCTATCTCCACGCCGAGAAAAGAGATCCTCTGCACGGGGCAAAGTTTGCTCTTCTCCCGGTTGACCCGAAGGCCCAACGGGCTAGGTGCCGGAGCACCAGGTCTCTGTGTTCGCAGAGCCGCTCTCGAGAGTGTGCTAGAAGTAGCCAGTCGTCGAGGTAATTCAGGATGCGAACCCCGTGTTCGCGAAGGGGAACAAGGGCTGCCTCGACGATCTTCGTGAAGACGCGAGGGGACAGAGCTAACCCGAATGGGAGAACTGCGTATTGATATGCCTGGCCTTCGAAAGAGAACCGAGAAACGGTCTGTGTCGAGGCAATATGGAGACATGAAAGTACGCGTCCTTCAGGTCGATCGCTGCAAACCAATCCTGTGGCTGCACGCATTCGAAAATGCGTCTGGCCGTGAGCATCTTGAACGGCATCCGATGAAGGGTGCGGTTCAAAGACGCGTAGATCCAGGATCGGTCGCAACCCACCGGTCTTTTTGGGGACGATGAAGTAAGGGCTGTAGAAGCCGGACCTCACCTCGGCTGGAGGGACTGTCTCGATTGCACCCTTCGCCAGCAGGGTCGCAATCTCCGCTCTCATGACCGGGGCATTGCCACCGACCAAAGTCCGAGCGAACTCCCCTGAAACGGGGAGGAGACCGTGCGAACTGAATCGCATAGCCGAATCTGATCGTCTCTGATGACCCAGCGGGACAGGTCGGGGAGCTCTAACCAGGCTCCCAGGAACTGAACCAGCGGGGTCATGCGAGACACAGACGTCCCCCGGAGGGGCAGCGAGGCAGAGCGACAGGCATGCGCCCAGGGGTTAACCCGGGCGGGTGCGTAGTCGAGCTCTGCTCCTCGACAGTCGAGACCAGGGAAGGACCAGCGTTCCACGGGGGTCTGTTCTGTCGAGGGTCTGGCGACTGTGTGCTCAGTGATGATGTCAAGTCTTTCTTTAACCATTTTAGGGTGCTGCCCACCCGTGGGTGAGCAGCGGGAAAACAAAAGATTCTCCCCCGGCCCTCCACCGGGGGAAGGAGGGGGCCTGCTACCACCTCCCGAGAAAGACTCGACGCCAACACTGAGCAGCCCGTCTCAGGAACGCCGCTTGGCCTGGCGTTTAGCGGGGCGCGGATCCTGAGGGGGCTGTGACGCTCCTCTGCGGTCACCTCGACGACGTGGCCTGGGTGAAGGCTGCTGCTGTGGCCGTGTCGGAGGGAGGGGGGCCGCAGGGGGGCGTCCTCGGCGGCGAGCAGGCTGAGGCGGCTGCGCCGACGGCTGGGTGGAGGCAGCAGCTGGCCGTCGGGGCAGGATGTGTCTAATCGCCTCGGTCTGCTTCTGCGCGGTCGAGAACTGCTGGGCAAAGTCCTCGAACCGCACCGTCGAAAAGGCCAACCTGGAAAGCGGGGCATCAAGCAGACGAGTCCGCTCGGCTTCGCGCACTTCCGCCAGGTTAAGCCATAGGTGGCGCTCCTGGACCACGCTGAGTGGCCATCACCTGACCCAGGGAGCGAGCGGCCACTTTGGTCGCCCGGAGAGCGAGGTCAGTGGCGGCTCGAAGTTCGTCGAACGAACCCTGGTCAGTCCCGCCCTCGGACATGTCTCTGAGCAGTTTGGCTTGGAAAACCTGCAAAGTGCTCATCGCATGTAGGGCGGAGGCTGCCTGTCCCGCTGCACTATAGGTGCGCGCCGCCATAGACGACGAGAACCTACAGGCTTTGGACGGGTGCTTGGGAGGCCCCCGGGAGGAGGCGCTCTGCGGACACAGTTGCATCGCAACAGAGCGCTCCACCGGAGGCAACCCCGCATACCCACGGGCAGCCGCGTCCACGAGGGGGAAAGGCGGGGGCTGACGGTCGGACACGGGAGGACAAAGGAGCCTGCCATGTCTTCGTCAGCTCCGCATGCAACTCGGGGAAGAATGGTATTGGGGTTGGCTGTGGCCTTGCGGCGGCAGCTTTGCCCAAAAACCATTCATCCATCCGTGAGTGATCGGGGTGGGGCGGAGGGTTCCACTCCAGCCCAATACTCACAGCGGCCCGAGAAAGCATGGCCGTCATCTCAGGATCAGACACAGGCGGCGCCGGCACTCCCGAGGGAGGCAACGCCGCCGTATCTTCACCCGAGGAATCGAGCCCACCTTGTGATGCTGTGATCGACATCACATCATCCTCTGGAGCGCCGAGCGAAGCAGAGGGTGCCTGCGAAGAGGCAGACGTCTGCAACGCCCCAGCGCTCGCTGGCTGCAACACTGTTGCGGTGGGTGTGGCCCGAGGAGCTAGCGTCGGGGTATTATGCCACACTGTCACCGACAGATCACCCTGGCCGCGACCAACGAGCTTCCCCGGGTAGAGGAAGCAGATCGGGTAACGGTGGCGGGGACTCTCACAGTAAGATCATTGAGTCTCGATCTCAGTGTTGAGATGGTCATATTCCCACAAAAGGAACATGACTCATCCACGAGGGCTGCTTTTGCATGACGAAGACCCAGACATACAAAGCAGCGATCGTGACCATCAGAGGAGGACAGAAATCGACCACATCCAGAAGAACACGGGCGATTCATCTTTAAAAAGACGTGCCACGTGCAGCTCTTTTAGGAGAGGAGGAAATTCACTCTGCAGCGCTGAGGCGACCAGGGAGAAGCGCAAAGTCTGGCAGACCGCTGCACAGATCGCAGGCAATGCAGAATCCCGCTGGGTACCGCCGTCACACCAACACTGGAGAGGACGCTCGTCTCCGAAGAGGCTTTGATCAGTGATAATGGCTTGTGGAGTGAAGAATGCTCTTGGCTCCGAAGCGAAAACATACTGCGGTTGCGCTTACTTCCTCCTTTTATACCCACAGGGTGGGGCGGAGTACGCTATGCAAATTCCGCAGCCCCAAGGCATTCGCATGCCATTGGCTCGTTGTTAAATACTCGAAGAGGATTGGCTTTCTATGCCAACCCCAATCTCCGTCACTTCTGACGTAACTCGAAGTGACTACGATAGGGAACTATGTTTACTGTCAAAATCGCAATGAATCAATAACTTACTTACTCAAAAGAGGAATCAGTTTTCAGCGACCGTGTCCCAGCAAAGAAAGTCTCGACTGATATCGGCTCTTCTCGGTGTGCTGTTGCCGTTACGTAAAGGCGCGCCCGCGTCCGAGGATCCGACATGGGTCCGCACTGGATCCGCTGTTTGACGGATAGAATTTTGAATTTACGGCGCCGCTCGGAGGCGGAGCTGATCCTCTGGGCGGCCCCAAAACGAATGTGACAGTCACGCGGGTTCGGCGACTTGAACGCGGATCCGCATAGGAGTCGCCTGCTGTGTGGGTTACTGAATTTGCCAGACTTACTTGTTTTTATTATTTCAAACGAATCGGTTACCTGAAGCGTAACCTCGGTTTCTCTGAGATGAGGGAATCGAGTATTGCGTAAGCTGAGCTTACGCTACGGGAAAGATTCTTCTTTGCCGAGCAATTGAAGCCAAAAATTTTCATAATTTGTAATCATTGTCAACGCACTTCTCAGGTGCAGGACCTTGAGCGGGCTAACTAGCAGGCTCATTGGTTCGTTTCTGGGAAGTGCACAAACCAATAGGAGAGCGGCGCTGAACCCGCGCCCAATGAGCGGAAGGCGCTTGCTTATTACGTCAAAGCCCGCCGAAAGGGGCGTAGCTTGAGTGTATATAAGCGCTCTCTGTGGGTTGAAACAACGATTTATAGTGATGAAGCGAATCGCTGTTAGAGCGGGCACGGCCTGGAACGCAATACTCGTTCCCTCATCTGAGAGAGAACCGAGGTTACGCTCAGGTAACCGATTCCGTTCCTCTTACGAGAGGTTCTCTCGTATTGCGTAAGCTCAGCTTACGCTACGGGAACCCCTGGTTAACGCCGTGCCCGGTCAGTAACCACAAGCATCCCCGGAGGTGGGAGGGAGCATATAGTGGAGAAATAATGAAGCGGCAGAAGCCGTTTATATAAGAAATATGAGGCCTTAAGAGGCGGCCGGCATAGCGGGCCATAGTACAGGAAGGTTTCATAGAATGGAGGGGAAGATCAAGGGGCTAGCCGGTTGAAGGATTCCCCAAAGAGCGTAGCTAGACGCTGCAGCGGGTTAGACCGCTAGTAATTTAGCCTGTAAGGCCGGTACTTCCAAGTTATAAAATCTGATAAAGGTGGACGGGGAAGCCCAGCCCGCGGCCACGCAGATATCATGAATAGAAATACCACAGGACCAAGCCCACGAGGAGGCCATGCCTCGAGTGGAGTGAGCCCTGACGCCGAGCGGGCAAGGCAGATTTTTAGCCGCAGTAGGCGGAGGCGAGTAGCGTCCACTATCCATCTGGATAGTGTTTGTTTCAGAGGCGGCCAAGCCTTTTGTGCGTCCCCAAAATGACACAAACAGCTGCTCAGAACGGTCTGAACGCGGCAGCGCGTGTGATGTACACTCTCAGCGCCCGGACCGGGCAGAGGAGGTTGGCATTGGGCTCGCTATCAGAAGCGGGCAGAGCCGATAGGGATATCACCTGTGCTCAAATGGGGTGCCAATCGCCTTAGGCACATAGCCATGTCTGGGTTCTGAGAATGACGACGGAGTCGCTGAGGGCCAAACTCCAGACACGACGCGTTCGAAGAGAGCGCGTGAATGTCACCCACTCGTTTAACTGAGGCGAGAGCAATCAGAAAAACGGCTTTTAGGGAGAGATATTTGAGGTCAGTAGACTCGAGCGGTTCGAAAGGGGGGGGCTTTTCAAGGCCTCGAGGACTATTGAAAGGTCCCCAAACCGGCACCGAGGGGGGCGAGGGGGTTCATCCTCCTGGCTCCCCTGAGGAAGCGGATAACCAGCTCGTCTTTGCCAATAGACTTGGCCGCGTCGGGACCAACGAAGGCCGCGACGGCTGCCACATAAACCTTCAGGGTGGATGGGGTTCTGCCCTTGTCCAGCATATCTTGAAGGAAGGAGAGCAAAGAGGAGACCTCACACTTAAGGGGGTCCAAATTCTTTTCGGTGCACCATTTTGAAAATACAGACCATTTAGCCGCATAGAGCTTTCTGGTAGATGCCGCTCTAGCGTGTTTGATCGTATTCAAGACTCCCTCTGGCAAATCAACGTGTAATCGTTGGTCACCCATGCATGAAGCGCCCAGCGCTGCGGGTGGGGATGCCAGATTGTGCCGCGGGCTTGAGAGAGGAGATCTGCTCTGACCGGGATGGGCCACGAGGCTGTCTGAAACAGCTGTGTGAGCTCTGGGTACCAAATCTGATTCTCCCAACGCGGGGCTATGAGGAGCACCGGGTGGCTGAAATTCCCTGATTCTCAAATGACCTGCGGTAGCAGGGAGATGGGAGGGAAGGCATAGAGCGGGCGGTATGGCCATTCTAGCGCTAACGCGTCCCTCGTTCTTCGAGAAGAATATCGGACAGTGCGAGTTCTCTTCTGTCGCGAAGAGATCTATCTCCGCTCTGCCAAAGAGGCGCCACAGTGACTGGACTGTAAGAGGGTTCAGGGACCATTCTCCTGGAGAGAGAAGGTTCCTGGATAGAATGTCTGGACCGTCATTTAGGTGTCCCGGGACATGCGTCGCTCTGAGCGAGAGCAGATGACTCTGGGACCAAACTAGAATGCGGCGTGTCAGCAGGAAGAGATTCCTGGATCTGACCCCGCCCTGACGGTCTGATGTAGGATACCACTGTCATGTTGTCTGAACGAATCAGGACGTGGTGACCCTGGATGCGCGGGAGGAACTGCAACAGTGCATATCTCGACCCCGTAAGCATCTCGAGACAGTTTATGTGAAATGGGGTTCCCCATCCGACCATCGGTCAGAGGCCGGCTGAGCCCTCTCAGACCGCACCCCAGCCTGTGTTGGATGCGTCTGTCGAGATTACCTTCCGGTGAGAGAAGGTCCCCATCGTGACGCCCCGCTGAAACCAATCGGTCACCGTCCAAGGCTGTAGTGCAGAAATGCATGCCTGAGTGACTCTGATTAGCTGGCGGCCCGTGGTCCACTCGTGGCGGGTACACGGGTCTTTAGCCAGAATTGTAGGGGGCGCATATGTAAAAGACCTAGCTGTAGCGCGGCTGCAGCTGAGGCCATGTGACCCAGCATTCTCTGAAAGTTTTCACCGGAACGCGGGTATTCATCTGGAACGAAGCGGCTAAACGCTGCAAGCGGCGTGTGCGCTGAGCGGATAAGCGTGCTTTCATAGTGGTAGAGTCCAGGTCTATCCCCAGAAATGAGATAGTTTGACTGGGCTGGAGAACGCTCTTTGTCCAGTTGACAGAGAGGCCCAGCGCTTCCAGATGAGCGAGAAGAGCTGTACGGTGCGACAGAAGCTCTGTTTCTGGAACGTGCTAGTATCAGCCAATCGTCCAAATAATTCAAAATGCGCATCCCTGGGTTCGAGGCGAGCGCCGCGTCCATACATTTCGTGAACGTGCGTGCGCGCCAAGGAAAGGCCGACGGGAGAACGGCGTATTCATAAACCTGGCCCTCGAAGGCGAAGCGTAAAACTGCCTGTGACGAGGGTGTATTTGAATCTGAAAATAAGCGTCTTTCAGATCTAGGGAGATGAACCAATCCCCCTGGCGCACATGTGCGAGGAGTTTCCTGACCGTCAGCATTCTGAATGACTCGTCATGAGAGCTTTGTTCAGAAATCTGAGGTCTAGAATCGGCCTGAGGCCGCCGTCTTTCTTGGGGACCAGAAAATAACGGCCGTAAAACCCCGGCTCGGCTTATGGGTGGAGGGACTCTCTCGATCGCGCCTTTTGTTAACAGTTTCGATATTTCTGTGCGGAGCGTGCTGCGGCAGCTGGGCTGACCACAGAAAGGGGCCGGGCGCGGGAACGCGCCGGGCGGCGGCGAAACTGTAACTGGTAGCCGTCTTTTATAATGCTTAGTACCCACGGGCATATGCCGGGAATGGCTTCCCACGCTTTGAAGCATAATGCTAGAGGCTGAATGGCCGTGCTGTCCCGGTTGCTGCATGGAACGGGCTGGACACTGTGTGTGTGCTCGTGTAAACTGTGTGTGGCAACGGGATTTGCACTCAGAGAGGAGCTTATGGGCCGTGATACAGAGCCGAGCAGAGGGGGGACACGCGCTGCTCGAGGGCGGGCTTATGCTTTCTGCTACCCGAGCGGACGGAGGCCGCTGAGTGGGAGTGAGCTCTGTGGGGGGCACGGGAGAAGTGTGAGTGAACACGTGCTTGTGGTCACATTTTTTACACTTGAGGCTTTTATGCTCTTTTTGTGAACTCTCTGGGTAGCCGTGAAAACGGCTGTTTGTCGCTCGCAAGCGGGTCGAGTCACCGGCTTGTTTCTCGGCGAGATTCGCTGCTGCAGTCGGCGAAGGTTCGGGGACTAACAGAGGGTGAAACTTCGACGGCGGTCCGGCCGCGGCGGAAGAAGCCGTCCTTTCCCCAGAAGTGCTAGGCGGACTTCTGCTGATCAGGCTTCAGCGTGACCTTGGGCGGGGCGCTTGGGGAGCCTGTCTGCGTCGGCTGTCGGAGCGAGGGCGAGGGCGGCCGCTCTGCCTGTGCTGGGGATGGGCCTGAGCTTGCTGGCGGGCGGCGCGGCTTGAGGCGTTCTGGCAGGGGGCTCACGAGAGCGGCCTGCAGAAGTGTTACCGCGGCGAGGCAGGAACAAATTCATGGCCTGGGTGGCTTTCTGGACCTCAGAAAAGCGTCTCCACGATGCCCGTGACGGCAGATCCGAAGAGGCCAGAGGGTGAGACGGGCGCGTTGAGGAAGACGGAGCGCTCAGCTTCGCTCATGTCCGTGAGCGTGAGCCACAAGTGTCTCTCGGCGACACAGAGGATGGCCATGCATCTTCCCAGCGCTCGAGCGGCAGCTTTGGTGGCGCGAGGGAGAGGTCCGTAGCGCATCTGAAGTCGTTGAGCGCACGGCCGTTCGATTTCTCCTCATTCTGCGCTGATGTCACTCAACAGGTCGGATTGCAGCACCTGGAGAACCGACATGGAGTGCAGCGCTGCAGCGGCCTGGCCAGCGGCTGCATAGGCGCGGGTGTGGAAGGTAGAGGACGCTCTGCAAGCTTTAGAAGGAAGCTTAGGGGAGGATCGCCATCCAGCGGAGGGCGAGCACAAGTGAGCGGCGACCAGATCTTCGACGGGCGGCATCGCTGTATAGCCCTTCTCGGTGGCTCCGTCCACCGAGCGCAGCGAGGCGGAGACATCAGAGCGGGTCCTGAGCCGAGAGAGGAGCTTTCCACGATTCGAGTGAGCTCGGCGTGGAGCTCAGGCAGGAAGGAGCGGACCGGGTGCCAGCGGGGGCGGGGCGCCGGTGCAGGTACTTTCCATCCATCCGGTTCGGTGGTAACTCGGGTGGTGGTGACCAGTCGAGGCCCAGACGTCTCGACGGCAAGAGTCAGGAGGCGCATTAGGTCCTCTTCCATGCCGGAGCCGGGTCCCCGCGGAGCATGACGCCGAAGAGCCCAGTGAAGACCATTCGTCGCTGTTAGAAGCGTGCAACGAAGGCGACTCTTTCTCTTCCTCAGAGTCGAGGGACGCTGCAGAGCGGCCACTCGGCGGCAATGGGGGGTCCAGCTCGGGTGGAGAGAGAGAGCGGTCGGGGGCGGCGGCTGCGGCCCAGACACAGCCATCGCAGGTTCCGGCGGCCTCTGAGAGCGGCGCTTCTTCTTCCGCGGAGAAGTCAGAGGCGGCGCGGCTTGGGCGGATTTAACGGTGAGGAGTCTTGCCCGCAGGGAAGACATTGTCAGCGCCTCGCAGAGAGAGCATCCTCCATCGGCGAGGGCGAGTTCCGCATGTTCAAGCCCGAGACAGAGAGGGCAGATGAGGTGGCGGTCTCCGTCTTCGAGCGGTGCGCGGCATGAGCCGCAGGAAATGCGAGACATCTTTAAAGACGCTCACGCTCTTTTGTGATGGAGCAAGTGGAAGTCGTCGGACGGCGCTGAGCTCGCTGAGGCGGCTGAAGGTGGCAGAGGCCGGGTTCTTCAGGCTTCTTGCTTGCTAGAAGGTGCCTTGTCACGACGACGGCTTCAGTCTTGCAACGGCAGGCGATTAGATCGCTGAATCAAAATGAATCGTTGTTCCAAACCGCGGAGAGTGCTTATATACACTCAAGCCACGCCCCTTTCGGCGGGCTCTGACGTAATAAGCGAGCGTCGTCCGCTCATTGGGCGCGGGTTCAGCGCCGCTCTCCGATCGGTTCTGAGCACTTCCCAGAAACGAACCAATGAGCCTGCTAGTTAGCCCGCTCTAGGTCCTGCACCTGAGAAGTGCGTTGACAATGTTTACAAATTATAAAAATTTTTGGCTTCAATTGTTCGGCAAAGAAGAATCTTTCCCGGAGCGTAAGCTAGCTTACGCAATACCGAGAGAACCTCTCGGAAGAGAACCATCTGTGCGCAATATTAATGTTGTCATAACCAAACTCAACACAGAATCAGTAGAAACATTTTGCATTTACCTTGAAAAATAGAAAACAATAAAGCAATATAAAAAACTAAATGAATAAAAAAATATTGAACAGAATGAGAGGCTAGGCTGTGTAATTTCAACAGCAGTGAATATTAGGCTAAGTAGCCTAATTTACTTTCACTGATGTACAGTATTTGTGTACTCTGTCTGCCAGTGTCCATTTTCTATGCATTACCATTTTCTCAGTTTTCTCTTTCTCATGAGGAACACTGTATTTCAGATTCCCATCTTACAAGCACCTGATGGCGTTTTGGAGCCTGATAGAGAGTGCAACATCCAAAATGATCAGGGTGACCAGCAGAGCCAAGAGAGCATCTTCCACCAGCACAGTGCACTGAAAGCCCAGTCACCAGACCAACTGTAAGTGTGTCCTTCTCATGGTTATATACACATTGTTATCTGTGAGGGATTTAGTTTTTATGTGTCTGAATGTATGTATCTCGGAGCACTAGGGGTGGAACAGTACACAGAAGTCTCGGTTTAGTTCAGACCTAATTTCAGACATCACAGTTTGGTACGAGTTCGGTACAATGGAGGGAAAAGCAAAACAAAATGTTTAAGGCAATTTTTTTTATTGTGCAATTCTCAGGCTTTACCACCAAAAGAAAATAAATGTCTTAAGCATTGTATTTTGTAAATACTTTGTATTCATAAAGTAAAGGCATATAACCAGTTTATTTGTTGTGCATTGGCAATAGTTTTATATAATTAGTTTTGGTAATTGTACTTCAATGAATTTAAAATGAATTTGCTATATTTCAGATCCATATATTTGTTTTCCTTAATTTTAACTAACACTAACTTTATTCTCCTCTGAATTATAAATGATTGATTTTGTATAAAACAATAATATCATTAAAATGCCATCTTTTTTACTCAATGTAGAATGTGTAACTTAGAAATAAACAGATTAGTGCTCAGTTTGAGGACAAGACATTAAAACCAATGCAATATGATCAGTGTCCAAAAGATGGCACTGACAGACTGTTTTTAAATGGGGTTGGATAAATATTTTTTTGCTTTTAAACAGTGTGTGTGTGATTTTGGTTGGATAACAGATGTAGGTTTGTTTGTACAGTTTGAAAAGAGTTTACAATTTGACAAAAGCACAATGTTGTGTTTTATTGCGTGTACACATTTAAGTAAACACTTTGCAGTTTGAAAAATGTCCTGTATGCACAAAATGGACTGTTTTTTATGTTTCTCTCTCTCACACACACACAAACACACCCCGTTTCGGCTTCAATATGTAGTACATGTACTGTTCCAACCATAGTATGTACATAATATATGCTACTGGGAGTCTAAAATGTCTTTCAGGATAAATAATCTATCTATATAATTTCTCCCCAACCCTTAGAAACTGCTGGCGATAGATGAGCTCTTCTTGTTCCTGACATACCTGTCCACTGGCTGCACACAGAGGGAACTGGCTCATCGCTTCAAAATACATAGGACAACAGTAAGTCGCATCATTCGGAACCTGGGCCAACTTCCTCTACACTCTGCTGGGCTCAGTTTGTTTTTGGATGTCTCCTGCAGCTGTTAAGGACAATCTTCCACCAGAGTTCAGTGCATACAGTGACACACAAGTCATCCTTGACTGCACTGAACTGCGATGCCAGACACCATCTTCCCTGGTTCTACAAAGTGAAGTGTTTTCACACTACAAATCACACTGCACTTTTAAAGCCATGGTTGGTATGTCCCCTCATGGAGCTCTGACATTCATCTCGACCCTCTTCGAGGGCTCCATGAACTACAAGGAAATATTCCGCCAGTCTGGGATCAAAAACCTCCTTACCCCTGAGCACAGCAATCATGGTGGACAAAGGCTTCTTGGTAGACGACCTGGCCCCTGGGACTGTTTACTCGCCCAGCCTTTGTCATCCAGAGGGCCCAAATGGCAGAGGTAGATGTGCTGGAAACACAGTCGATTGCTCGCTTGAGGGTACATGTAGAGAGGCTAATCAGAAGAGTGAAGGAAAACAAACTCTTTGAAACCACAATCCCGCTTGCTATATCAGGGAGTATTAATCAAATTTTTACAGTTGCCTGTCTACTCTCTAATTTCCAAAATGGCCCTCTGGTCAAGACCTGGGCAAATGAGATTTGAAATGTCAACCTTGTGTTGAATGGTGTGTGTGCATGGGCATTCTTAAATAAATTGTATTCACTTTTATGTGCTGTTTGTCTAAACCAACATTGTAAAAAGTAAATCAGACAACTTTGCATCTTTGCATTGTTTATTGAGTTGATCATTTACATACATTTTTGCATATAAACATTGAAATAAAATTTGTCAACTTTGTCTCTGATGACCTTGAACACTTCTTCGTCTCTGTATATTCTATCAATCAGAGTGTCTTCCTCCGCCGACATAACAAAATCACACCACGTCATGCCACTTACCAACAGCTGCCCCTGAATTTGGTAGTAGTACGCATGTGATGTCTTCAGCTCCATTTCGCCTGAGGTCATTTTAACATAGGGACAGTCAACATAGTTTTTAACATTTGGGCACTTGATTTCTAGAAAACCAAAAGGAGAGGGTTCTGTCGGGTCATAAACTAGTACATCCGGAGATGCTCCCAGCCAAGGCGTGTCTGGGTGGATTATAAATCCACACGGATAGTGGTTGACCCTCTTTATTTGAGTGTACTCCCATATGGCATCAGCCTCCAACTCCAGTCCTCTTCTCATTGCCTTTGTCTTATATGTTCCCTTCAGGATCCTATCAGCCAGAGCTGTCCTCACATTTGTTGCTGACAAAGCAGATCTCCCTGAAACGGGAGGCAGTGAGTCTTGGTCTCCGCAACTGGTGCCATTCCTCGCAGGAGCTTTGGCTTCTTCTGTCACTTTCCAGTTTATTTGCCATGTCCCAAGTCACCTGTAGGCTCTGTAAGTGCCTGCGCTCTGCCTCAGTGGTGTTAGATTGCATGTAGATTGAGGGCTGTAAGTGGTAACCTTGCAGGGGTAGGGATGGACGAGGTGGAGCAACGTGGAAGGATAGATCTCTATGTGCTGCTGCTGGCTGTTGGTAGGCAATCGGGCTTCCGGCTTGCACCATCCCAAGGGCAGAGTTGACCAATGGAACCTCACAGCTGATGTTCATGCTACACACCATTGGCGACTCCGCTCTGGAGAAGTCGGCATATGTCTCAGTCACCTTGGGATAAAGTAGTATATAGATAGTTTAGCAATACAGGTTAAACCCCGAAGGACGGAGAGATCAGGTAGATCCCCACTGAGGCCTTTGTAAAGCGTGCTCCTGCAAAGTGCAGTGTAAAACATGTATGAGTGGAAAGGCGTGATGGCTTATAGACCTGAAATCAAAATACCCATGTATTAATACAATATTGCTTGCTTTTACCTTATACCATCTGTTGTTGCTTTAGGGTGGCTCTTCGGTTTAGCAGACAGCACAGCCATTTTGTCCACTGGGCCTGGTTTTATACCCTGTAGTGTGTGCAGAACATACTTTAAGCACATCTCCAGTAAAACAACATAACAACTACAAAACAGTAATTAGTTATATGTTTTGGTTGACTTACCAAAGTCCTAGGTTTGTGCCATTGCTGTTCTCCCTCAGTACAGCTTAGCACGGGGGGACTACAGGCAGGGGCATAGCTACATGGTGGCCAGGGGGGGCCACGGCCACCATTGGTCAAGGTTCGGCCCCCCTGCCGGCCCCCTTCCCAACCTCACGGGAAAATAAATGTAATAATAATAACAAATAAAAATAAAAACTCCAGTAACGGTCTAAAAAGGAAGCTGAAATGTATGCATTTTTTAATCAAGTCATTGATTTGTCACTTACGATACAAGCCCCATATTAGCAACATGTTGGGTCACGCCCCCATCAACAGTGCGAAGACATAACGTGCCTTCATTCTGACAGCGCTTAATGAAGACTAGCAGCTAACCATGCACAGTATATACCACTGTAACTAACAGGTGAGTAAGTTGGTGATACTTTTGAAAGCATAACATTAATTGAAATGATAAGATCATATTAGTTATCTTCTGACTCAGTTTAATGTAGAGTGAGTTTAGTTAAGCAGCGCTGCTGCTGTTATTTTTGCAAACATGTATGATTATCTGGCTGGCTAGCGCTAGATAGTTAGCTTAAGTCAATTCCAATGTGTCATGCATTGCATTTTAGGGGTTCCAAATACGTAACGCTTTAGAACCTTTTAAGGTTCTATATTGAACCTTTTCTTCTAAGAGTGTAATTGTTACAGCAGACACAAAGCGAACAGAACATTTCAGGGTAACACTTTAGAATACGGTTCATTCGTTAATGAATAACTACACAAGAACCAATGAGTAACACAATATTAACAATCTAGTAACTATTATTAACCAACAAGAAACTCTGATTAATAAACTAGTAATTAATAGCGCATGATCAAAGTGGTAGTTCACTATGAACTAATCAATAACTTCTATTTTTTAATACTTCCCAGAGAACTACTGAAAAAGTTTATTAATAATCTAGTAACTACTAGTAACTACTTTAACTAAAAGAAACTCTTATTAACGAATTAGTAAGTAATAGCTCACAGATGAAAGTGTTACTAGATACTTCTGTGGGAATTACTAATTATTTGGATTCAGTATTATAAAGTGAAGATTATTGGAACTAACTAGTAATTACTCAAGTGTTACTAAAGACATTTTCTAAAAGCATACTAAAGTTCACCAAAAATCTCAAACAGTTGCACAAATCATGACTAGATCATGTAGTAACACTTGAGTCATTACTAGTTAGTTCCAATGATCTTCACTTTATTATACAGATCCAAATAATTAGTAAGTAATAGCTCACAGATGAAGTGTCACTAGATACTTTTGTGGGAATTACTAATTATTTAGATCCGTATTATAAAGTGAAGATCATTGGAATAACTAGTAATGACTCAAGTGTTACTACTGGATCTAGTCATGATTTGTGCAACTGTTGTAACCTGTTGTGTTATCACAAATAAATTGGATGTTGCACTTAAAATGCAATGGTTTACCTAAATTAATTATCGCCTAATATGACAATTCATATTGTGTCTTTCTGTCATTTGCACTAAAAACATCCCTGTCTCATGTTAAGGTCCCTAACCCCTCACATAATGATGACACATTGCATTTATCAATTAGACATTATTAGTGTCATAAGGGAGTTCAATCCATTGTTTATGGCCAGACGAGCCGTGCGTGAGTTTTAGTAATAGTAGTTTTTGACAATCAAGTGCCACCCCAAATAAAAGACTGGCACAAGCTGGCCCCCCCAGAAATAAAGTCCTGGCTACGCCCCTGACTACAGGCACCTTCAGCTGCGAGTAGTGGGCTGTCTGGTACAAAAGAGCAACACAGTGGTTGCACAGTGCAGCTCCAGCACTGCAAGAACATTTATGGTAAATCAGCTCTACAGGCTTGCTGTCTTTAAAGAGTCACTTCACCCATTTGCATTAAGGTTTGTATTGTTAGAAACCCAGTCACATATTTTAATGATGGTGGAATTTTGCTTGTTTTTTTTCTGAGATGGGAGAAAAAGGATTTAAGTGTTTATTCGTGACGTAAATATCGTCATTTTGCATCACGATAGGACGGAAGATAAATTTCATTGCATATTAAGAAAACTACAGCCTTTAGCTTATTATTATTCAAGGGCATGGGACCCACTCACCCCACTGGCCTATTACAGATCAGTGGGTGGGACTAAACCTGAAGAAACTAAACTATTAATCCGCCATCTTGCTTAGAAGACAGCAAGCTAAGCTAACAAGCGCTGAAGGCGTTAGATTTACCATAATGGCTGAATCTACGACACACAATATGGAAGACGAGGATTTTGAAAATCTTTTGCTCGAAACTGGATGTTCGTGGCTATTTATACAAGCCACAATATAGCGAAGAGCAGCTGAAGCTGATGGAGGAGCAGGAGACACCGAGGCGTCGGCTTGTCGCGGTCGAGGACCCCCCACTGACTCTGACGCTGGGCGGCTTGCTAGTGCCCGTGCTCTCGCTGCGTGCTACGG
The DNA here is from genome assembly GCA_030378365.1 of Hybognathus amarus. NCBI lineage: Eukaryota > Metazoa > Chordata > Actinopteri > Cypriniformes > Leuciscidae > Hybognathus > Hybognathus amarus. The sequence continues at coordinate 358,509 of JAQIUQ010000225.1, forward strand.
CCTATGGACACAGAGTGCGTCTGCTGCAGATAATTTCAACGATGGCAATTTCTCCTGGAGGAAAGCTCTGAATCAGACGAGCACACGGACGTTTGTGTTGTGATAGTTTCGCCTGACTAAACATCCAGCTAACATGCAGTAATTCACAATATAGAAAGAAATACCATCGAGGAGTTATTCACTAATAACGTGAACAGGGTTTGTTGTTGTGGGAAGAAGGAGGCATGAACCGGTGAACATTTCTAAACATTTTAATAGTAAAATGAACAAATACAAAAAGAAAAAAAATAAATATATATATATATATATATATATATATATATATATATAAATATAGCTGCGAGCAGCGATCGCAGGCCCAAGGCCGGTGGCACCGCAATCCGTGCGAAGGCACGGGATGGCGGTACCGCCAGCTTTGGCCCTCCATTCGCTGCTCGCAGCTATATATATATATATATATATATATAAAGCCAGTGGCACCGCCACCTTGGTGCCTTTAGGGTTATTCTTTGGAATACATACTAGTATGTATTCCACAATTGGAATACATACTAACATACTAGTCAGAACTGAATAGTTGATATCTGAATGACAGATCACCATAGAAGTCAATGGAAAAATGTGACTAGTAGTAACAAAAGAATAGTTACTAGTCACCATTGAAATAAGTACTAGTGTCTAATGAATAAGTACTAGTATCTATTTAATAGGTACTAGTATCTAATGAATAAGTACTAGTAACTAATTAATAAGCATTGGTATGTAATGAATAAGGACTAGCATCTAATGAATAAGTACTAGTATCTAATAAATAAGGACTAGTGTCTAATGAATAAGTACTAGTATCTTTAAAAAGGTACTAGTACCTAAAGAATAAACACTAGTATCTAAAAGAAAAGGCACTAGTATCTAAAGAATAAGCACTAGTAGCTAATGAAATAAGTACTAGTACTTAATGGAATAGATACTAGTATCTAAAAAATAAGTACTAGTAGCATGAAAATAGAGACTAGTAGGTTAAAATGATTAAATGTTAAAACGGTTTGCCATACTCTATCTGTCGTTTCAACTAGTCACAATTACGTTACAGATATCTTAAATGATAATACAAACTATCCAAAATGTAATTACGACTAGAAAGACGTTGTTGATATCTACAATGTTAATTACGAATAGTCAAACTTAGCTTTTAAATGTTAAAAGGGCTTGCCATACAGAAGTGTAGGCTCAGAGAGACACTCAACATTTTCAAACCAAAATATCTGACTTTCTGTGGGTCCTAGCTCATGAGTGTAAATTAGAAAGTTGTCCGGCTTGAGGAGAATATATGAATATATGAAACGATGAGATCAACATGTGTACTGAGTTTCATATTATTACATGCAAGCGTGTTTGATTTATGGACCAAGTTTTTGGACCCCGTTCCAGGGGGCGCTGTCTAGCCCCCTTGCCACACCCGGGTACCATCTTCAGCCCGGCTCTGATGGCTGTGGGATCTGACCTGTGTGCAAAGTTTCAAGAGTTTTCAAACCCATTAAGGGCCCCAAAAGCCGCTAAGAGACTCAAAATCATCAAAAAAAAGGAATGTTAAAGTTTGATGCGTTGCTATGGCAACATTATCTTAGATATTGAATAATGCTTTCACAGCTCTTCATCTGGCGTGTGTTTACATTATACAGATGAAGTTTGAAGCAAATCGGGTAAAAGTAAGAGTGTGATTTCAAAGCATTTTGAAAGTAAAACACTTTCTGCTGCCAGTTGGTGGCGCTATATATTTGACTCACAATAGTCACATCCATGTGATCGGCCTCTTACAACGAACACACTGCTGAAGTTTCATCAAGATCAGTTAATGTATGCAGAAGTTTTAACACACTTCCTTTTTGATTTATTTACTTACTTTTTTGATTTATGGACCAAGTTAATTTAATTAATACACTAATTATATAAAACTATTGTCAATGCACTACAATTAAACAGGTTATATGCCTTTACTTATAAAAAAATAAAAATAAAAACTTATTTAAAAAATACCAGGCTTAAGAAATGTATTTACTTTAGCAGGCCAGACACACAGTGAAATGATTAAGCCCCCTCCCCCTACACACACACACACACACACACAGACTGTGTGTCAAGAGACTCAAAATCACACACACACACTGTGTGACAGGCAAAGACAGGCCTAGGCTCAGAAAGAGCATGATCATATTCAAACTACAATATCTGACTTTTTGTTGGTTTGAGCTTATTATTGTTAATTAGAAAGTTGTTTGGCTTGAATAGAACAATATACACGGCAAGTTTTGTAACTGTCAGTAAAACTAACCAAGTTATAACACACTTTATGTGTCCTTTTTTAGTCAAAAAAATCCGCCACGGCCAAACCGTTCGAGATATCATCAAATCCGTCCGTAATTTAGCATCCTCAATGTCTTGACTTCATGCACACCGAGTTTGGTGGTGATTGGTAACAGCATGGGTTGTAATTTGATGTTTTTCTAGGACATTTATTTAAAAAAAAAAACATAATTCCCGACTTCCGTCCGAACTGTCGTAAAACTTAGAGCACGAAAGTTGTTTGGCCTGATGTGATCTATGAGTGTACCGAGTTTCATATTAATCCATGCACGTGTGTTTGATTTATGGACAAATGTTCGAATCCCTAAAAGAATGCATCCTAAAAGAATGGTAAAGTTTGATGCGTCGCCACGGCAACAGTTTCAAAGATATCAAGAATCCATTCATAGGTCTTCATCTGCCGTGTATTTACATTATACAGATGAAGTTTGAAGCAAATCGGGTAAAAATAAGAGGGTGATTTCAAAGCATTTTGAAAGTGACACACTTCCTGCTGCCAGTTGGTGGCGCTATAACTTTGACTCACAATAGTCACATCCATGTGATCGTCCTCTTACAGCGAACGCACTGCTGAAGTTTCATCCAGATCAGTTAATGTATGCTGAAGTTATGACACACTTCCTGTTTCACGTTTCTCGCCATAGTTTCGTTTCCCCGCGACGGCTAAACCGTTCGAGATATCAAAAATCCACACGCACACTTTCATCCTCAATGTCTTGACTTCACGCTGACCGAGTTTCGTCGAATTTGGATCAGAGCTCTAGGAGGAGTATTTAAAAGTTCATTGCGTGTGTTTTACAAAAAAACCTCAATAGCCGACTTCCTGTTGGGCTGGGGTAAAAGTAAGAACGCGAGGTATAGATGAAATTCTGCTATCGACATGTGTACCGAGTTTCATATTATTACATGCAAGTGTGTTTGAGTTATGGACCAGGTGTTCGGACCCCATTCCAGGGGGCGCTGACGAGCCGCCCTGCCACGCCCGGGTACCAGCTTCAGCCCGGCTCTGATGGCCGCGGGTTCTGACCCGTGTGCAAAGTTTCAAGAGTTTTCGAGCATGTCAAGGGCCCCAAAAGTGCCCCGATAGTCGCTAGAAAAGAAGAAAAAAAGAAAGAAAAAAAAATAATCGGAAGGAAACAATAGGGCTCTGCGCCCTTTCAGGGCTTGGGCCCTAATAAGCCAGTAGCCCCTCATTGACGACTGCTGTAACGTTACACACAACAGAAACAAAACACAACGGATTAGTGGGTGTGGCTTGCGGAGCTGTGCAATGCGGTGCATTCTGGGAAATGGAGTATATTAATACTTAGGCGCCCCTTGGTTATTTTCTGTGTTTTTTCGGTCAAGAGGGCACCAAATTAAAAAATTATTTTACATTTCGACTACATGATCCACTTTCAATAAAGATTAATGTTGCAATGGGTGAAATGCTCCTTTAAGCACCACCTGCAATGTCAGAATGTCATAGTAAGTCACAATTTATCATAACCTGTTCAGTCATTCTTTTAGGATACTCATTGCTTACAGATTCTTTTAAGATACAGTCTTGCATTGTGACTTATTTCTTTAGACCAGCAGACCACTCTTGATGTTGAATTCCCTGTCTAACATTTAGAAATTAGGAGATAAGACAATATTCTAAGCTATGTGTTGGATTAATGAGCTGAATATTATGCCATATCATTTTCCACTTGTATTTTAGTAGTAGTACCTTTCACTCCAGACTGTAGCTTAATTGAAAGATCAAAACAATAAGCAAGAAAACATTCAACCAGTGGGGATCAGCTAGGTAATTCGCTCTTATTACATCAGCCTTCATGTAAGCTTAAGACCATGGGGGAAAGAGCATTTTCATACAAAGCCCCAAAATTATGGAACATGCTTTCCTCCTACCATCAGAAATGCACACATAATGTGTCACTTTAAAAAGCTGATTAAGACACATTTATTTAAGGCTGTTTTTCTTTAATTGTTGTACTGCCCTTTGTTGTTTCTGTTTATTTTGCTGTAGCACTTTGGGTTTAAGAAAAGGGCATTACAAATAAAATGTATTATTATAGATAACCTGCTTACTCTTACATTAGTCACTATTTTCTAGTCACCATTGTCAATTCACTAAACTTTACTCTAGCTGATTCCCCACCTACTAACAACTAAAACCCAGTGGGGACAAGCAATGCACAGTAAACAATTTAGCACTACTACATTAAACATTGCTAATCCCCAGGAACATCAAAAACGCAGGGTTATTTGGCTGATAAGCAAACTCTTATCTTATCTAATCTTCTTACATTATCTCATTTTCTTACTTTATCTTATCTTATCTTATCCTATCTATCCATAACTAGCATCACCATACACTCAAGTTGTGAGGTTTCTCTTTTTTCGTCAGCGACCTGTAGCACATTGCCCTGACGACCACCTCTCCCTGAATCCTGATCTTTTATGGAAACCGACGGGAGTATATCATTTGTGTTAAATAACAACATTAGTATTTGATAACAAGCAAACATTTATATTTATTTATATTGAACATTATAAACATTTATAGTCAAAAACACTAGCTGGTACTTTTACTTGGTAGCGTTAGGTAAGCGCTGAACGTTAGAAGTTATCAGATACTTACCCTCATAGTTGTGAATGTACGAAGAAATGTACATTTTAAATCCCTTGTCCCTCTTACTTGTCGGGGTGCGGCATAGAGCACCGACGATACTGTGGATGTCGCTGACGCTCACTGCGGGTAAATCCGAAAGACACCGTGAAAAGGATAAACTGCTAGCGGCGGCTGCCATTTCTGTGGTAAAATTCCAGTAGTGATATTGACAGGCTCATAACCGGAAACTGATATGCCAACTCCGAATGAAATCGAACGTTAGCTCCGCCCATTGTGCACAGAGCCTATAGCTGCAATTAACCTATTATCTTCCAATAAACATTTACTAGACCTGGCTACATAACATATAACATCAGACTAGATTCACGAGAGGTCGGCTAATGTGTGCAAAAGTAAAAAATACAGTAATTTCATTAATTTACCAGCGAGTAGGGATGGGAATCGAAACCGGTTCTTCTTCAGAACCGGTGCCTAGTGAATCGATTCCTTGGAACCGTTAGCTTGCCTGCTTAACGATTCCGCTTATCGGTTCCGCTCGTTGTAAATGCGTCATGGCGTCACACACACACGCTATGTTGTTTTGATTCAGAACGCGGCAAAATGGCTTCAAGGCAGAGGCGGTTCGTTCAATTAATTTTTCCTGCCGACCAACATTTCGTTATTCAAATGTAGGCGCGCCGTGCGTGGCAAGCGCTTTCATAGTGTGGCGTGACCACAACATTGCCCTACATCAATGGCAAATTTAACGTAAACGGAACGAAACTGAGCTACTCGTTATTGTGTGGTTGTTTGGATGACGGACCGTTCATCAGTTTGGACCAAAGCAGCGCAAGCCGATCTTCATCATCAGCACTGTTACTACACAGCCAAATCCAGTAAAGAAAACATTTGAATTCGCCACTGAAGTAATAATATCGCTGCGAGATCTAGTGAGAAACATTCACATTTCTCCGTTATTAACGGATCAAACAGCGCTGACGTGGAAACCAGGAAGAAACATTGTGCCATGAATGAACTACTCCAGTGTCCACAGATCAGCAACATCACCAAGGATTTACTGTATAACATTACTATCTGTAAGTTTGGCAGGAGTAGTAGGCTATAATGCTTTCAGGTAACATCACATCTGTATTTTGACATTATGAATACAATTGCTGCCCTCAAATGTTAATCTAAACTAAAATAAACCTTTGTTTATAACTACTACAATATTACATTTCATTTTGTCCAAGGAGCTGTTTTGTTTTATATGCTCCCAAGAAAAGTCAAGTATAGTTCCATCATTGCTCAAAGTTAAAAAATATCATACTTTATGATGTTAGTTTTACATAAATTGTGTATACTCTGTGCTTCTGATCAGATATTAAAGCAAGTTCAAACAAACAAACAAATTTGTACTTATTCCCTCACCCAATGAGAATCGATAAGAGAATCGGAATCGATAAGCAATATCGATAATGGAATTCGGAATCGTTAAATTCTTATCAATTCCCATCCCTACCAGCGAGAGGACATCGGAAGCACCGAAAATGCATGGAGTTCAATGCTGGAACTATCAGTGGTTGGAACTAATGGGCGGGTCCACGACACGCGTTACTTCCGCATTCCTGAGTTACAATGGCGGTCTATGAGAGTGTCAGAACTCTCTGAATACATGGCTCTGGTTCAGGTGTGCCTGACCTCAGTAGTCACGGCAACAATAATCAGACACACCTGAATTAATCAAGTTTGGCCAATAATGGCAGACAGGAAACAAGGAGCTGGCTTAAGTTCAGGAAGTAGTGCAGCTGTGCATAAAGCCAAATAAGAAACTATAGGCTACAACATGCTATAGAACATTGTCCTAAATACAAGAACTGTTAGTGGAAATAAAGATTAAACTGGGTGTAGATTATTACAAAGAAAATCTTGGGAACAGTATTTTTTATTCCATTGTGTAGAGATGTGGAGTTTAGACCCACAATCCTATTCAGAAGGTGGCGGTAATGCGCCTAAGAGCTGTTTGCCAACCGCCAAAAGCGAAAGAAGAAGAAGTTTTGTTTTGTTTTGCCCTGATGAACTAACCTGGCCCTAGCCAGATGAATGTCGTTCCGCTGAGCTCCGCCTAACTTCACTCACATCCATCTGGAACCTCTTCCATTGAGAGTGATTTCTCCAACCAACTTTATGGTTTAGCCAATCAGGACGCAGGGTGGGAGTTTCATAGATGTGACGTAGTGACAAAGTGACTGATGATTGTTCAGAAAGCGGGTCCTCTTCTGCTTTCTGCCATCCTCTAAAATTTGCCAGAGCATCTTCGAGTCTGCCGATCAAGCGAACGCACCGACTGCATATCCGACATGATCTTACCGGAACTTGTAACAATGTTAAACCGAGTTCTGTAAGTCGTTCGTCTAAAGAGGCCTTGTAGTCATTCGTCGGCTGTTCTGTTTTGTTTTTTCCTGCGTCGCTCTCATCAGGGTCACGGGTTGGCTTCGGTGTGAGTGGTTGAAATAGCACGTCGATAAAGATGACAGACAAGTGGCTTATCCAATCATATGCAAGGATTTTTGATAAGGCCCAGCCTTCTGAAACGCCATTTCAATGGATCGGTTCCAGATGGATGAGTGGAGCTAGGCGGAGCGAAATTCATCTGGCTAGGGCCAGGTTACTGATGAACACCAGAGAATGTCTAATTGAAGAGAATTGGCACTGGCTGGTTACTTCCGGGTTCTGGACTGGCTGCAGTAACACGTCTCTGTCCATGCGGGGGCGCTCACGGTCGAGTGCAGAATGAATGGGAGTCAATGGGGTTTCACCCCCAGAAATCCACTTTTCTCAGGATGTAATTTTTTGTCAAGTAATTTGAAAGTTGCATTCAAAAGGGAGGGCTAAGATAATACACTCAGCTGAAAATTGCATTTTTAAGTTCACTTATCTGTTCTAAAAATCCGTTCAAAAATGTGATGACGTCACACGATAGCAGAATGCTAGCGTGTTCCGGCCAACAACGGCCTAACCTGCAAGAAATCAAAAGGACATAAGTACTCGTTCATTCGACTTTTGGCCTATAACCTATATTGAACTTGCGGAATCAACAATAAAATCTATGTTAATTTAACGACAAGCAGGTGAAAGAGACATATTTAGCCGTTTAGCCCCATAGACTCCCATTCATTCTGCTCTCGCCGCGATCACCTCCAGTGGAATTCTAATGGAACTGAAACCAAGATGATACACAACGGGGCTAATAGGAAGTGCCAAGGCTCTCCGGTAGACAGGCTCTGTGAACACTATGGGTAAACTTCTCTGAGCGTTTCTTCGTGTAATTATCTTCCCGTGGATTAGTCTTGGACTGTTTATATAGTTAAATAATATAACTATGGACTGTTAAATAATATAACTGAATATAACTGAAATAAGTATAAATAACTATACAGCTGTGGGACTATGCAGATATCGTACTGGCACTTTCCTTTTTCTTTCCTGGCCAGGAGGTACTGTGGGATTGTCAATACCTAATTCTTCTGCCTTTTCAATGACTTGCTGGAATATGCGATCTTTTATAATTAATATAATTAATTATATTATACAGGTCTTTTTGTTGCAGGGCATCAGAGGCCACTCCAGTTGAGGGCTGTCAGGGATCTTTCTCCGCAGGCCCAGAGTGTCAGACAACTTCTGCAACAAATCCATTTTATTGCCACTACAATGAAATATTTTGGAAGGAGAAGTCTAAATGTAAATGGAATCAGTACATAAAATGCATAATATTAAAGATGAACCAGAAACAGTGAGTGCTCTTGGCTATTTAACTGCAGCAAACGGGCAAATATCGGTCTATCTGGTCCCGAAACCATTCAGTCACAGAGTCAGTACGCTGAACACCACTGTATGTAAAAGGAGATATATCATAAATAATAGGACGACAGTTTCTGACTTCTAAAATGAGCTTCTCGTTCAACTTGCCTCGGTCAGACTGAAGAGTGACGCGCTCCACTGACTTCACTCCTATTGGTTGTCGCTCACGAAAATTGCTCTTCATTTGCATAAAGTTAAAAATTTCGCAACTTTGTTGCGTCGTCAGACAGGCAAGTCACCCGCTCATGTCTCTTGGTCGCGTGTAGTGTGAACACAGCTTCATGTTTTGAATCATGCAATTGCTAATCGCTTTTTTTTCTGGATGGACTGGGGCTTTTTGTAAGCTAGGCTACACACAGTTTGCAGCCATATTGGTCGAACGACTAACAGAACATAAGTAACTTTACTACTAGTTTCTGTTTAATCCATTGCAAACTTGTGTGTAAAAGAGACGAAAGAAACGTTCTGGTTTATGTATGAAACGTCTGAATTATACTTTCTTTTTTCCTCTAAAAATTATCATCTCACAGGTTCAGATTTATCTTGTGACTCTTGCAAAAGGTTTGAAGATCAAATAATTTAAATAAAATGCTGCTAATGCACTGTTTTATCAGAATGTGCTTTAAATGATTTTTAGTATAAAGCTAGTCACAAACCAACACTTTCTTTCAAATCAGTACTATTCTTTAGGTAAAAGTGGTTGCTAATATTGCTGTATTATACTATATACTAAGTATACTATTATACTAAGTCAGGATTGTTTTTATAAATTTTTCAAATTGTTTAAACTCAATCTGAATCTTCAAATATTCATATAAGAGGATATATACCTTTTTTATATTTATATTGGAAAACAAGCATTATTCTGTAATGCTTGTAAAGTGTACGTGTCTTTAATCTACAAATCACATCACTGTAAGTGAAGCTTTCTTTTAACCAAGACACACACACACACACACACACACACACACATATATATATATATATATATATATATATATATATATATATATATATATATATATATATATATATATATACATATTAGGGTTGGGCACCTTAACACATTCATTAATTAACACTGACAATTATTTTATTCGCACGTTAATGGCGTTTTTTATTATTATTATTTTTAAAGTCCTTTGCTCACTGGCTCTAAATATACATACGGCGCTTTTCCACTGCATGGGATTGTACGCTTCGCTTTTGAACTGTTTGATACGACTGCTCAGCACGGCTCGGATCGCTTTAACTCAGTTTGCTTTTCCTCTGCAGTTAGTTTCCTCCGCTTCAAAAGTGGGTGGGCGGCACAAACTGCAGAGATTGTAATAGTAATAGTACTATTACAATAGTTTAATACTGATTGTAATAGTTTATCCGCTCTCGGCAACCAACCGTGAGGCAAGTCTGCACTTCGTCCACTGACCAAGATTCAGCCATTTCTTTTTTAGAAGGTTTTTTCTTTTTCTTCAAGCAAGTTAAGCAAGTAGGTTTAAAACAGTTGCTACAGAGGCGGCTGTTACTGGCTATTTAAATCTAACGGGTTTGATGCCTCACAAATAAAATGGCGCTGGTGCTTTCTAAACGTAAGTTATCATTTTATTATCAATACAGATTTTTTGTGGTAAGATCAGACTGCAGTCATTTATCTTGCCAGTGTGCTTGTTTTAACAAGATAAATAGTCGACTTTCACTAATAACACAACATAGTTAACTTGCATACCTGCCTCCATATGAACTTAAGACGTTCTGCAGGTTTGTCTTCGTCATCTTTTTCAAATCGCTCACTCTGGCTCGAATATGTAAGGCTTGGTGGACAAGTCTTCCGTTGTTGACATTTTGTTAACGTGTGAATAAAAATGTTCTTTGAAGCTATAGTAATCGTATCTCTTATCAAACTACAATAATGGCCAAACGCGGAGAGTTGAGCTCACCGTGAATTCAGCAACCTGGAAAGCAGGCGGGGTAAGACGTACCGCCTTTTTATTTAAAGGGGTAGCCACAAATGTATGATTTATAAGTAAAAATTAATGATTTAAAAGCATGATATGTACCCTTTAATGACATAGAAGACTTGCCAGCAACAAAAGCAACTGTGAAGGTCATTCAATTTGTGACACTGACACTGGTACCTGGTTCCACCACCACCATTTCTGATGCCTCAAATGTCTCAGATGATAAAGAGATTCTGTCAACATACAGCTCATCGTCATCAACAAGACAAGAGCAATGTCAAGAGTTTTTCGACATTCCAAACTTCTCAGTTGACGTGGAATTCAGACTGAGACAGGCTAATCTTCTGTTTTTAAAAGACCAAACTTACCTGACTTTACAAAGAGACATGAAGCATGGTATTTTGGAGAAGCTTGCTGAAGCAATCTACAAATTTGATGCTTATCCAAATGAAGATACTGTAGATGCCATTCTGTAGCATTGGCGCTCATAAGAAAACATCCCTGCCTGAAGGAACCAGGCTCTCCAGATGGGTGTTCTGGCTGGAAGAATAGCTTGACATACAAAATGGAGAACTATCGCACTAAACTGAGAAAAGCTGAGTGTGCAGAGATTGCAATAAATCGGGAAAAAGGTGCCACAGAAATGGCATCAAAAGGCCTCAAAAGACCAAAAAGGTTTGAGGTCAATTACTTACCAGACCTCCCTGAGGGGCAGAATGAAGATAGACTAGAGGCAGAAAGAAAGCTCCTGGTTGAGGAAATTTAAAAAAAAAAACGGAACCCCAGTGGAACTGTCATTGCATCTAAGATGGACCAGACCTTCCCACTGTGGAGACAGGAGATTGTGGAGGCTGAACTTCCAGTGAAAACCCTGAACATCACACTTCACTACGAGCACAGCATTCAGGCAAAAAAAAAAAAAAAAAACGATCAGGAAGAGATGCTTAACCTCCTGCCACTGGTTGCCCCAATTCTGAAGGAAGAACAAAATAAGACCAAATAACACAAAACACACATACGACACCAATTATATATATATATATATATATATATATATATATATATATATATATATATATATATATATAAAACATTTGCTACAAATATTTCTAAACACAATATTAAAAGAGTTCACCACACCAACTTGGCTCAACTCCACTGTCCACACTTTAGTTTAAAAAAAAACAAAACAACATACAATCACTGCCAACAGCTCCTACCTTACTTGCATGTGTCCCGTGATCAGTAAAAACGGTGACTCGCTCAATGATGCAGAGAGAACGCACACCCATAGCGACGCCCTTATATGTTGCAAAAGGAACGTAATTAAAGGAGCACTCCCTATTATAACCTATCTAGTTATCTCGAATCAGAACCACACGGACACCAGATTTAACTTGTGTTTAACTTTAACTGTTGTGAAATGTTGTTGTGAATTTGTCTGTTTTGTCCTGTCTCACAAGCACTTTATCCCCAACCGCTATGCCTGATGTCTTAGCGCCTTGTCTGTGGTCTGTGTATATCTTGGGTTTTCCTTTCTGCTCTGCGTCTTTGTCTCGAGCTTCAAGATCACTACACAGAGTTGATGTCTGGTAACTTCCCTCTGATCTTCTCTGAAAAAGAAGTTCCGCTGGGCTTTTTTCCCATTGTGGCATGTTGTATGGACCTGTGGACAGTCACATATTTGCGTAGCTCTCTTTTCCAGTCCTGACCCTCAGCATGGGCAATCCGTACTCGCTCCATCAGTTACACGTTTTGTCTTTCCACTTCTCCATTTGCTTGCGCCCACTTTTAAGTTGTTCTGAAATGGTGTATTCTGTTCTCCTGACAAAAAGCCTGAAACTGACTGGATTTGAATTGCGGGTCACAATCTGACCTGATTGTTAAGGGAAGTCTGTGCCGACTGAAAATGTCTTTCAAACAGTCAATCACCTTTTCTGCTGTTGTTGACTTGAGGATTGCATATTCATAATACCTGCTGTAATAGTCGACAACAACCAGAATCAAATGTCCATCTGGTAAAGGACCAAGTAAATCTGTGGCTAAATTTTGCCATGGCCCTTCAGGCATATCTGTGGGCGACAGTGGTTCAGGAACATCTGGTCTTGCTACCAACTGACAACCATGACCTGTCCTCACAAGTCTCTCTGCTGCCTTGTCCATTCCGGGCCACCAAACTTTTGTTCTCAGGTAATGTTTTGTTCCTACCACACCAAGTTGACCCTCATGTGCCATTTGTAACACTCTCCCTCGCAGCGACTGTGGCAAAACAATTCTTGTTGCTCTGAGTATTATTTGGCCAATGACACATAGCAGTAATCAAAACACCCTGTTTGAATAGCGCTTCTCAGTCTATTATCTTGGATGTCTCATTTGATCTCGGATGTTTTAAGCAACGTACGAAGAACAGGCCCCATGTCAGGTTCAACCCATTTTATTGAGCTTTTGAGACTTTGGCTCCCTGACTATAATTCAAGTTTGTACATGTTATAATCACCATTTTTTTAAACTGTCCTAGAGAAGTTATGTAAGTATGGTGATTCAACAAACAAGAGGTCTGTATTGGATGCACCTGTTTTCTCTCTAATGAGGAAGCATTAGACTACTAAGAAGTGCACATGCAAAACAAAAATGGGCAAAAAATGTCAAACTACAATAAATGTTTTTCAACTATTTTTCAACATACTTGCTAAAATCATGAAGGCCAACCCCTAAGCCAAGCCCCCAGTGGATTAGAGAATATTGGGTAAAGCGGTTGAAAATGCCCATTGTAGTTTAAACGTCCCACTGACTGAGAAACACCCACTAATGATCTGCACAGATACATACCTGAATGATCTTGTGCTCATCAACTACAAATCACCATTAGTTCAATGTCACTGTCTCCGCCCATGTGTGCTGTTGGCTTTCATCAATATTTCAATGCTAATCTAACCCACTTTAAACATTGAAATATCAATCTTAGCCAAAATGATAGTTTGGATCAAAACTCGACATTGAATTATTGTTACCATTAGTGATGTCACATTTGAACCGAGGCATCGGAGCTTGTGTCGAGAAGAAATGGGTGTGCCAGATGAAGCCGCGATTCGAGGCTTGTGTTGTTAACATGAAAATTGTATGACTTATGACAAACGAGGCCTCAGTTTGTGTCAGAACGTCATCGGTTCAGTCTGAGTTTCACTTCCGGATAAAGGGGTTCTGAAACTCAGGCCAGCTTCTGGGTGTTGCAGGAGTAGTAGAAGCAGGTGTAGTAGTTAGAGTTAGAGAAAATCTCATTAGCATTGTTGTTATTGTGTCATATATGTGTTAGGGCTGTATAGACCCTTTTGCGCCGACGTCACAGTTACGTCATGGCGCTTGCTGGAGGCAAAACAAAGTGAAAACTGGAGGCGGCCAATACAAACCAGCACAGATTCGGCTACTTAATAAGGAGCGTAAATTATTGCTACTATCATTAAATGTCATCTTGTTGCGTTGTTTGGTGCAAGAATTGATGAAAAATGAATATGCTGTATCTGGAATATTTATTTCTAGAAAATATTCACATCTTTAAAATCGCACCGTAATGTCACTCTTTATATTGTCGTCGTCTCAGCGCTGGCGAGGAATCGTCTAAACCCCAACACATCTGAAACATTTTTTGTTTCTCAATAAAAATCTATTGTAATCCTTCCTTCACCCACCCCAATCTGCAGTGTTGCAATTTGCTCCTTTTTGCCCAGTCCCATAAGCACAACACTGCACTCAAACTACTAACAGTTTACTGCACTAAACACACCAGAAACAATTTTTAACTATTCTGTGCAGTTTACTTTATTAAACTCCCTCCAAGCACTGCACTCAACACAGTGTCATGCTGTCACTATCCAACAATTTATGAATAATTAACGAACTGTGTGTTCAGACATCATAAGTATGCTCAGGTCATTGGATCAGAATTAATTAATTTGTCTGTTACTTCCTTGTACAGTAGCTAGGTGTCACTAGTGAGCAATTCTGAATGAAGCTTTGAGTAATTAACCTTTAGGTGAAGCAATGGGCTGCGAGATCTCAGTGATACAGGAAGCCTCATTTTTCCATCACTGGTTACCATGCTATCTGGGTATGGTAAAAGTTATGCGTACTTGGCGTGCTGTCCAGGTAAAGGGCTACAAGCTCAGAATTTCTGCCCGAACCCAGAGTACTCCCCCGTTGGAAAGAGTAGATGGAACTAGAGATGGAACTTAAGAGTGAGGAGATGGGGTTGAGATGGGATGCTGATGAACTATCAAGGAACAAAGGTGGGTTCTGCTGTTATTTATCTTGTCCTGAGCTGATTACTGATTGATCTCCACTTGTGCTGATTGGTTGCCTGGGTTTCCCCATGCTGCCTTGCCACAGTGCGATTTTATTCATGCTGCTAGGCAGCCTGGACACCATGAACCAAATTTTCCCCTGAAATAGGGAACCAATCATAGAATGGGGAGGGAGCAGCAAGACAATGACAACGTATATATGCGACACACCGAAGCAGTTTGTTTATATCTATGGACCATGGCAGCGAACGTGAAGTTACCTTTTGATACAGCCTAATGTTTGACATTAAACATATCGGCTCAACTGATTTGCAGAGGAGGGATTTAAGCTGTTCCCTTTTACTGGTGATTCACTTTTTTAATTTTTACTTTATATAACGTTAGCCTTTTTTGTTGATCACATATTTACCATTTAATGTGTTTTTACAGCTAGATCGTGTTGCTATGGATGCAGTTCGTCGTCTTCATCGTCTAATTTTGTATCATTGAACTGATTGGCTATGACCTACATACAGGCGCATTTGATACACATTCGTAGCACCCAATAATACGGCTCTGGGCATTAGTAAACCACGCCTCAAATACGAAAAAATTATTATGTGGTTTTCAGACCACGTCTTATTTTCAATGATATGTGGCCTGGCGTTAGCCAAGCTAGCTGATTGGGATAATTATCTGCACCTGCTCCTCCTAACACTGGTTAAATAAAACATCATAAAATAAAAATAGTCAGTTGATAAATAAAAGAGCATTAGAAGAGGATGAAGAAGGCATAGAAGATAGAGGTTCATAAAGTTAAGTTTTATCCAGAGAGTAACATATGCTAAGACTGTGAAAATATGTAGAAATGAAAGAGGAAAAGTTGAAATAAATGGAAATACAACTGAAGTAGAAATGGGTCCAGGACAGGAAAATACAGGAATATCAATGAATAGAATAGTGCTTTTCTTAGCATATGGGAAATGTGGTTCTAGAGTGGATCTAGAATGGGTCCAGATCCGAGCCAGACATTCCAAATTGTTGGTCAGTGTCCCAGCGGCCCAGAGAATGGGCATCTCCTTATCCTTGAAGAACAGTCTCTGGTTCAGCAGACGTGACGTAAACAGTCTCTGGCTGGGCAGACGTGACGTGAACAGCCTCTGGCTGGGCAGACGTGACGTGAACAGTCTCTGGCTCTTCAGAAATGACGTGAACAGTCTCTGGCTGGGCAGACGTGACGTGAACAGTCTCTGGCTCGGCAGACGTGACGTAAACAGTCTCTGGCTCGGCAGACATGACGTGAACAGTCTCTGACTCGTCAGACAGTGACGTGAACAGTCTCTGGCCTGGCAGACGTGACGTGAACAGTCTCTGGCTGGGCAGACGTGACGTGAACAGTCTCTGGCTTGGCAGACATGACTTGAACAGTCTCTGGCTCGGCAGACGTGACGTAAACAGTCTCTGGCTCGGCAGACATGACAGTGAACAGTCTCTGGCTCGTCAGACGTGACGTGAACAGTCTCTGGCCTGGCAGACGTGACGTGAACAGTCTCTGGCTCGTCAGACGTGACGTGAACAGTCTCTGGCCTGGCAGACGTGGCGATGAACAGTCTCTGGCTCGTCAGACGTGACAGTGAACAGTCTCTGGCTGGGCAGACAATTGACCGTGAACAGTCTCTGGCTGGGCAGCACGTGACGTGAACAGTCTCTGGCTCGGCAGACGTGACGTGAACAGTCTCTGGCTCGTCAGACATGACGTGAACAGTCTCTGGCTCGTCAGACGTGACGTGAACAGTCTCTGGCCTGGCAGACGTGACGTGAACAGTCTCTGGCTGGGCAGACGTGACGTGAACAGTCTCTGGCTGGGCAGACATGACTTGAACAGTCTCTGGCTCGGCAGACGTGGACGTAAACAGTCTCTGGCTCGGCAGAAATGACGTGAACAGTCTCTGGCTCGTCAGCACGTGACGTGAACAGTCTCTGGCCTGGCAGACAGTGACGTGAAACAGTCTCTGGCTCGTCAGACGTGACATGAACAGTCTCTGGCTGGGCAGACGTGACGTGAACACTCTCTGGCTGGGCAGACGTGACGTGAACAGTCTCTGGCTCGGCAGACGTGACGTGAACAGTCTCTGGCTCGTCAGACGTGACGTGAACAGTCTCTGGCCTGGCAGACGTGACGTGAACAGTCTCTGGCTGGGCAGACGTGACGTGAACAGTCTCTGGCTGGGCAGACGTGACGTGAACAGTCTCTGGCTGGGCAGACATGACGTGAACAATCTCTGGCTGGGCAGACGTGACGTGAACAGTCTCTGGCTGGGCAGATGTGACGTGAATAGTCTCTGGCTGGGCAGATGTGACGTGAACAGTCTCTGGCTGGGCAGATGTGACGTGAACAGTCTCTGGCTGGGCAGATGTGACATGAACAGTCTCTGGATCGGCCTCCGGAAGAACGGCGGGCTACTGGGGAATGTCCTTCTGGCACTTGGGGAGGCTGGAGTTCTTCCCCTCCTCCGCTGTCTCTGATTGACATGTGCTGATTCTGTGCTGGATCCGTTAGAAGATGGAGTAATTCTGTCATAACAGATAGTGGAGAATTGGGTGGATCCAAATGCAGCAATAGTATAGTCAGGGCAATCCAAATCATCGTCATCCATGCAAGCATCATAATCCAAATAACAATGACTCCTTGACATAAACTAACAAATCCAGGGTTTTTATTTACAGACACTAACAATATAAATGGGAACAGCTGGTTGCAATCACAAGTGATGGGAACAAACAAGGATTATGGGAAATGTGGTTCTAGAGTGACCAGACACTCAGAATTATTATGTCTAAATGATGGATCTGTTACAAGGATAAATTTACAAAAGTGTACAGAAACCACAAAATCTGGTAGGGATAGGTAGTTGGGAAGTAATTAAGGAATGCACTATAGGGAGTGATTATTATCCTATATTTACAGTAATTGGAATAGATAGGGACATGCAAAAGAAAGAGAGAGTAAATGGTTTGGTAGAAGTGATCGCGTTGAAAATAAAGCGTTAGTCTAGCGTTTGAAGCTCATTTGAAACATTGCCGTGGCTCATTTTAGAAAATGTCAGCTCCGAAGAGACGGCGCTTTAGTTTGAGGTAACGTTAACTTTAGTGCTAACAATAATAAAGAAAGATGATGATGATCATTGACCATCACCTTATCTGTTACCGCTGAAATGTAAATGTAATGTATTTCCAAATCTAAGCCCAGCAACTTACATCTGTGTCATTCTTTTAGGTGAATGGTCCCACACAAAATTTTCTTTGCACGCTTCATCCTGTTGTCTGCCCTGGCTCTAACCTTGAGTGTTTTAGCCTGAAGACTTTACTTTTCGCAAATCTTGTGAGCGCGCGAACCCAAACGCTGTGACCTCGCAGCAATTGTTTTTTTTTAACCAACTACCAACAACTTTGATTCGGTTAACGTTCATGCGGCTCAACCATCGGTCAAACGGTCATCGGTTAACATCCCTAGTCATAATCCAAATAATAAGAATCGTCGTCATCCATGCCAGTGTCGAAATCCATTTTAATCAGTCCGAATGATAATATTAAAAAACAAGCAAGAACAAAACGAGAACAGACAAGAAACAAACCTCAGAGTTGCAGCGTGACAAACAATACAATGACTCCTTGACATGAACTAACAAACCCAGGGTTTTTATGCACAGACACTAACAATATAAATGGGAACAGCTGGGTGAAATCACAAGTGATGGGAACACACAAGGATCATGGGAAATATTATTAGACATAATAATGGCATAATTATTATGTCTAAATGATGGATCTGTTCCAAGGATAAATTTACAAAAGTGTACAGAAACCGCAATAGATCTTACTTTGGTGTCTCAGTCTCTGGTAGGGATAAGTAGTTGGAAAGTAATTAAGGAAAGCACTTTAGGGAGTGATCATTATCCTATATTTACAGAAATTGGAATAGATATGGACATGCAAAAGAAAGAGAGAATAAAAAGGTGGAAATTTGAGGAAGCAGATTGGAACAAGTTTAGATGATTAACTGAAGAACAATTAAAGGAGGTTAGTATAAATCAGGAAATTGAAGATCTTAATGAAGAAATTAGTAGTATTTTAAGAGCAGCAAAAGAGTTGATACCAATAGGTGATAGTTATAGAGGTGAGGCGATAGAGTAGAGGTGATAGTTATAGAAAGAAAACAGTTCCTTGGTGGATGCAAGAATGCACAAAGGTAATTAAAGAGAGAAATTATACATTTGAAGTCTTAAAAAAACAACAACACATAACTTACAGAACTTAATTAAATATATAAGAGGAAGCAGGCTGTGCAGAAAACAACAAAGAGTATTAAAAATAATTTTTAGGGGAAGTACTGTGAATCTTTAGGAAGAAGTATGTCATTAAATTGAGTATTAAGAGAATGTCAGGAAATAAAATAGAATATGGTTATCCTATAATGAAAGATAGAGAGAAAATAATTATAGAGAGCAAAAGTAAAGAGTTGCTGGCAAGGACATTTAGAGGAATTAGAGGACTAAAGAGGAAAAGATACAAAGTGAGAATACAATAAGATAAAATGTAGAATTAATAAATGATGAAAGGGACAGTGAAAGTGTCATACATTATGATGTTTACAAAAGGCGAGTTGAATAATGTTATACGAAAAACAACGCCAGGGAATGATTAAATAAGTTATTGTATGATTAAAAATTTAAAAGATAAGAGTAAAGACATTTTATTACAATTATATAATAAGGTATTGGAAGTGGGATATTTGCCAAAACAGTGGAAAGAAGTAATTATTGTCCCCATTTGTAAGGATCCGAGTTTGTCAGAAAGTTATAGACCGATTGCTCTATTGCTCTATAGTCTAAGTGCTCCCAAGCACTTGCTTGTGGTATTCCACCATACAAAATAGTTTTCCACTTTACACGCTTAGAAAAGCGCAATGTTTTATTTTGTGTCAACGTCCTAGGTGGAGTTACACTACTCGTGTAACTGTTTTGAAATAGGGAAAACGTGGAGGTGTTTGGTCGCTTCTCTGATTGGCCCATATTGAATGAACTGGGCTAGTTAAGTGTCTTGCACGCCAGAGTGATTGAGTGCACGCAGTGAGACGACAGAGGTATGTATCAACTCATCTTAGTTAAGGAAATAACAGTTTAATATGAAAAAACGGTGGAGTATCCCTTTAAATCAAATTACATTTTTTATTAGTTACAGTTTTATATATTACTGTATATTATATAGAATTATTCAAGCAACCGCAGATTTTTACTCTTTGGGTTTGGGAGAAACATCATGGGTCTGTTAATAATTGCAGAATTTTTACATTTAAATGTAACATGAGCAAATTACCATGGCTGTTATCAGTAGAGTTTGGCAGCACTGCTGACTCAGGATGGAAATCCCTCTGTGGGCACTGCAGTGATAACTAGAGGAATGAGAAGAAAACCACTAACTACACTGAGAGCCAACAGGAAGACAATCAGATATGAGCTGTGGAGCCCGAAGATATAAGAAGGAGCCCCAGTGGGCCAAAGAAGTCTGAAGTCCCTCCCTATTATAGCAACATTATGCTCCTGTTATTTAATATTCTGTTTTTCAGCATCTGCTATATCTATTCTGGTGTAACACATTCACTCTAATAGAGATTATTAATTAAAAAAAAAAACTATAGTGTTGTTAAGTAAGAGCATATTAAATATATTGCTCCCTAATGTATATTCTGTGCATTTATACTTTTCATTACTAACTGCTTTTTCAATATATGTTAAACTGTAGGCATTTATTTAGCCATTCTACTCAATATCATAAGCTTGACAATGTTGCTCCACACAGATGTCTTGAAAAAGACTACAGTTTTAAAAAAGTGCAAGTCTTATAAAAATCATTTACTATAATACTTGAGTGTTAATGTAACCTAACTGAATGTAATGTTTTGGAACGCTGAATGCAGTACACGCTGAATTGCAATGAGATGAAAATGAAAAGGTTAAAGTTTATGTTAAATGCAGTTTGTTAAATAGCCGAAAAGTGCCTTTTTTGTCCCACTTAAATAGAACTTAAATGTAATTTAATAATTTCTTCAATCGTTATAGAAATATGGGTAATGTACTGAAAAAAGTACTGATAAATAATCCTCTATCAGTCCATCTTTTTTCTCTCTTTCAGGCAGATGTTTTGTCTAGGGTCAGGGCAGTGCTTCCAGAGAGTGTTTACTTCATGTTTCCTGTGGGCGCTTTGCGTCCCTCTAAGTGCAGCCGATGCACCGGGAACCTCCTCTTACTGGAACAAATTGACAGATAAGACCCACACATCTGATGTTTACAATAAACGCCCAAGTAACATATACTACACACTTTTTAAAGAAAATCTTTGGTAAAATCACATTTTTAGGGTTCATTTTACAGGTTTTTTATTGCTGTGGTCTTTCTTTGAATACCAATATTTCTTCAGATCCTCTAGATGGCGTAACAGTTTTCTCAATAAAGAGTCTCAAGCACTCCATAGTTTAACTTTAGATCATATGATCAGTAGATTTGTGAATGTCTCCATGTTCTACTTGCGAATGCACATGCAATCTCAATAATACTTGAATTAACTATTCCTCTAATTGTAATTTATTTATTGCCTATGGCTGACCTTCACAACAACACAGATGTATATTAACAATTTGTATATACTGATTTTTATGATGTTGTAAAGATTGTTATGTTAAATGACACACAGACAGACACAGTTTTTTTACACAAGTTCTGTGTTGACAGGAAGGACTAAGTCAAGATCCATACACAAACCCAAACATACACAAGATGGCCATTCCACGTGTTAGATGCGATCTAGCCAGGCACTTTCTCTACTGCTAAGTGCCGGGACCAAGAACATATACTGTATATACAGTAATATTTATTTCCAAGTCTTTTCAAATGCAGCGGAGTTGGTTTATGCACTGTTGAAAGTCTGGTAGCCAATCAGTGTCACTGGTGCAGAGCCAGATGTTGGGTTTGTGTAGTGGGCAGCTGGTTTGAATATAGGGGTTTTGTTAAATACTTGCCATGCGTTTCTGCTTTACCACTACACTGGAACATATGCAATACTCTTGTATATTTGGTAATGTGTCCTGCAGCTTAAATATGTGGCAATGTACTGCTGACAGGAGATTACACATTTTCTCTGCATTTCACAGATTTTTCAAGGATGGGGTCTAACACCTTTGAAAAAGTGGTACACTTTTAGTTAATGAAGCATTGATTTATTTAATTAAAAAAAATAACAGAAAAATTAGTAATATTGTGAAATATTTTTTCTATTGGAATATATTTTAAAATATAATATATTTCTGTGATCAAAGCTGAATTTGCACCATCATTACTCCAGACGTCAATGTCACGTGAGCCTTCAGAAATCATTCTAATATAATGATTTGCTGCCTAAAAAGACACATGTCTGATTATTATCAATGTTACAGTTTTTCTCAGTCGCTTTGGTGCATTTCTCACATCACTATTTACATTTGCACAACAGTTAGTTCAACCTCCACAACATTTTGTCATTTGTGCACATCATAGTAGCAATTTCTCATTCCTTCCAACAAATTGCAAATGCTTTTGGACATGCATCAATTGTTTTCATACAACTCTCTGCTGTTTTATAACATTATCATTTGCTTATGTCATATCAGTCCAAATTAACTATACTTGTGAATGCTGAATAGTCATTCCATATAAAACTAATAGTCCTCATTTCATTGCTTACAGTTTTTCTCAGTCGCTTTGGTGCATTTCTCACATCGCTATTTACTTTTGCACAACAGTTAGTTCAACCTCCACAACATTTTGTCGTTTGTGCACATCATAGTAGCAGTTTCTCATTCCTTCCAACAAATTTCAAATATTTTGGACATGCATCAATTGCCTTCATACAACTCTCTGCTGTTTCATAACATTATCATTTGCTTATGTCATATCAGTCCAAATTAACTATACTTGTGAATGCTGAATAGTCATTCCATATAAAACGAATAGTCCTCATTTCATTGCTTTAGTCATCACATACAAAAATGTTGAACTAGTTGTCAAAATCCGTAAGCAAATTTGACTTTTTTTTGTAATTTTTAATTTTTTTTATCTTAAAAAAATATTTTTATCCTAAATTGAACAATTTCTTTCAGGTGAACCTCTGCTTTCACTGATCTGAAGAGATGTGCATGAATGATTTACAGTATATGTAGGCTATGTTGAATGTTCAGTTCAAATATGTACTGTGATATTGTTTACAGTTGTGCACCGATCTACCCAAAGGGAGTTACTGTAATGTTTGTTGTAAATAAAGGTGTATTTTTTTCTTTTGCACAATGCTCTGAACAAATTAGAATTGCAAAGACCATGCAGTAAAAATGTGAAACATACATATTCACTGTCTTGTACTCAATTACTGTACCTCACTAAATACAGTAATGTGAAACTTTACTGTAGTTTTCAAATGGCTGTGCAAATAGTTTATAGGACTGTCTTGAGCATTTTCAGGTAGTGTCACCAAGATCTGACTTTTTTTGCATTGTCAAACTCTTACAGAGTAAACTGTCATAATGAAAACATGACAAAGCCATTTGACTATCTTGTTCATAAACACTGGTGTTAGGACTTTTCATCTTGATCGACACTGACACTTTCATTGACATGAATACTTGCTTTTGAGGAATGAGTTATCCATTTTGAGCAAGTGACACACTTTTGCAGGTTATCAACTGAGTTTTGCAATTTGTACTAATTATTTTGAGAACTGCATTAACTGTTGTGCAAATGTAAATAGAGATGTGAGAAATGCACCAAAGCGACAGAGAAAAACTAAAAACAAGTGTACTGCTTATTTTTTTATTTTTTTTTATTTATTTTTTTTTTTGGGGGGGGGGGTCTTTAATAAATAGAAAGTTCAAAAGAACAACATAATATATTTAAATGTGAAAGTCCTCACTGTCACATTTAATTAATTAATGCTGAATAAAAGTGGTAATTTAGTTGATAGATTAGATAGATAGATAGATAGATAGATAGATAGATAGATAGATAGATAGATAGATAGATAGATAGATAGATAGATAGATAGATAGATAGATAGATAGATAGATAGATAGATAGATAGATAGATAGATAGATAGATAGATAGATAGATGACAGACAGACAGACAGACAGACAGACAGACAGACAGACAGACAGACAGACAGACAGACGATAGATAGATAGATAGATAGATAGATAGATAGATAGATAGATAGATAGATAGATAGATATATAGATAGATAGATAGATAGATAGATAGATAGATAGATAGATAGATAGATAGATAGATGACAGACAGACAGACAGACAGACAGACAGACAGACAGACAGACAGACAGACAGACAGACAGACAGACAGACAGACAGACAGACAGACAGACAGACAGACAGACAGACAGACAGACAGACAGACAGATAGATAGATAGATAGACAGATAGATAGTATAAGTATAGTAAATATTACATAAGCAATGAAAAGTACTGTATTTGCGATCATCTGGCTTTAAAGGAAAACAGATATCAGTGAGGCACACATTTCATTTTTAGTCTGTGCAGTGTTCAGTCCTCCCCTTCAACTCCCTGATAACCCGGCGACCAATGAGGAACTCTCAGCCTGTGATGTTAGGATCCATGCCAGCAAGTTCGGTGCCGACAGGGAAACACTTTAAGAGCAGAGTCAGGACAGCAGGTCTGAACTCCTGTTAATGACAGACGAGCAGCAGACGGACACTAATCTCTCCAGAGTTCAACTCGGCTGTCTGGGTGAGTTTTCTCTGACTCTGTATCTCCTCAGGTTCATATGGGAAGATGTTTAAGCAGTTTTAGTTCATCTGTATGAAATGTTAATCTTACACTCAGTCAGCTATGCGTTCAAATGGTACATCTGATGCACTTTTTGAATGAAGAGTGAGAACTTTCTATAATCAAGTTTAGCATTAAAACAGAAAGCAAACATTCTTTTCTATTTTAGATATGTTCTTCTGTTTTACAAAGTCAAGTGTATATTATGCTAGAAGAATTATTATTATATACTATATATATATATATATATATATATATATATATATATATATATATATATATATATATATATATATATATTATGCATTTTAAAATAACTGTCCCCAAAAACAGTGTTGGGGAAAGTTACTCTTAAATGTAATGTGATACAAAATTGCTTTACTCCCTAAAAACAATTGCATTGCTTAGTTGTGTTACTTTACTTTTCCTCACTTGGGATCAAAATTAACTCACTTTCAATGTTAGTGGATCATGACCATAGTTCATGTGAATCTACACCTTTGGTTACACTTTGAAAAAAAAAAAAGAAGATTTCTTTTTGTATTTTGTAAATAAACTAAAGGTTCGTTTTACAAGAAAATAGTCTTTCTACTTCAAAATCTCACATTTAATTCAATGTTACTTGCCATTTCTTTGCTGAATTATTTCTGAAATGTACTTGTAATTTCAGAAAATTGTTTCAAGGTAAATCCAATTCATACATCAACCAAAATCATTAGCTGATTAAAAGACATTGAGCAAATGCGAATGAAGAATAACTCATGCAGCACACACACATACACACACACTTGCTTTAATATTTGGTATTTCATGCAATGCTAATCAGATATGTTTGACTCAAGCATTTAAGGACAAAACAATATCTATTTTGATGAACACATGAAATTTGAGGATGTCCATACAGCACTGTAAGTGTTTCATGTGGGAACAATTCCAGTTATTCCACATTTCGGATGCATATAATTACTCTTAATCATCCACAATGTGACGTTTAATCTGGTTTGATCTCTTTGGTTCAAAGGTTTGAGGTTAAATTCCCAGAAGAGGAAAAGTGTAGAGAATGCATGATGTACAGCAAACAAACAATGCCCATGAGAATGAATGAAACCTGGGTTTTGAGAGGTTAATGAATCAGACTGTTGCCCTTTATTAAGTTTATGTATAAAGGGTGAGGTGTATTAGAGGGTGTTACTTTCCATAAAGCCCCTTCATGCTGATTCACTTGTTTTTTTTCCTGAACTGTGACTGTAAAGATCGTTTTTTTATAATAGGTTCCCCTCCCTCAGGGGTGGAGATGGATGGATGGAGGGAGGGGAACCTATTAGATTGTTAGATCTGTTAGATTCACTGCTTTAATGGTCATAGGCAGGTTGTGTGCTCTTGTTTACTGGCTACTGGCTATTGTGTTTTAGAGCTTGTGTGAGGACAGTGACAGACTTTTCTTGTGTCTTATCTGTGTTTGTTCAGAATCCTGTGAGTGAATCAATGGACACAATTGTTTCCTCTTGTTATGTGTGTACAAATCTATAAGTGTTTGTGCAGCTGGCTGGAATTACGTTTAACAAGACGCCTCATCACTAGTGTGCGTTTTCTGATAGGATAAATGATTTTTTTTCTGATAGGATAGGATTTTTTAGCCTGATTACATTGTTTTACCTGAGGCAGAACCACACACCATACATGGTATGTTTAACCCTCATCTTCAACTATTTGTTGTCTCAAGAGGTAAAGTCATGTGAAACACTTTTTTTTCCTCTTAAAGGGATGGTTTCTCTTAAAGGGATAATGAAAATTCTGTCATCATTTACTCACACTCTATGTCGTTCCCAAACCTCTGTGACTTTTTTCTTCTTCTGAACACAAATGAAGATCTGTTTGAGGAAATCTGAGAGATGTTTGTCCATCCATTGGCAGCTATGCAACTACCACTGTGACTCTTTAAATAGTTCATAAAGAGAAAAGGTAAATGTAAAACAAATCCATATGAACCGAATGGTTTAGTCCAAATGTTCAGAATAGACTTGAATACTTTATATGAAAACAGATTTAATTTGGGTTTTAATTCACATTTAAACATTGATCAGGGAACATAAACGGAA
This sequence comes from Hybognathus amarus, assembly GCA_030378365.1. Classification (NCBI taxonomy): domain Eukaryota; kingdom Metazoa; phylum Chordata; class Actinopteri; order Cypriniformes; family Leuciscidae; genus Hybognathus; species Hybognathus amarus. Next base: position 385,540 of record JAQIUQ010000225.1, read on the forward strand.
AATTTACCGAACCTTCTAGATGCACAAGAACAAACCTCCTGCTGAAGCTCAAATGTGCTGCGTAACACGAGAATGAACATCATTGGTTCTTGCTGAAGCTCAAACGTGCTTGCGTAACACAAGAATAAACCACTTTGGTTCTTGCTGAAGCTCAAACATGCTCCGTGAACACGAGAATGAACCTCATTGGTTCTTGCTGAAGCTCAAACGTGATGCGTAATATCGAGAATGAACCTCAATAAACCACTTTGGTTCTTGCTGAAGTTCAAACGTGATGTGTGACACGAGAATAAACCTCATTGGTTCTTGCTGAAGCTCAAACGTGCTGCGTAACACAAGAATGAACCTCATTGGTTCTTGCTGAAGCTCAAACGTGCTGCGTAACACAAGAATGAACCTCAATGGTTCTTGCTGAAGTTCAAACGTGATGCATAACATGAGAATGAACCTCATTGGTTCTTGCTGAAGCTTAAACGTGCTGTGTAACACAAGAATGAACCTCATTGGTTCTTGCTGAAGCTCAAACAGCACTGCTGTAACCCGAGAATGAACCACATTGTTTCTTGCTGAAAGCTTGAATCGTGCTGCGTAACACAAGAATGAACCTCATTGGTTCTTGCTGAAGTCTCAAACGCGCTGCTTAACACAAGAGTTAACCTCATTGCTTCTTGCTGAAGCTCAAACATAGGCTACTGCTTAGCACAAGAATAAACCACTTTAGTTCTTGCCGAAGCTCAAACATGCTCCGTAACACGAGAATAAACCTCAATAAACCACTTTGGTTCTTGATGAAGTTTAAACGTGCATGCGTCAACATGAGAATGAACCTCATTGGTTCATGCTGAAGCTCAAACATGCTCCGTAACACGAGAATGGACCTCATTGGTTCTTGCTGAAGCTCAAATGTGCTACGTAACACGAGAATGAACCTCATTGGTTCTTGCTGAAGCTCAAACATGCTGCGTAACACCAGAATGAACCTCATTGGTTCTTGCTAAGGCTCAAACATGCTGCGTAATACGAGAATGAACCTCATTGGTTCTTGCTGAAGCTCAAACGTGCTGCGTAACATGAGAATGAACCTCATTGGTTCTTGCTGAAGCTGATTAAACAATAATTAATGTTTACCAACAGTGGATGTGATTGGATAAACTGGTCTAACCAGTGGATCAGTTTCATTGCACAACATCTCAAAATTTGGTTTAGTCGTTCTGAAATGCCTGAGCAAAATTCATCACGTATGAATTGGTTTAATTTCCTCCTAGACATGTCTCACGTGATATTGTTACCAATCATCAGGCATCCAATTGAAGGTAAAATGACGGCGTTTGTTGTGTTTCATATGCACTCTCATTTATGATGTAGGAAAATAGTGCCACAGTGGCTTTGCTGATTCCAGCAACTTCCCTATTATTACAGTTATTTTGCTTTCATTTCCAAGGAAGTGATTTTTTTCTTTTCTTTTGAACACATGGGATGGAAACGCTTTGCAAAAGTTTTATGCGATATATTCCAATTTTGCACACAAGTTAAATTCACACCTTTGAATGAAAACATAGCTACTGAAGACTCCACAATAGTAGAGATGAAGATTTTACAATAGTACTGTTTTTGATCAAATAAATGCAACCTTGGTAATCATAAGAGACAAAGGTTTAGCTAAATTTAAACAAGCTACAAATATTTTGCAGAAAGCTGTCATTAGAACAGACTGAAGTAGTTATTATACTCACAATTTCTCTCCAAAAACACCTAAAACCTATTGTCAAACACTCATGGCTGCATGGAGGAGTGATGAGTTAGCCTTGTTTTGCTGCCAAAGGACCAGAAGACCTTGCTGCCATCGTCACACATGAACTCCCCTCTTTATTGTAAAGTACCCAAGAGACAAATATGATGTCATCTGTTTAAATGCCAAGACTGATGATCCCAAGGACACTAGACAATCCGCTTTTTGAGAGAAAAATAGTAACAAATTTGCCATAAGAGTGTAGAAGATAATCACAGCAAAATATGTTTGAAATGTAGTTTTATTAGAGTTGTTGCTACTAAAGCTGCAGTAGTTCTACACATTACTGATGGCTTATGCATGATGCAAGACTTTTCTGTGTAACACTGATTTAGGATATTATACATTTTTTCATGGTTTTGGGATTGATATGAACTTAATTTCACATAAGGCCATCTTCCTGTCATTTGTTTTGAGAAATGGCATGCTATAATTGAATTTTACTTTAATTTTGAGTTAAAAGTGAATTAGACAAGAGACATCTGACTGTCTGTTTATGTCACAGACATTTAGTTATTTGTATCTTAGTTTCATTTTCGTGGACTTTTAGTTTCCTGATTTTGTCTAGTTTTCCCACCATTTATGAGTTGTCATAGTGATGAATTTTATATGCACAGGTGTTTGTCATTTTACCCTCATTTGCCATGTAAGTTGCAGTCATTTTAGTTCTCATTTGTCTGGTCTTGTTTGTGTTTTCTTTGATTACCTGTTCTTGGATTTAACTTGGGAGTTTATTAAATCTGAACCTGAATCTTTGCTTTACCACAACCATTGCTGACAGTATGGCATTCAGAACAATATGTTACAGGGGGAGTGGGATATGTGTTCTCTATTCTTTCACAGTGATCTCACTCAGTTCAGGTCTTTAACCTGTGGTGTGGATGAATAGACACCTGTGTGTAAATAGTTTACCATATATGAACACAGCTATGGGAGGTAAATGATCAACCGATCATGGACAACCTCTCTGAAAATACATTTAGTATAGAATTGACAAGCTTTAGGAGGAATCGATCAGCCTAGAGTGCATGTCAGACACGATATTTTATAAAACTGTCTCTGTGAATATGTTCTGTTTACAACTCTAATCTAGGCAGTGTTGTAGTCTGTAGACCAGCTCACTCAAGTTTGCAGCTTGAGACCGAGACCATAGAGAGGTTCGAGTCCGAGTTCGAGACCCATAGAGAGCTCAGAACTCTAAGACCATAGAGAGTCGAGTCCAAGTCGAGACTGAGACCATGAAGTCAAGACCGAGACCAAAGAGAGTCGAGTGTGAGTCTGAGACCATAGAGAGTGCGAGTCCTAGAGTTGAGACAGAAGACCAAAGAGAGTCGAGTCCGAGTCAAGACAGAAACCATAGAGAGTCTTAGTAGTCCTGAAGCTCCGAAGACTCGAAGACTATAGAGAGTTCGAGATACCTGAGTCAGAGACAGAGACCAAAGAGAGTTGAGTCCAAGTCGAGAGCAGAGACCAAAAGAGAGTCGAGTTCGAGACAGAGACCAGAAAGTCGAAAGTCCAAGTCGAGACTGAGACCATAGAGAGTTCGAAGTCTCCAAGATCTGAGAGACATAGACCGACAGAGAGTTTGAAATCGGAGTTTGTAAACAGAGACCATAGAGAGTCGAGTCTAAGTTGTAGACAGAGACCAGTAGAGAGTCGAAGTCTGAGTTCGTTGAGACCATAGAGAGTCGAGTCCGAGACTGAGACAGAGACCAAAGAGAGTCGAGTCCGAGTCGAGACAGAGACCATAGAGAGTCGAGTCTGAGTCGAGACCATAGAGAGTCGAGTCTGAGTTCCAGACAGAGACCATAGAGAGTTCAGAAGTCCTAAGTCGAGAGCAGAGACCAAAGAGAGTTCGAGTCCCTAAGTCGAGAACAGAGACCATAGAGAGTCGAATCCTGAGTCTGAGACAGAGACCATAAGAGAGTCGAGTCTGAGTCGAGACAGAGACCAAAGAGAGGTCGAGTCTGAGTCTCGAGACAGAGACCATAAAGAGTCGAGTCTGAGTCGAGACAGAGACCATAGAGAGTCGCAGTCTGAGTCTAGAAGACCATAGAGAGTCTCGAGTCTCAAGTTGAGACAGAGACCATAGAGAGTCGAGTCCGAGTCGAAGACAGAGACCATAGAGAGTCGAGTCTAAGTCGAGACTAGAACCATAGAGAGTCGAGTCTGAGTCGAGACAGAGACCATAGAGAGTCGAGTCTGAGTCGAGACAGAGACCATAGAGAGTCGAGTCCGAGTCGAGACAGAGACCATAGAGAGTCGAGTCTGAGTCGAGACAGAGACCAAAGAGAGTCGAGTCTGAGTCGAGACAGAGACCATAGAGAGTCGAGTCCGAGTCGAGACAGAGACCATAGAGAGTCTGAGTCTGAGTCGAGACAGAGACCATAGAGAGTCGAGTCCGAGTCGAGACAGAGACCATAGAGAGTCGAGTCTGAGTCGAGACAGAGACCATAGAGAGTATAGTCCGAGTCGAGACAGAGACCATAGAGAGTTCGAAGTCCGAGTTGAGACAGAGACCATAGAGAGTTGAGTCCAAGTCGAGACACGAGACCATAGAGAGTTCGAGTCCAGAGTCGAGACAGAGACCATAGAGAGCTCGAGTCCGAGTCGAGACAGAGACCATAGAGAGTTGAGTCCGAGTCGAGACAGAGACCATAGAGAGTCGAGTCCGAGTCGAGACAGAGACCAAAGAGAGTCGAGTCCGAGTCGAGACAGAGACCATAGAGAGTCGAGTCCGAGTCGAGACAGAGACCAAAGAGAGTCTGAGTCTGAGTCGAGACAGAGACCATAGAGAGTTCGAGTCCGAGTCGAGACAGAGACCATAGAGAGTCGAGTCTGAGTCGAGACTGAGACCAGAGAGTTTTAAGTGTAGTTTTAGACAGAGACCATGAGAGTCGAGTCTCTGAATCCAGACTAGACTAAAGAGGTCTAGTTCTCAGTCGGACCAAGACCAATAGAGTTGAGTCTAGGTTCAGAGATCAAAGAGAGTCTAGTCAGAGTTGTAGACTGGAGACTATGAGAGTGAGTCTGCGAGCTAGACCAAGACCGTAGAGTTGAGTCTGGAGTTGAGACCAAGAACTGTCGTGTTGAGTTTGACACCAAGACCAAGAGAGTTGGATCTCGGAGTCGAGGAGACCATAGTCGAGTCCGAGTCTGACTGAGACAGAGACCAAAGATTAATCGAGTAGACGAACCAAAGAAGTCAAGTCCAATTTGAGACAGACACCAAGAGCTCGCAGTGCGAGCTCCAACAATAGACCGAAGAAGTAGAAGCCTCAACCCCAGTCGGAGACAGAGACCAAGAGAGCTTCAAGAGTGCGAGTCGAGACAGAGAACCATGGAGCTTGGAGTGTTGTTCGAGACCAGAGAGGTTGGATAACCTACAGGTTGGGGTCTGAAACCAGACTTTAAGATATCTTCAAGAATGTGTAAAATATTTGGTGGTAACAATAAAATTGGCACCATACTCAGACGGTAAACCACATATACCAATGGAAGTCATGTACACTGTAATGGTAAAAATGGTAAAAAGCTGGTGTAAAGGATAATTCCGCCAAGCAGTTGCGCACAAGGAAGTCAGCAATCATTACGACGCTTCAATACAAACAACAATTTAAAGAAATATTAACATACAATAATAATTATGACATATTTTGAATGGGACTCAGGAATAAGTCAGAGTCCTAATATGTTCGAGTACAAGTCAATAATGACTAATTCACAAATATATTTAAATGCATGATATACAAGTTTAAATAGATATGACATTAAAATATATTTTAGTTTACCATAAGTTACATTGGCCCAGCCAATATAACTTTAAAATATGGTTACTATCAGGTGAGAGGTAGGACCAGTGATTAATATCGGTGAAGTTTTCCAGTGCTGGAGAGCTCTTGAGGAGCAGGAAGGCCTGAAAACAGACGCATAGGTTGCTTTATTGCTTCTCCGATACATGTGTAACATTGGGTTTGCTGTGGTTATGCTGTCTTTTGCTCTGAATATACTTGTGTGTTGTCTTGTGCTTATTTGGTCATTTGCTTTATTATTATAAGCATGAATGTCTAAACCTTATCAGCCGCCTGTTTCAGGCATCTGCTACCCAAAGTGTGTCCCAAAAGTGAGATAACATACACCTAATTTATGTTTTTCTTTTGGTTCCCCTTTTAGTGATTATTCCCTTAATCTTGTCACATTTCAATATATTAGTGACATGGACTATGGTTATGTGTGGAGCTTGTCATGAAAGTGGTGTTTGTTTTTTGGATAGAAGGGATGGCTTTGCCATCGAAGGATAGCCTTCACAGGGTGATCAGATTTCTCATGGTTGAATATGGACGGGATGGACAGGTGACGAAAGGAGCTTCTAGTTGACAACTGTGTTGGCCAATCAGCATTAACTATACCTATACGGCATTCCTTAGACTGGAAGGTGATGCCACTAACTCTAACAGTGTTACTTTAAGACATTTGTATCCATCAAATAATAATTAGGAGCCAAACTCAGAAGGGGATAGCCCCTATTTTATCTGTTAGTTTAATTTTTCCCAAATGGGAGTCAATGGCGGCCTTATGAAGTATGAAAATGATGAAATTTGGCACAATTGTAGAGATGGTCATGAAAAGTAAATGGACCAATTCTCAGGACTAACTCTATAGCACCACCACTTGTTCAAAAATTAACTTTCTAAAGGTTATAACTTTTGAACCCTTTGATCTAAAAAAAAACTAAACTTAGTATACCTGATTCCATTCTTTATGCTGATTACATTCAATATTTTATATTAAGACTTCACCCATTACAGTAGTGGCAGTTATAAAAAAATACAGTTCTCAGTTTTTTCTGCTTCCTCTCCTCCAGGCTTTGTGCTAATTGGCTCAGATTCTGTTTGGCCTGAGCTGCACATAAATGACTGAACTGATTTTTTGATATTCGAGTACCGTTCTCGATCAGTACTTCTCTGAAGTTGACCTTGCCTGTGTTTATGCTTTATGTTAGTTAGCTTAGCAATTGGTTATTTGTAAAAGTTGCTTCTGTTCCATACAATTGTGTCTTTCTGATAATTACCGAACCTAAAAATGAAAATTAATTTTAGGTTGATTTTCACTCGAGCTATGGAAGTTAGGCCTCTGTGTGAATGCAACTATTCCCAGTGGTGCAACTACATAACCGTAGGCACCTGACCTGAGAGTTAGTGGGTTCTAGTCGTGTCTGGGACAACTTTATAAAATTGTTGTCATTTCAATTCATTTATTATCCAGGTAAGAATTTTTCTATTTTGGGATTAGAAATCTTCTTTTTGGATTAGAAATCAGATTTTTTTTTTCATTCTCACCTGAAGTTTCTTGAGTACCCAGAAAGTTGTGTGATCAAATAAGATGGTTAAAGCAGTCATTAAATTTCGATTTTTCTGATTGCAATGTAAGCAGTTGCATAAATTGGTTGTTTGCTCATAATCATATACTCTTTTTTTGCCTTTGTCAGATAATTCTTCATCTTCATATCGCTTTTTGTGCATTGTGTGTAAAGTAGTGAGCAGAAGGGTGTGATTACGGCTTTTAAACATTTAAAGTTAAATGCATAAAGCTTTAAACATAACACCAATGTATATTCAATGGATAACCCTAACCCTAACCAATTGAAGAGTGAATTCTGTAAAAAATATCACTAGTAGGTAGACAACATAAGAGGTAATATGTTCTTTAATTAATTAAAATTTTTATTTAATTTTCTCAATTATACAGTTTTATGAAAACACTATCCTGTCCCTGAAAGACTTTACAAGCTACTTCACACATTAGTGTGTGTTTATTGAATCAGGTCATTATTGACTGGGTGCCATTTCAAACAGCATCTGCTCAACACACACACTCATTAAGAGTCACTGGAATATGTACTGTGTAGTGGTAGTGTGATAAAGCTTTGGCTCCTTTCATGTTATCAGTGCTTTAACAGACACCAGAAACAAAAACATACGCCTGAGCTGCAACTGTGCTGATAATACACCATTATTTCTAAAGAATGGCATGTTTACAGTCACGTATAAATACACCTCACCATATATGGTGATATACTTTACCAGTGTGTTGATTGCATGATTGAAAAAAAAAATCACAATTTGGAGATGCATCCATAATGGCATCAAGTCTTTTGTGAAGCATCAAGTTTAACTGAAAAGTATGCATGAGCTAGTATGCAGTGGCTCTACATTGATGGGTGACCAGATAGGGCCATCATGAACCATAGCTAAATACAATCATAAATGTAAATAAAAGGCAACTAAACATATGATAAAAAAATATTTTAGAACACTGAGCATCAACCCTGGACCAACCCTAAACCTACCCCTAACCCATGTGCTTACCATATATTAGCCAGTACTTTCAAGGTAAGTACACCTAAGTACTGTTCTGTAAAAGGAAGCGTTACCCATACATTTGTGAATGGTTACAGAGAAAAACAAAGCATCATGCACTTAATGGTGGAGGATCACACAGTACCAGACTTTAAAGTCACTCTGCACACAACAAACTCACCCAGAAACATACCTTGTAAAAAAGAAGTGTGCCTAATAAATGCATTGAATATAGACGGGTTTTGTGCTGTAAATCTCAAAAGCCCTTGCAGATCACAGGAAAAAAAAAATTGAGAGTACACTTTCATGACTATTCCCTGGACTTAAGCCTAGTCTCAGACTAAAATGCATCTTTGAGCTGTTTTAACTGAAAGCAACTTCCACTGACATCTTAAAGGCCCACAGAAGTGCCTTGGAATGTGCAGCTTTGTATGATGCATTGAAATTTCCTAGAATTTCCGTTCTCACTTCAGAACATGAAATCCACGGGGGAGTCGGATCCAGATCCAACTCCTCCCACCTTACATTTACCTGCCCATAGTCGCCCTCGCGCCTCAGAGAAATCAGGACAGAAGTGGTTCAAAGTGGACAAAAGAGACGGATTAAAACACCAGATGTAAATGGGAATGTGTCTCCTCGTCTACTTGTGATCTGATCAACCAAACCTCATTTTAATACCAGGTGTAATCAGGACCAAGAGTTCACACTATATCTTGACTCAACATTTCGAGTGTTCGCTTTGCAATTTCTGTACAGAAAGTCTTGAAAACATGGCTTATAATTAACAGAACTTCCTGTTTGAATTGATCATAAATGGTGTCTGGGAAATTAAGAGACAGAATAATAATATCAGACTTTAACTCATGTTCATTTTGGTAATCCAGTAAAAAAAAAAAATAAATAAATAAATAAACCACTAATATAAATCTGGTACAGTAGTACTTACTGTGGTTCTGCTACCTTGAAATGTGTCAGCTTGCTTTACACAGATAAAGTACATAAGTGTAAATACCCCAATAAATGTCTTTCATTCAGCCTGTTTTGAAGGATGGGCCTTAAATCATTTGCACACATTCCAAATTACGAAAATAAACTGATGGAAAAAAAGTCTGTATTGAGCTTGTCTCAGTTTATAATGAAATGTAAGACAAAAAAAATATGTTTTTTGTACATGAAAGCATCTGTTATCTTTTTGTTTTGCTGTAAATTAATCAGTAACACCAAACTGATAATAATGTAAGACTTAGAGACTGCAGACAGTTGTCAATCACTGTATTGCATTGATAAAAAGACAAAAAGTTAATATAAACATTTGTAATACAAGTATTTGTCCAAAATTAAGTTGTAAGCGTGAATGCAACATTAGTAACTTTTTGTGTCATTAGTTGTGTTCAACTTGAAGGTATCCTGGTTCTTGGCTCATTTTGCCCTGTCTCCAAATGGCACTTGCAGTCCTGTGGGCTTGACAATGTCCGCACGTGCCAGATCGTAGGACAGGGTTCCTCAAATCCAGCCCTGGAAGGCCACTGTCCTACAGAGTTTAGTTCAAACCATGATCAAATTTTCAAGTAACTCTGAAGACTTTGACAAGCACCACTGGAATTGGGGAATGTTGGACATTGTCTGTGCCATAAGGAGACACTAAATTATTACTAGCAACTACCACAAATTATGTGCTGAGAATATACTGAAGGTGCCAACTGTTACATATCAAGAGTTCTGTATAGAGAAACACTTGTCTGTATGTGAGAGTGATACAAAAGAAGCCATTACTCAAAACAACCATGTTAAAGCCTGTTCTGAGTCTGCAAACAAGCATAATGGTAAAAAAAGTTTGGACAGAGAGAGAGAAAGAGGAGGGCCCATCAGACATCCAGCTGTGTTACCTGTCTGGTGAGGTTGCATGCCTTGCATGCATGCTGCACTCTGTCACATTTAAAAAAAATAATTGGAGATATAAAGCATCCTCTTGGCAGATTCAGATGAAATAATAACTAATGCATAGTGACAGATTCATGCATTCCCAAGTGCATTCCCAAGACTACAGCTTTTGGTGTGAACCTGAGCCTGTTTGTATTTGTGTGTGCGCGACTACACATATGTGTAAAATGTGCAAGTATGTGTGTTATAGTATTGCCTGTCCAATTTAGGATACCATATGGTTACACTTTAACTCAAAGGTAAAATGTGATGTGTTTCAGAAAATATAATTTGCTTTTATCTTTTGCTTTATGCTCATGAATCAGCTTTTTTTTTTTTACTTTTTAGGATATATGCAGATTTATGAACATAGTTACAGTTGCCTTGTTAGCTCGAACCAGTATGGTCATTCTCCTCTGACCTCTGGCTTAAACAAGGCATTTTCACCCTCAGAACTGCTGCTGACTGGATATTTTTCACTGTTAACCCTAGAGATTGTTGTGCGTGGAAAATCCCAGTAGATCAGCAGTTTCTAAATACTCAGACCAGTCGGTCTGGCACCAACAATAATGCCACGGCAAAGTTACTTAAATCACCCATTTTTCCTATTCTGATGCCCAGCTTGAACTTCAAATCATCTTGACCATGTCTACATGCCTAAATTCAATGAGAGACTGCCATGTGATTGGCTGATTAGATATTTGCATCAACAAGCAGTTGAATATGCATACCTATAATTGTACATATATTCTCTATTAAACCTTGTTGGACCTCAATCTGTAACATTTCTATAATCATATGAAATAATATGAAAGTATTAACACATTTGGCAGTATAGATGAGATCAGCTGATCAGAGCACACATTGATTATATCTTTATCATCATCGTTCTCTTGTTGCTCTTATATTAACAAACAGTTTAATCAGACAGACAGAACTAGCAATAAAACACTGTCAACCTGCCCGACTAAAGCACAGACTGATCACCATAATGGTGACATCAAACCAAACTATTTTAAATAAAACATCAACATCTAAACTAGCCTGCGATACCAGCCTGAAACTCCGCCCACAACATTTTTTGGTCGGGAAGTTCGGTCTGGGCTCTATCTATTGAGGAGTAATTACTGATCAGGCAAAAAATTATCTGAATTGAGTGCAGAGGTTTTTTATTCCTGGTTCGGTTAGATACACCTCATAATCAAAGCCCTACGGAGCGGTCTCAGACTCATATTCTGACTAGAGATGTGAGTATGACGAAGTCAGGCTACATCTAAACCTCTGCTTAATTCTTCAATAAGAACTTTTGTACACATGACAGATATAAATTCAGTCTGGTTTGTAATAAGCGAAGCTGGTAATAGCCTCTATGCACGAACCTCTGATGACGTGTGTCTGAAAGAATCTCAGTCTGCGTCTCTACTTCCGGAAGCGCGTTCTGCAGGCCAAATGTATAGAGACAAAACTTTAATAAAATCTGTTTTTTTAGAAACGGGACAACGATTATAGAAACACTGATTCGCTAGTCGAATTTCGTATCGAAATGAGAGAATACTAACCCTCAAAGTTGTTGATAAAGCTCTGAAATATATAATTTAAATAACTCTTTCACTCTTGTGTGACAGCTAAATGCCTCACAGTGTTGTTAACATAATTCACGTTAACCGCAGGACGTTTTTATAAACAGCAAGTGTAATTTGACACTGATCTCCACCTAACGCAAAACCGGATTCTGACCATAGACTGACGCAGCACCGGATGTAACTGGGCGTGCTGAGACAAACCCGGGAGCGATCGTGCATAGAGGCTATTAGGGCTGGGCGATTTATCTCGTCAGTAAAGCTTGTTCCTTGATTAGCAGTAAATCGCCTTCACCTGCTTTCAGATGGAGCGGCATTTACTGCAAAGAACCGTAGTTAACTTCTAACAATTGACCTTATCGGTGGAGTTACTTAGTAAAATTGGGGTCAGATTAAACTGTGTGAGTTTTATCTTAAGTGTTTTAAAATATGAGACAACAACAGAAATAAAGTGAATAAATAAAGTGTATTTACAAACTTTCACAAGGAACTTAAAACAACACAATAAAACTAGAAAACTTAGGCTGTTAAAAGAATAGAGTCCATTGGTTCCATACCCTAAAACAGTCCCTAAGAGTCCGAGCGTGCTGTAAGTCCCAATGTGTGAGTGTCCACCTGTGTATATACAATCCAATTGTAGTGATAATCCAATGAAAGTGATGAGGTTTGCTGGAATGGAAAGTCCTGCAAAATGCCCTTTACAAGAAACTCCTCAATCCCGCTTTGGTAGTCTTGACAGAGACCTTGTTTGTTTGCCATGCTGCTTCTTTTATGCTGGCTATTTCCTGTTTCCTGTCATGTGATCGCTCCGATGACAGGCAGCCTCAAAATCATTTAAAGACATACACGCATAAAATAGAAAAGAGGAATAAAATGGACTAAAATGACTAAGACAACATGTAAACCTATTAAAACTCTAATATACATAAAATCATCATAATATAAATAGAGTGGTTAAAACATGTGTCATGTGTGACAGCGTCACATAGTCCCCCTCCCCAGCCTGCGGCTACCGGGGAAGGTACTAGTCCCTGAAGGTACTGTCAGCCATTGTCCATGTAGTGGGTATCCTCTTGAATGTGTGGCTTAAAATGTCTTGGTAAACAATTTGATAAAACTAGGCCCTCCGACGTAGGCACTAGTCTGCCGGAGGAATCTATGGGAACACCAGAGAGAGGTGGAATCCAATACCAGCCTAGGTGTCCCTGGGTTGGAGACGTCCTTCCTCCCAGGGTCCTGAAGTACCCAGCTTTCCTGGCATGCCACTCACCCCGGCATTTCCTCTCTCATCCGGCGTAAGGGTCTCTCTTCAGTGCTGATGATCGGTGTGGATGGTGAGGTGGTTTCTTGCCAGGGTTGAAGAAAGCACACTCCTTGGTCTCCACCCCATACGAGTTGCAGTCCTTGACGAACCTCCAGGTGTCACTGCGGATTTCGGGCCACCAGGCCACTTCCAGGATCAGCAGGAGCGTCTTCAGTCGCCCATGATGTCTCTCTACTGTCCTCTGATGGAAGTGTTGTAACGTTTGCTGGATCAGGACTTTGGAAACGACGAGCTGGATCTTCATGTTGTCGTCCCCTTTCTGGATCTGCCGATAGTAAGCCCTGGTGTTCCCGCAATTCGACCCGGTTGGTTGGTTGAGTGGTGGGAGTGATGGTAAGTCCCTGGAGCATGTCGTCCTCACCCTGAGCACTGGTGAGCTGCTCTCTGGAGAAGGGTAGGCTGGTGAAGATAGTGTCCCACTCTGGCCCTGTTGGAGTGAGGGCGCAGCATTTTCCATCCACCGCTCTGTTGTAGGTTTGTGAAGAGGTTGAGGTGGTGGGAATGCTTTTTGGGGAAAGCCAGGGGTCAACGTGGACAGCACTGGGCTGTTGGTCGCAGTGGGAGGAGAGATGGCGGTTCCTGGATCCTTTATTTGTTCCAGCTGTTTCCCCCATTTCTTGTCTCTCCTCTTGAAACACTCGATGACCTCTCTCTCCAGTGTTCCCACGGCACCCTTTATAGATTCTTCCATTTTACCCAATTTTACATCCACAGCCTCTCTAAAATACACTTCACTGATTAAGATTACTTTCAACAGAGTCTTTAAAATCCTTCTCCAATTTTAAAACAATGTTTTTAAGAGCAATCACCTCAGCACGAAGCTGTACACAGTCACAATGATGTAAAAACTGTTCATCATTAAAACCAGCGGATATATTATAAGAAGCAGCATTATCTTGAGTAGTTGTCATCTTAGAACACTCTTCTCAACACAGCGTTAAAAATCTTTATACGATCCCCGTACGGGCCACCATATGTAACAATTGACCTTATCGGTGGAGTTACTTAGTAAAATTGGGGTCAGATTAAACTGTGTGAGTTTTATCTTAAGTGTTTTAAAATATGAGACAACAACAGAAATAAAGTGAATAAATAAAGTGTATTTACAAACTTTCACAAGGAACTTAAAACAACACAATAAAACTAGAAAACTTAGGCTGTTAAAAGAATAGAGTCCATTGGTTCCATACCCTAAAACAGTCCCTAAGAGTCCGAGCGTGCTGTAAGTCCCAATGTGTGAGTGTCCACCGGTGTATATACAATCCAATTGTAGTGATAATCCAATGAAAGTGATGAGGTTTGCTGGAATGGAAAGTCCTGCAAAATGCCCTTTACAAGAAACTCCTCAATCCCGCTTCTATCGTCTTGACAGAGACCTTGTTTGTTTGCCATGCTGCTTCTTTTATGCTGGCTATTTCCTGTTTCCTGTCATGTGATCGCTCCGATGACAGGCAGCCTCAAAATCATTTAAAGACATACACACATAAAATAGAAAAGAGGAATAAAATGGACTAAAATGACTAAGACAACATGTAAACCTATTAAAACTCTAATATACATAAAATCATCATAATATAAATAGAGTGGTTAAAACATGTGTCATGTGTGACAGCGTCACAAACTGACAAGCTGAGCCATATCGCATTAATATCGCTGGACGTATCGCCAGCGATAATGAATGCGATATGGCTCAGCTTGTCAGTTAACAATTGCTCTTCGTACACAGCAAAAACTCAGTGTTCAATTAATATTTCTGGGACTGTATATGAGTCCACACTCAAGAGTGTTAAAGTTAATGAGATAATTAAGTGATTAATTGAGTGATGATTGAGCATTATTGAAGACACCCAAAGCAGAATCACTGAAGGAGAAAATCTAAAATTTGTAAGCCACCGTTATGGCAATCATTGTTTGCTTTAGTTGGGCTCTTGGCCCTTATGTTGTTAAGTTTAGATTTTGTTTGGCTGTCGTATCTGAGTTATAACTGCCAGATAAAGAACAAAAGTTGTCTGCTGCTGTTGGTTGTATTATAATCATCATTTGAAATGTATGTGTGTGATTTAAGCTGTTGGTTACAGCATAACTGAGATTCTGCATAAATATCCAGATTATTTTATGATTATTTTAAAATATCTGGGGAGATATTTTATGATTATTTTACTCAGAGCAGTCAATTTAAAACTAACACAAGAAGCACAGGGACCAAGATAGCTAAGGCATTATAGCGACAACTGAAGCACACATAGTCCACCCTAATGGTGACTTCAAATGACACAAATATCAACCTAGAGGGCCACTGTCCTGCAGGGGACAGTTATCATTGACACATTAAGGCCCTGTTTACACGAAAACACTCCCTTCAGAGTGGAAATCTTAAAGGGTTAGTTCACCCAAAAATGAAAATTAAGTCATTAATTACTCACCCCCATGTTGTTCCAACCCCGTAAGACCTTCGTTCATCTTCGGAACACAAATAAAGATATTTTTGATTAAATCTGAGAGCTGGATCACTCCTTCATAAACTGCCTAAGGGACTGGTTCTTGACAGCCCATAAAGACATTAATTTTTTTTTAAATATTCCATGTGCCTACAGCGGCTCAATTATAAGTTTATCAAGCGACGAGGCTACTTTTTGTGCGAAAAAAACATAAATAATGACTTTATTCGACTATTCCATTACTTCCTTATGGGCGCATGCATCGAGAACTGAGATGACGACGTTCTTCTTCTTCTACTTCTTGTTACCGGCTGCTCACCGCTTAGGAAGTATTACCGCCACCTACCATGTTTAATATACACAGATTTTGTGGCTCAGATAAAGTCCCGTTCTAGTTTATGTCTTTAATTGCTATTGGCTGACATGTGGCATTCCTATGGCCTGCTTGTGGCCCAGATCTGGCAAACAGGAGTGGGCCACCCAAGGGCCGTCATTCATTGCTGCTTGTTGGCCAGATCCGCATCCCACAAGTGCCAGATCTGGGTCTGAAACAATGTTGCTATGTGGGTAAAAAAGTGGCCGGTGAGTGTGTATATATGTCACGGTTTGGGTTTTGTGTCTTGTTCTTGTCTGTCATGTGATCCCCTGTTCTAGTCATGTGATCTTGCCTTGTGTTAATTTTCTGTTGTGTCATGTTTTCATTGGTTGATAGGTTAAATGGTCACAGGTGTCCCTTGTCTCGTCATTAGTCCTGTATGTATTTTAAACTCATGTTTACCCTGTGTCTTGGTCGACTATTGTTTGTTCTGATGGTCTGATTCATGAATCTTGTTTTCTGTTTTCCAGTCTTGGTTTGTGTTCCTGTTTCAGTTTAGAGTTTTCCATGCCTTGTCATGATTTTGTGTAGTGTTTATCTTGTTTTGGAAATAAATTGTGTTTGGGTTCTCACATCAACTTTCTTCAAGTGGACTTAATCGTTACATAATATATATATATATATATATATATATATATATATATATATTGTAAAATAATATTAATAATACAAACTACAAAGTAATTCATACATTTTAAATCAATACAAGATATTTTCAATTAAAAATATAGCATTTTTGTGCCTGCTCAAAAAACTTCAAGGGCCAGATTAATTATTTTTATTTATTATTTGGTAACACTTTATTTCGATAGTCCACTTTAGACATTCTAAAGACATTCTTAACTGTCATTAGAGTATTAGTAGATGGTCTGCTTAATATTTGCTAACGCTTTATTTTGTTGGTCCCTCAACAGACATTCAACTGACTATAAGTAACTTGGCGACTACAAGTAAACTTATTCTCCTAACCCGAACCCTAACACCTAACCATAACCTACCAGTCTACTGACAGTCTACTATAATATACTAATACTCTAATGAGAGTTGGTTGACATGTAGTTGAAAAGTTACTTATAATTAAGTTGAACGTCTAAAGTGACTATCAAAATAAAGTGTAACCTATTATTTATGTTTTCCCCTTTTTAGCTCAATGCTGTTGCATCAGCCACAATTTCAAAAAGCTAAATGAACTTGACATGTAACTCAAAACTTTTCTGTTTTCTTGTATTCGCAGAATGATGGGTGACATTCAGCTTGTTACAGGATCTCATGTCTCCAAGACAACTATGACTCTGGGACGAGCTTCCCAAGCAAAGAGCCCCCGATTTTACCCTCCCACCACGTAATACCCGCATCTGCCAAGGGGGTACCGCACGCCTTGAAGGGAAGGTGAGAGAGAATCTTCAGAACCATCCTGATCCAGACCCTCAACTGATCCTCAGTGTAATGAAGCAGACACTGTGTCTGCCAATGAATTTCATTTAAGACTCCCAACAATAATCTATTTTAGACACTAGCTCTATTTCAAATCCGAATGTGCTGCCTTGCTGTCTGCTGCACGCATAGGCAGCTGGCAGTTGTGAATGGATGACCTTGTTTTTCTAAGAATTTACAGAAATATTTGTCCCTTCTTTTGATATGTCAAGCCTTCATCCTTTGTCCTAAACAGATAGCAAAGAAAGATAAAATGTTATATAAGATTATATGAGTTTTTCTTTTGAAGATTCTAATCAGTCAAACATCTGTGTTTAATTATGTTCTCAGAGTGTGTTGAGGACAGTGCATTTGGACACTTGCAGTCTCAGACTGACACAGCAGGAAGATACTCCAATAATGCGTCTATTAAAGCTGCGTGTGCTGTCTGAGGCCAGAGACAATTGACATTTTAAGAGGATCTGAGAGAGTAAACTTCCAAATTAAAGCATTTTTTAAATGATAAAAATGCTAGGTTCAAAATCAACCTTTGTTTTGATCTTGGTTTTTGGGCCAAAAACTTACTGATAAGCAGAAGCATTCAGAAATTGACAAAAATTCAAGAAAAAGTGTACATGAGAAAAGGTCTAGAGAAAAATAAGAACTCTTTTTAAATTGTTTGAATAAATATTGAATAATTTGCATCTAAGTCCCAAAATAGTCAAGTCAAGTCATTTTCATTTATATAGTGCTTTTAACTATGTAGATCCAAAGCAGCTTTACAGTGATAATAGGAAATTAAAATAATAGATTGTTTTGAAGTTCTACCAATTTAGACACCAATTTAATAGAAAACTCTTAAGTTCTCTCTATGCAAACTTTTAAAACACGAACCTGTGAAAATGCTGATAGCGTGCACAGGCTTATTAAGAGTTAAAGGTTGTGTAGATCAGAATCTTATAAAAACTTTTTACCAAATTTGTTTAAACGTTCTATATATATCAATGCATAATTAAAATCTAAGTACTCTGAAAAAAAGAGTATAAAAATCGAGTGACTCTAGACCGTTTAATCTGCACTAAACGCAGCTCATTATTTCAAACCGGGACGAAACAATGGGACGAAACAATTGGCTTAGGTGACTGTCACTCTCTCGCAACCATGGCAACCACCCTTTTGCCACACAGGACCTGCCCACTTGCGCGTATCCAGATCGTACCTGTTCGCGTGCTTGTTTGAGCTTGAAGATGCAAAACCCGACGCAGGTCCTCTTGTCTAAAAAGTGCTCCTTGCCCTGCACTTCGACTACCCCGTCATCGGCCTCTACTTCCTCGGACCCTAATAGCAAAATCCTCTGCTTCGCCCTCGACCACGGATCTGTCCTCGAGCTGACGATGCGGTACTTGCTGTCTTATACTGTCTATGGGTAACTTACTTGTCTCGGGTGTGTAGTCCTCATCAGAATCAACAATGCTTTCATCAAGCAAACTCTTACATGCAGAACACCATATATATGTAATGAATCTTACACGAAATTCCTCTTCATCACAGTGTAAATGATGGCAATGGAAAAACGTGTATCATGCTGCAACCTGTTTTTAGCTTTGCCTTATAGATAACTAACTAGCTCGTTAGCGAATCAATATTGTAAGCTTTACCAATATCAATATGCTAGCTTGATAGAGAGTAATAAAATACAACTTATTTGTTTATCTTCATAATGATAGTTAGATTTTTTTATTTACATGTGTTTCTGACACGATGTCACTACATGCACTTCTTCCTCACCTCTCCGCTCGTCTGAGGTAAATAATGCGTCTTCAGCTCAGCTGTCGGAGTTGCGCGTTCATGTGTTTTGGGGGCGTGGCTTTGGAAGGAGCCAAGAAGGGAGGGGGTGAAGTGAATGGAAATAATGAGCTGTATTTAAAACAGTCGTGAGAGGTCTACAGACACTCGATTTTTATACTTTCTTTTTCAGAGTACTTAGATTTTAATTATGCATTGATATATACAGAAAGTTTAAAGAAATTTGGAAAAAAAGTTTTTTTTTTCAATTCTGACCTACACAACCTTTAATTCAATAGGTATGTGTGTTTATGTGCGCAGGCATGTAGTCCCTCCCTAAAAAAAATCAACCCTTAACCAACTACTTGTCTCAGCCTTAAAATTTATTTTACAGAATTTTTTGACGTGAACCAGAATTATACCGACAACGATTATCTGTACAGATATAAAGGGAATAGGCCTTCAGAGGGAGGGACAAGTTGACACTTTTGTCGTCGAGTCAAAATCAGATCTGGACACAGCCTGAATCCGGCGAGATAAACAAAGAGACTAATATTAGCGTAGATAGCATTCTTCTTATGATGTAACAATTACATCAGGATTCATGGGAAGTGTTCTGGCTGACCTATTCTATGCAGATTTTGATATTCTTATCAACTGGCTGGAATTTTGAAATCGCAATAGACGCAAAGGACTATAATGCGTTAGGAAGTACTGGGGAGATAAACCATTTAGTGCTTTCTAAGAGCCAATGCAGTGTTGACAGAACCGTGCTAATATGTTCATACTTCCTGGGTCTGGTAAGAACTCGAGCTGCTGTGTTTTGAACCAGCTGTCATTTGATTATTAAGCGTGCAGGGCAACCACCCAGTAGAGCATTATGATAATCTAGCCTTGATGTCATGAACGCATGAACTAACTGTTCATGAATAAAATGACGTAATTTAGATATATTTTAAAGAGTAACTAAACACTAAATTAACTTTTTTTAGTTAATGATCTGTAAGAATGGATCTTTATTAATACCAGTCATTTATTCAAGTAACTTTTTTGACATTTGTTTATAAAGTGTTCAATTTCTACATTATATGGTGTAAAAACGTCTTAGTGCTGTCCTCTTCAGGTTGAACGGTGGCTACTGCAGTTGAATTTTCCTATTGGATGTTCCGCACTTCGTGACGTACGCAGGTTTCAGCTCACCACGCGAGCTACGCCCTTGGCAGTATAAAACCATATTGTGTTGTCAAAACCACTGTAGGGAGTCAGGAATTGGAATTGTGAGTATTGAAAACGATCAGGATAGAGTGTTTTAGCATCTATTTCGTTCCCTATTACGTATTTTAACCCTCGTTCCCTTTTTAAGATTACGAGAATTGACACATAGGGGAAAGCCTTCAGGGTGATGCGTCTAAAGCCTCTATGGAACTAGTCCATTCTTGATTGGTGTTGCGTCATCACGTCACCTGTGACGTCGCATGTGACGGTGATGCAGAAGCTATAAAAGGACACCAGAACATAAGTGTCAGCTTCTGATAGGTCAAAGCAAGTTGTTCTTAGAAGTGTGGCTGAGAGATGCAGCGTCTTGTTCTCTTCTCTGGGAACAAGGATTACAGTTGGAACCCGAGACATCCCCTTTCGAGGGAACTTCGCTGTGTGGAGAATCGACACATTGGGTCACGAAATGCCAATTGCGCCACTCTGAGTGATATACGCCCTGGTGTGAAGGAATCTGGCACACTCAAGACTTGTGAGAGAACTTGTGTAGAGGGCAGATCCAGACTGCAATGTCTTATGGAGGTGTGTGGGGAGGCCCTGTCGGCAGCATCACAGACCTTTTGAAGGAAAAACCCTGCTAGCACAGCTTTAAAGAATGCCATCTCCTCTAGTTGAGTGGGCTCTTATCAGGAGAAGCAAAGGCAGATTCTGCACCTTGTATGCTGAAGGAATGGCATCTACTATCCATCTGCTAATAGTTTGTTTAGAGGCAGGGGAACCCTTCTTAGGTGACCCAAACACATTAACAGCTGGTCCAACTTCCTCCAGCCTGAGGACCTACAGTATGTACATAGGCCTCAAGAGCTCGGACTATGCATAATGGATGTAGCTTAGCTTGATCAACCGACAAATGCAGTGGAGGATGGAAAGCCTGAAGAATTATAGACCGTGCCACACTTGTAAGCACCTTAGCCACATAGCCGGGTCTAGGGTGGAGAATGGCTCTCATTGTGCCAGGAGAAAACTCGGAGGCAAGAGGGAGCAACAGAGAGCGCCTGCAGATCACCGACTATTTTCAGGGAAGTAATAGCGAGCAGGAAAGTTACCTTTAAAGATAAAATTTTCTCAGACACCTCATCTAATGGTTTGAAGGGTGCCAGGGATTACCCTTCAAGAATCACTGCCAAGTCCCACGTGGGGACCCTGGACTGGACAACAGGCCTCATCCTCCTTGCTCCACGAAGGAAACATACTACTTGGGCTACTAGGAGCAAGCTGATCCCGTACCGCCGGACCCTCTCTAGAACCCCTGGGAGCTGAGCGATCCAGGGAAATGAGTACAGACGTCACCTCAGCTATGTCTGCAGCAGTCCCAGAGGAGCTGGATGCCTGAAAGAGAACCAGAGCGGACAGTAAGTGTTCTTGTGAGAGGCGAATAGATCCACTTCCGACTGATCCAACTCCCTTCATATTAAGTCTCCATTCTCTTGACCTCATCTCCTGCCCTCGACAGGATGTCTGCTCCCACATTTTTGTCCTCGGTAATTCATATTTCTCTGACTAAGAGAAGTTTGCCTGGGACCACTGAAGAACCTGATGTGGCAATATGCATAGCCCCCCTGTCGATTTCACACACTGAGACCACCGACGTATTGCCTGTTTGCACTAGAACGTGATTGCATCTGATTTCCGGAATAAAATGTCTGATTGGCAGAATTACTACCAACAACTCCAGGCAATTTGAAAACAAAATCAATTTCCTGTGGGTTCCGCGAAGAAGCAAGCTGTTGATGCCCGATCGAGGAGGGCGGGGGGGATGAGGGGTGTACCACCCTCAGAGGCTCCAGGCCTTTTGTGAGGGAGCACGAGAGGCAACACTCTCCCTCTGCTGCTGAAGGTGTGATGAGCTGGTGGCTGCCTCGTGGGACACGATCTAGGAGGCGGCGGGGGATGAGCTGTTTAAATGTGGCTGATTGTCGTTTCGTCTCCTGAAACCTTTCAACGACAGTGTTGACTGTCGTTGAATTGGCCTATCCGGTTGATATTATACACAAATCTTGAACATGATTTATCATTTACACTATATATTGTTACATTAAGCACCAACACTTTAAAATAATTATATTTGAAACTAGATTTCTTAGTAATTCTGAAAAGATTACTATAAATTACAGCAACACCTCCCCCTTTGCCTTTCAGACAAGGTTCGTGCTTTATAACAGTAATCCTGGGGGGGATAATGCAATTGTTTAGTTTTAGCCAGGTTTCTGTCAAACGCAACATGTCTAGGTTATAGTCTGTAATCACGTCATTAAAAGTGCTTTTGAAGTAAGGGTAATATTCAGCAACCCAAGCTTTATCATTTGCTCATTTGTATTATATCTGTTTTTTATTTATTGAACATCAATACAAATTTTACCCTTGTGGGTTTGGAAATTGTTGTATGACAGACACAGTCTCTATATGATGATGTCTAAGTGAAAGAGTCTCTATGTGATAGTATTTGTCTGACCTTGGTGACGTGAGAAAGCTGGCAGACGGTTGGTTTAGCCAATATGTCTGCTTCCTCTAGTAAATAATCACTCTACAGACAAAGAATCAGTCTCCTTGCTGCAGGCAACAAAATTGGACAATCTCACGCACTGAAAATGTTAGAAACTGTCAGTAGTAGTATTCTGCCTTATATGTTCTAACCGAAGTCGAACGGTGATGGAAAGACTCAAGAAGAAGTGACAACATGTAGAATGCAACAGGACGTTTCTGAATTGGTTAATTGATGAATTTAAGTAGTTGATTTAACTATCTTCAAGCCATCGATTTGCATGTTCTGTCATTATAATCTATAAATCAGTTTACAGGTGCTTATGTGGGAACTATTGTAAAATGCCTACAGAGCCAGAGAATATACGCTGTATGGACATAGAACAGATAGTTTAGTTTAATTACGTTTATAACTTATGCTGTCATCTTGCTTTTATGACATGTGGCTATTCCATTTGTGCCAGTTGTCAAATCAAATGTATGATTGAACATCCTGGACTGCAGCTTGTTTGTTTTAACGTGTATTCTCTTCAGACCACATGTAACATTTGGCCCACATTGTACAAATCCAGCTGCTACAGCGAAGATACTGAAATGGCGGACACAGGGCTGTGTCTATGCCAATGGTGTCAGGGTTCTGCCCTGGCAGCTTGGTCTGTGTTGTCTTTGTTTTCATGTCTCTAAGTTTGCGTTGTGCTTGAACATATTGCTTTGTCTTTGTGTTGGTGACTGATCTTGCTCTGAGTCCATCTACGGGTGCTGTATTATCTTGTCTGGCTCTTGCTGCACCCATTGTGCTGCACATCTATCTCAGAACACCAGTGAGTTCACCTTGGGTTGGTCTCAGATGGCCACTCTCTCAGCTTGCCTGACATTGTGCTTTGTTCCCTGCTTACCTTTTGGACTGTTATCACCTCCCTCACCCCCAGACATCTCTCGTCATCTCTCATTAAAACCTGTTAACACACATTTTGCGCTTGAGTTCTCTCTCATATATCTGTAACAAATGGGGCAGATCATCACTGGCTGTGGGATGGGCCTCTCCATACAATGACGTCATTGCTCAGGGGAATCTCAAACAGCTCATTTTAGGAGACTGTTTTTGATACATGGGAATTATTTAAAAAAAAATATAATATGTAATATAATATAATATATTTTTTTTTTTCAGGGGGTGGCAGTGGCTCAGTGGTTCATGTAGATTGTCTACAAACCGGATGGTTGGTGGTTCGATCCTCGGTTCCACCTGGCCAAGTGTTGGAGGTGTCCATGAGCAAGACACCCTAACCCCAACTGCTCCCATGAGTGTATGACTGAGTGAATGTGAGGCAAAAATGTAAAGCGCTTTGGTGGCCATTAGGTCTTTGAAAGCGCTATATAAAATGCAGTCCATTTACCAAAAAATGATGATTGAGTGGATTTTTACCATTATAGCCTGGTTGTTCGAGTATTTGTAAAAGTGTATTTTGCATAATAATGTGTCCCCTTTAAAAGCAGCACAATACATACAAGTCTCTTTTACTAATCTAGAAGCTATATTACAAATCTGTCTGTGGTGAGTCAGATTGATGTGGTAGTACTGTCTGTGTATCCATAGTCCTGGCTCATCTGGGTTTCTCATTTTTAATGACAAATTCAACCTCCTGCTGTTATGGAGAGTTATTTCCAAAATACTTCTAACTGGCCATTAGCCAGTAGTTTATAAGTGAAGTGGGGTGTATCTCTCTGTTGCATTTCACCTATCCAAGGCACCCGGGGAGCGATTGGGGGTTCTCTGCCTTGCTCAGGGGAAGTGCAGTTGTGGGTAATGAGAGTAGAATATGGCGCTGTTCATTCATTTCCCACCTACATTTCCAGAATCCGTGATCTTAGGGTTACAAGTCCGACTCTCTAACCTTAGGCCACAACTTCCCCCTAAAGTGCAGTGTATTCAAGCTCAACCTTGTCTCACAGTTGCAGGAAATGTAAGCGACACCCATTTTCGATGCCGCTAGTTCTTTGATGCCGGTTTAGTGACACAGCATTAAAACGGTCAACTTTTGAAAAAAATAAAGAATTCAAAATTTTTGAAGAGCAAACACCACCCACATTTTTTTCTTCAGATTATATAAATAAAATATTGAATTGTCTTTTTAATTTAGTGTAATTTATTACACAGGAATAACAGACATTCCATTTCAGGTCACAAAGCCCTGAGTCTCCAAACTGTGTGCTACCTACAGTGCTTCCATATGGCATGTTTTATGCAAGTATAATTCAGAATTGCTCCTGAAGCGTAAAGTGTTCTTGCAGACACAAGAAAGCCCTAAGCGCAGGTACAGCTGCTGGATTGGAGTGAATTTGCTATGGCTGACAGTGGAAAGTCTGACAGGATCTCCTCTATCTTCATGTATTAGCACTAGCTGAATTCACATACATTTTTACATACACAGACAGTGTCTGTTTTTGCTCTTAGCTGACATTTCTAGACGGAGAATAACACCTGAAAACAACACACATGACCTGGCTTTATTTTTAAGATGCCTTTTTAATGCACTCAACTTAACATCATTGTCAGGTGTTGACTGAGATAGACATTGCATTTAAAATAGCAGCATCTTATGACGCGCTTTCATCAGACGCGCGTTGCCATGGTGATGAGCTGGCCCAAAGTTAACTTCCGTTCTGTTCAGTTATACTGTTTATTGGATAATCCAGGCATTGACTGTATTAGATACTATATTAAAATAGCTTGGGTTTATCCCGAGTATCCCGGTACAGTGTTTCCCATGCACTTACTAGTGGCAGCCCAACTCATTATCAGCGCTGACCGCCACATATTGATTTCCGTGTTTTTTACAATTTAAGGGAAAAGTTGTATCTTGACTGCAGAGTTGCGTGTCACGCATACTCGCAAGCTCTCTCTCTCTCTCTCTTTCTCTCTCTCTCTCTCTCTCTCTCTCTCTCTCTCTCTCTCTCTCACACACAAAGAACACGTTGCTAACAGCGGAGCAGAATGTATCATAACGCTGCACAGATCCATCCAACATCCTGTCATGTGGAGACCCGCCTTAAAAAAAGGTTAGCAAGCATGTAAGAAGCTAATAAGGAGAGATATGTTCACCTAATAAAGCCTCGTCGCAGCGCTCCGCTCGCCACAGTTTTTTAACACTGCGGTAAATCAGACACGTCGGTAGAAAAACATCTTGTCTCCTATTTTGTTCAGACGGTCTGGTCATGTCACATTTCAGTTTGGCCAGGTAACATTTATTTTCTTTGACTGTCAAGAAATACCAGCTACTATGGTTATTTACTTGTTATGGATTGTCTGCGCAAGTTTGCCGAAGTTAAGTTTGGGCCAGTTTTATGCACATGCGCAGTACCGTGTGTTTATGTTGTCACTGCTGAAAGCGTCTATAGTTAACTCTTTGTTTTAAAAGGGCGTTATGTAAAATTCAGAAACGCTTGTTATTCAGTACAACTTTTTAAAAGTGTACAAATATATATCTGTTTGTAGGTTGACATGCTAGGCTATTTGTTTTTTTCTGTTTTCTGCTCAGTGTGGTATCTTGTCTAATATGTGTGGTATCTTGTTTAATTTCACATGAGATGTAGCCTGCGCCGCAACCACTTGTTCATTTTATCGTATTTGAGGAGTGGTTTACGAATGCCCAGAGCCATATTATTGGGTGCTACGAATGTCTATCAAATGCGCCTGTTCGTAGCTCATAGCCAATCGGGTCAATGATACCAGATGACGTATGTAGAGCGACAGAAAATTAGACGAGGAAAAAGACGATGGGTCAGAGATTTCAGGAGATTTAACGTAAAACTTAAAATAATAGCAGAGTCCCAAAAAGATGCCTTGTGTCTTTTACAGGCCTGGTGTGACTGCAGGTTTGGGTAAATGCTCCTGTAATCGAGTCTCAAATAAAGGCCGGGTCTGTTTTTTTAGTTCCGGGTTGTTAATCTTCTAAAATTGTCCGCTTTTTGGCAGCCGCCAAAGCCAATTTTTGTCCCGCCAAAGCCTATTTTGATCGGTGAGTGATGTAGAATAGAGACTGCTGCGCTTGACAGGGCGCATAGCGAGCAGAGAGAGAGAGAGAGAGGAGAGAGCGAAAGAGCGCCCCAACCGTGCGCACACTCTCACGTCTTCAAACTACACCTCGCGCATATTAATCAAATCAATTGATACGATAGTAAAAGGTTTGAAGACCGCAGTTTCACATGGAGCATTTGGAGATTTTTATAGATTATAGACTCAATGAACAACATCTAAATTATAAATACGAGTTTCATATAGACGCCTGTCTCAAATACAAGCCGGTTGCAGTTCAACGATTTCGGAAAAAAAAATCCCGGGCTATTATTTGAAGTTTTACGGGTATGTATTGCATAGGCTGTATCAAAAGTTAATTTTGCGTCCGCTGCCAAGATGGATCCATAGATATAAACAAACTGCTTCGGTGTCACATAGACGTCATTGTCTTGCTGATCCCTCCCTGTTCTGTGATTGGTTCCCTATCTCAGGTGAAAATTTGGTTCATGGTGTCCAGGCTGACTAGCATCGTGAATACAGTCACGCTGCTGCAAGGCAACATGGAGAAACCCAGGCTACATGAGATGGTTATCTTACTTGGAATTAAGATACAGAATTGACCTATGGCTAAGCCATGCCCCCTCCACTCACTCGGACATACACGGCACGGGCGCTATGGCAGCTGTCACATTAGGAGACATTTCACAAGAGGCAATTGGTGATTTTTGGAGACAGAAAAAATATATATCACCTTGAAGTCACCTAAAGTAGATTAACTATGCATTGGAGGGTTATATTAATAATTTTATTGTTGAGAAGGTCGATGAAAAGCTTCAGCTCCAGGCTAAAATGTACAGGTCACAGTGTAAACTTAACCCACACATCATTGCCATCACCGTTTGGTGCTACAGTATTTACATGAATCATTCAACACAACATTGTTAATATTTGCTATCTCGGTTATTTACAGATATATGTTAATGAAGCTAATTGACATAATGTACAACACAGCTAGAAGCTAACGTTAATGTTTTCTAATGTATAACGTTAGACTAACGTTACCTTAGAGATTTAAGAGATAACGTTCAAATACGAATACGTTGTTGACTTAACTTAGATCAGATGTAGACATCCTTGTTTAATTTATCCGCGTTTAGTTGGTGTTGTGGTCTAGCTACCCCATAACGTTATCCCAGAGCAGACACTTATCCCGGTTGAGATGTGGCTTGGGAAAGGGTAAAAAAATACACACCGTCGCCCAGCCTCTCAGAAACCTAGTGTCAGAGTTGCATGTACCCCATGCACACCGTTTGACCATTTTAAACTTAAAATGACAAGAAAAAAAATGAATGAAAACTGACTAACTCCTATGCATTTCAATGGAAGTGGAAGCAGAGAATGTACGAGTGTATTGAGGTTAGCTGCGCACTGTGATTGGCTCATCACGTTTGAGGGCGTGCCTTAGCCATAGGTCAATTAAGATACCTAATGCTGAATTTGCATTAGGTCTACTGGTGGAAAACTGGTGGAAATACTTACTTGGCCATTTCTCTTCTAGGGCTGGTTCACACAAAAAGCTGTTTTGCTTTGAAAAATGGTAAAAAAACGTCAGGCAGTGGGATTGGGGAAAACTTGCAAGGTTTCCTGCAGATACTGACAATGCATGTGCTTGAGATGTGTCTTTTAAAAGTTGAACTTATTTTAACTTGAGTTCCGCGTTTTTAGAACATTGCGTCATGTGCGAGATGCTGCAAAAGACGAGAGACTCAAGCGCAACGGTTTTTCATACAATGAAAAATAAAGTAGCACAGTGGAATGGAAAAATTTGATGTTCTGGTATTGGTTGAGAGCTTATTAATTAAAATATATATATATATATATATATATATATATATATATATATATATATATATATATATATATATATATATATATATATAATAATATATTTTTTTTTTTGCTAATTATTTGTAACGATCACCAGCTGGAGTGCCCTGAGAGTCACCAGAGGGCACTACACATCAGACTGATCACATCACAAAACTACAATTCCCACCATGCTGTTTACCTGGTACTGATTACACTTTCACCTGCAGCTCATCCACACTCACCTGCTTCTCATTCAGACACTCCATATAAACCATACTCAAACAAACACTGAAACATTTGACCATTGCGAAGTATTACATTGCCACTGCCTGTAATTTCTGAGCATATTCTTCCATTCCTTTGATCTGTTTTTTGACCTTGGATTGTTTTCTCATTTCGTTTGCTGCCTGCCCTGAGCTTCTGCCTGTGACCTGACTACTCTATGTTAGGGCTGTAGTCAAGACCACCTTTGTCGAGTCCAAGACAAGTCCAAGACCAGGACTAGTAGAATCCAAGTCAAGACCGAGTCCAATGAGGTTCAGAGTCCAAGTCAAGGCCGAGTCCAAAAAGGTTCGAGTCCGAGTCAAGACCGAGTCCAGGACAGGAAAAATGTCTTCAGGGCCTGAATTTCGTTTTTGCCAAAGAAAATTATTAAATTTATCTTGCCTAAATGTTTGTGCTCGTTGCATTTTTTACAATGGGGTAATGTTGTGGGTAATGTACATTTTTTACAATGGGGTAATAATTTACACAACACAAGGCTTGATTTAAATTGTTCAATTAAATTGAAAAAAAGTTGCACAAATAAATACAATAGAATAAAGATATAAATAAAGACAAGTAAAGAGAAAAGTTTTTGAATAGGTCCAGCACTAGTAGCCTATTCATCGACAGAAACTGAATAAAGTAATCAAATGGAAAATTACACTGGATAGTATTTTAGTCCTAAATAAATTAAACACATAGGCTATCAATCCTGATTCCTTTAACTTAAAGCTCTCTTTTGTTGTTTTGACGACAAAATGAATGACCGAAACATATGGTTGCCGTTCCTTTAAGAACAAGTGCACGAATTCTGTGTTCACTATACTGGCATGCGTTTTGTGCTTATTAAAGACAAAACCGATGTTTAGAGTATACTCACAAAGACCGAAATTGACACAGTTTTGAGTGATAAAGCAATATAACTAATCCGTGAAAAATAACTTTTCTTACTGGCCAGCTGTTCTTGAGGCGGATTTTCTATGAATGTGCACAGAAATCATCCCAGAGAGCGCGCGAGCACTGATTAGTTTAAAATCGCTTGAATGTTTAAACTGGTAAGACTTAAAAAGACGTGCAAATGGTAAACTTTATTCACGATGCACTGCTGGCCCGATTGTGCAAGTGAATATTCCGTCATGTCCCGACTCCTGAACGTGAGTGTGTATTATCGCGGCAGCGCTTGATGCTTGGCTTCCACAACACATGAGAAGAAGAGAAGACGCGGCACCGCTCGAACACTCACGCTGTTTGTGAAATTGCGCCTGGCAGATAGTTATTAAAAGAATTATTTGATTTTAGAATCTGTGTGAATTACGATTGTGGGTCGGGAATATCCCGCATTATAAATAGGAGACCTGCGGGAATGATTAGAATTGTGCGCAACACCCAGTAACTATAGTAACAGCACGAGAAGACGCGCTCTGTTGTAGTGAGCACTTGGTCGGTTAATTTTGGCATTTTCTAAGTTAACGTTACCCTGATAGGCTAGTAATAAATGAACACACATACAAAATGTTGGACTCGGTCGAGAGCCAGAGCCATATTTGGCAAGACCAGTGGCCGAGACCAGAGACAAGTTCGAATCCGAATACCAGCGAGTCCGAGACAAGTCCGAGTCCATAGAAAAACGGTCTCAAATTGAACTTGAGTCCAAGACCGGACTCGAGTACTACAGCCCTGCTCTATGTGTTTATGATGTTCTTTCATGTCGAAGTACAACTCACGTAAAGTTGATAATTCCACAAATGACTGCAATTGATTTCGAACAGGAGATGGCGACAAAGAGTAAAAACTGCGGCTTTAAGTAACCTCTGTATCTGGACAACCAATCGGATTTCTGTTTCCTGCATAATATTTAAATTAGATCTGTGGCACGAACACCAGATAAAGAGTAAATTTGATACCAATTAAACAATTGTTTTCACTCACTTTACTTTCCTATGCAATCTCCAGTCTTAGATCAAATTAAGTTGTTTGAACGAAGGAATACGGAGTTAATCATACAAAAATAACTGGATTGATGATGTTAAATGTGTAACATAATCGATCAACATCCGGATACAGGTCGGATGTTAATGCCAAGTGTAAACGCAGCCTTAGTTTCAGTTTTCGTTTACAAAAATAACCTTGCATAGAACACAAGAAAGGCTCTCGGAAGCGTGCGTTAATGTCATATTCTTTTGATCTTTCTTGCAAAAACATCCCAAGTCCTTCACATAAAACTCAGTATGCAGGTTATCATAAACAACCTGTCTATGAACCCATTTTAAAAGTTTTATTACAAGTTTGTTACACATTGGCAATAAAAAGTGATTAATACATGAAAATTGTCACGCATAGCCCCTTTAACATATGAAGGAAATATTTGTTATATTAAAAGGTTGACACTCTGAAGTTGTGGGTTGTCAGTATGTTGTGGTCTGTTCTATTCGTTCTGTGAGCAGAAACAGCAGAAACAGGGATTAAAATACCTTTGTCTTGTGACTCCTAGTTTCCTGTTGTACTGCTGTTTTCTTCGGGGCACTGAGAGGTGAAGTCAAGCATCAACAGTTAGGCATGGTGGAGGTATTAGAAGATTATTATTATTATTATTATTTACACCCCCTTGTTTAGATAATGTCCAATCAAAACTATTTGGCACATTTATGGTAAACTAAACTACAATTTAATGTAATTTCTATTGACACTTGCATACAATGTTTTTAAATATATTTGTAATTACACGTTTGTAATGAAGTTGCAATTAAGTATATGTATAACTTTAAACTTAAATGAGGTTTGGACAATTTATATACACTTTGTATTCAGTCGTGTCTTGAGTTTGTGTGTTCACGTTAAGAGTTTGTTTTTGTTTTCAAGGCAGGACATAAGGTTCTAGAATGTCACACATCTATTTATCAGGTGGGGTTGAAGGTAAAGTTTACATGGGTTCCAGCACATGTAGGGATTAAAGGAAAGGAAATGATAGATGGTTTGGCAAAGCAAGCCTAAAAGGGAATTTGAAATATCAATTTCAAGTCAGCAGAAGCTAAGGCCCAAATCTGGATGAAAATTATGGAAAAATGGCAGACATTGGGATGTAGAGAAGAAAAGGGCCTACATTTATACAGCATCCAACAAAGGGTTGGGACAGGGAAGATCACCTAGAAGGAAACAAAAGGAAGAAGTATTTTTTTATTATACTAAGGGTTGGACATTGTGGGATAAAAAAGAACTTCTATGTTAGACATCTTTCAGGAAGGTGTGCATTTTGCAGTAGTATTGAATATTTTTTAACATGTGGTGTTTGAATTTCAAATATATGAGATGGAAAGGATAAAGATAAGCCGCAAGAAGATTGGGGGTTCAAGGGAATTCTGGAAAACTACTGGGAAAACCATTAAATGACATAAGTACACATTTATTGAGCTTCCTAAAGGACACGGGTCTGGCAGATAGGATATAATTATATATCTGAAAGATATGAGGAACACCTGTTCAATTTCTCATTAATGCAATTATCTAATCAATCAATCACATGGCAGTTGCTTCAATGCATTTAGAGGTGTGGTCCTGGTCAAGACCATCTCCTGAACTCCAATCTGAATGTCAGAATGGGAAAGAAAGGTGATTTAAGCAATTTTGAGCGTGGCATGGTTGTTGGTGCCAGACGGGCCGGTCTGAGTATTTCACAATCTGCTCAGTTACTGGGATTTTCATGCACAACCATTTCTAGGGTTTACAAAGAATGGTGTGAAAAGGGAAAAACATCCAGTATGCGGCAGTCCTGTGGGCGAAAGTGCCTTTTTGATGCTAGAGGTCAGAGGAGAATGGGCCGACAGTTTCAAGCTGATAGAAGAGCAACTTTGACTGAAATGACCACGGTTATTTTCATAAGCGAAAACTGAATCTAAAAAAACATGTAAAATTAGAAATTTCAACATAAGTGAAAAACTGAAACTAAATGACACTAATAACAGTTACTGAAAAATTTACCTGAATAAAATAATAATTAGCAAACATAATCCCTTTCGTAATTAATAAGCTTTCACCCTGTACCGGAAAATTCCATTTTAGTTCTGTCATGATCTGTCTCCTACCGGTTTGTCATCATGATTTCTGATTGCTTTAGTCTTCTGTTGAGGTGTTTATTGTTCATTTAGTCTTAATAGCTCCCTTTGTTCTGCGTGTATATAAGCCCTTATTTTCAGTTAGCTCCTTTTCTGGTATTAGTCATGTTTAGTTTAGTGGGTGAATTTAAAGAAAGTTTTCTTTGGATTTCTCCCTTCGTCTTGCGCTTCGAATCTACACCACAGCGTGACAGGATTACACTATGTTCTAAATGTTTTTGGAGTACTTTGGAAACAATTGGTCCAAGTAGTAGGCATATTTACTGGGTAAACTTTTTGCATGCTTGCACATGCTTGTACCTCTATTTGTTAGATTTATTGTGAAGGTTCAGGGGCACCATGTGCAGAGAAGTTTCTCAGGTTCTCATGAGACAAGAGAACATGTTACAGTGATCTAACACAGTGACCTAGTCTCACAGAGACAGACTTTTAGTCTGCAGTGTATTCTGTCGAAGAACCACCTAATTAAACAGGAAATGACTGTCTGAGTGACATGCAAAGTGATCAACCACAGTGTGTGTAATTTACAATAGGGGTTCGTTTATCGGGAATGAATTATATAACTGTAATCAAGATAAAAATCTAATTGTAGAATGTGCTTTTGGCAAGTTCCTCATATTTTACAATATGCATCAGCAGTACAAACAGCTTGTGGCAACCTGTGGCTATGTTGTTTCAGATCACTGACCACACACAGACACAGGGACAAAGGCCATTATAAACTAAAGTACAAGTTTTGGAGTGTAAAGGAAGACATGCTCTAAAACACTTCATAGAATGTCAGCACGATCCAGCAGGAATCTAACCAGGAAAGAGAATCCTCAATAAAACTGTCAGACACCTCTCTCACAGGGACACAGGAGCACATATCTCCTTTCTAATGGCTGGAAAGAGCTACAGTGGCATCGGTATATCATGAGTTAGCCTTATTTTAGTAGCCTTATTTTACCCATATTGTATAGAAGCAACCTCTGACATTCAATATCAGTCATTATGCTGGAAGTTTTTTGGAGTGACGTCTATTATAAAAAAAAAACTGGTTCGGTTTTGTTGATTTTGTTACATTAGTTGCTTAGAGGCTGACCCAAGTCAAAAGGGCACACTCCTAAGTGTCTAAATTATGCTTGTCTTTAGATATGGGGTTAGATATTGGGTTTCACATGTTTATAATCCAGCATGCATTAATTGTACATGTGATTGCTTAAAACAGCACACCTATCCTGAAAATAGTAGATGATGTGAAAATCATTCATGTCTTTGGGGTAACATACAGTACAAGAAGAATTACTTGTTAAAGTTAAATACTTCAAGTTATTGGTTTATCTCTAACCTGTATGAGCAATAGGAAAAGCAATGATGATTTTCTCTCTCTCTCTTTCTTTGTGACTTAATGAAAAATCGTACAGAACAGGAGCTTATTGAAAGCAGACGTGGTAAAATTTCACTTTCATAAAATTAGTGCTTTTCCTGTTACTTTTTTCTCTCTCAATACGCTGGGTGCGTCTCGATCAGCCCCTAGTCTCAATTTCAAATTCCTTCCAGTGCACTGAAAAGATTGCTCTCTAAAAAGTCTCATAATGCACTATGAAAACACGGGAGCATTCATGCTCAGTAAATGTTCCCTGACCGGAAATTCTGTAGCACAAATCCTAAATCATATATGTATGGATACTGAAATTTCTGGAACGGGTTCAATACAAATTTTCTGCATTATCGATACACTGATATATCCCACTACTCCCAGAAGTTCAGTGAATCTCCCAGAAATCAAGTGAGCGAGAGGGAAACACTGGCTGTCTCTAAAATCGTATAGTCTCTTGAGTACTTATTTTGAAAAAGTAATTACTTCATGACCGCTAAAGTACGTTTTGTATTTCATGAGTGTGTGTATTATTGTAATCTGGACATCCTATATTTGCCATGCTGTCATTGTCATGTGACCTACCTTACATCGCTTCAATTTTAAGACAATTTTAATGTACAGTTTAATGAATAAAAACAAGAGTTTTGGGCAAGAGAGCAGAACTTGTGCTGAACTAAAGTGGTTGACAGCTCCAGTGATTATAAAGGGAGCTTTCTTTGATTACTTTGTGTAAATAATTGGTAACACTTTATTTTGATAGTCCACTTTAGACATTCAATTAACTAAGTAACTTTGCCACTACATGTCAACTAACTATCATTAGAGTATTAGTAGACTGTCAGCTTAATATCTGCTAACACTTTATTTTGTTGGTCTCCCAACAGACATTCAACTGACTATAAGTAACTTAGCAACAAGTCAACTTGTTCTCCTAACCCGAACCCTAACACCTAACCCTAACCTAACAGTCTACTGACAGTCTACTATAGCCTACTAATACTCTAATGAGAGTTAGTTGACATGTAGTTGAAAAGTTACTTATAGTTAGTAGAATGTCTAAAGTGACTATCGAAATAAAGTGTAACCCAATAGTTTAATAACTATTGGGATAACAGTTGTTTTTCATGATACTAAAAGGAACAATGTGAAATTGACTGTTCAGTTGATCGATTTTGTGACGTCACTACCCCTGAAACCTTGAATATCAAAGCAATAATTTATCATAGATCAGGCTTTTAAATGAACATGGTTACTAATGTTTTGAAGTATTATGTTCACATTCATCTTTTACTAAATGTGCAGTGTTGGGGAAGCTACTCTGAAACTGTAGTTTGACAAGCTACAAGCTACTGGTAAGTTAAAGTAGTTTAACTACAGTCAAGCTACCCGTTTAGAAAAGTAGTTAGCTACACTACAAGTTACTATCAAAAAGTAGCTAGCTACATTGAAACTATTTTTGCTTTTTGAACAACTTATATTATAAATAACTGAATAAGTGTCTGAGGGATGTTTTAAGTAAAATATTTAGTGTTTAAAACAAGGCAATGCAATTACGATTTTAAAGAGTATTGTTTTATTACGACACGACACTAAAATATCTCAGACTATTTGTCAAAAGTGCAACAAATAGCCTACAACATTGCAAGAATGAAATATAGACTACATCCAACGTAAATTGCATGTAGAACATTTCTCAAAAATACTGATTGAACTTGGACAAGTAAGGCCATGGGTAATTAACGTTAGTTGTTTCTCCATCCTCCAAATCTGCCGCCACGTCTTGCTATATAATCATAATATGGGTGCGTCAACCCACTTCTGTACGTCAGTGAACCGTTAGCCGCAAGATGCGTGATTAAACAACGGGTGGCGGTAATGGCAAAAAATGAGTTGTAATCTAACAAGAAAAATATCCTTGCATCGCGCTGATTCGCGCAGGCTCGACAATGTAGCAATGTAGCTTTTGCTCGCGCTACAAAAAGTAGTTAGCTACTGGAAAAGCTACACTGTTTAAAAAGCAACTGAGCTACTGCCAAGCTACTGAAAAATGTAGTTAAGTTAGTAGCTACGCTACTTGTAGTTAACTACTTCCCAACACTGTAAATGTGTCTGTGAACCTTGCGTCCAGTTGTCACATTCATAATTACACCCTACTGATCAGGCACTTTTGCCAAACCTAATGCTTACTAATGCTTAATATTAGGCACACTCCTGGCACAAAGAAGGGATTTTCACACAATGCTCAACCTGGGTTCTGATTGTTCTAAACCTCCTTTAACCCAGGTAGAGAAAAGTTTCACATTTGTAATGGACGTTAGCACCGCGTTTTAGCTATAGAGTAAAGAACTTCTGCTTCTGTGCAGGGTTAGCATCCACATTGCAATGTCAAACACATACAGTGTGAAACAAATGTTACAGCTAGGTGTGTAGAAACTGACAGCCAAATTTGCATGCTTTGAACACAGAAAAATATCTCACTGTATTTAAAAAGTTAGAGGGGAAAATGTCAAATGGGTACCAAAAACACATCAGTTGGAGTGAAGAAAAACTTAACAGCAGTCGGCAATAAATGAGGATGCGCAATGTTTGCCTCTTTATGCAAAAAGATTTGTTGGGTTTATCCAAGCAATGACACTGACAGCAAATATGAACGTAAACCCAAGCTTTTGGAATGTACAGTGTGAAACATCAGAGTATGAATACCCAGGATTAATTGTTGAGTATGAACAGAATGAAATGTGAAGCAAGATGGATAACGTCTCAGGTTACAACTGTAACCTTAGTTCCCTAAGTAGGGGTGTGTCATTGACGCTTTGGGAACGCCCTGCCGTGATTGTGTCTGAAGCTCATTGTGTCAACTAGTCCAATGGCGAGAGTGAATGTCACAGGCGGGTGACGTCATGACCAGGAAAGGATAAAAGCACATCCGGTTTAGAACTGCGCTAGCTTCAAAAAAGGCTGAAGCAAGTCGATCACATGAATGTAGGAAGTATTGCAAAGTGATGTGGCCTTTTTTCGGGTGCCGCAAAGCTGATCAGACTTTCTCCACTGGGCAGATCTGTGGATATAAGTATCCAGTGCTCTGACTGGACAGATGAGGTTCAGTTTCTCCTTGAAGGGAGGAGGACAGAATGCCTGCAAGACAAAAGGCTGCTGTACATTGGTTGGAACCCTTTAGATACCTAGGATAGAGGGGCGCACAGTTTTGAGGGTCAGAATTTTTTTCTGAAAAAGACTTGAGAGGCTCAAAAGGAGCGGCAGATAGACTTTCTAGAACAAGAGCCAGATCCCAAGCTGGATACGGGTGCCACGAAGGAAACATATAATGAGAGGATCTCTTCCAATAGACCCCTTTTCAGTTGGTAAACATGGTGACTTTTTTTGTGGGCAGAGCTTAGGTGGAGGCAAAACGATCCCTCTGGCCGCTTCACTAACGCTCAGTTCGCAAGTATTGTTAGCTTGTTTTTTCAACAATGTATGGAGAAAATCCGATTTTATCTCAATGTGTAAGGTCACTCAGTGTCCAGGACCGCGATTGTTATTTCCAAAAGTTATCTTTAACAGATGGAACCAGATTGGCCGACCTGTTGCCGCCTACACACTCACTCAATGCATGGATGATCTGACAGGATTAACGTTACGATTACCTCGGTTGAGTGGCCTGACTTCTACACCTACCTTATAGCGAAACCAATCGTAAAGAGAAAGTTAGGGCATATAATTCTTTAGATGCCTATAGGGTTTTAGACAAGGTCTCATATGAGCTCTGAAGTTTAGAATTGTCTCTACAACCTCTGTTGAGAATACCAGCATCTATGAGTTGAGCCCCCTCAGAGGCCAGACCCACAGGTTGAATGATAATAGGTTAGAGAACCACACTCGACTTGGCCAGTATTGAGCTACTATTAGAACCTTCACTCCTTCCTGGCAGAACTTCTCCAGATCTCCTGGAAGCAGAGAGATTGGAGGAAATGAATACAGACGTAGCCTCGGCCACGTCAGGCACCATTGAGTCCGGACCCAGTGGGGCTGGATGCATGAGAGAAAACCAAAGTGGATGGTGCGTCATGTTCTGAGATGCGAAGCCTGTGCCTGGCCATAAACTCCCAAACGTGCTCCACCACCTTTGTGAGGAGCCTCCATTCCCGGGTCTTGACAGGATGTCTGCTCCTATAATCTGATGTCACGGAATATAATTCCCTTCATGTAAATAACTTCATTAGGTGTGTCCTAGGATGCCTTTTTTATTGAAGAAATTCCCATGTATTCTGCCACATGTGTTGCCCGCTTTTCTTTACTGTCTGCTCAATTTTTGCCAAACACAAAAGAATATATTTTTAAGAATATGGGTAACAAAACAGTTAACTTCCATATGGAAAAGAAAATACTTCATAATTCATACTGGAACAACTTGAAGGGTAAATTATTACAGAATTGTATTTTTTTATCTGTATTCTTTTCTATCCCTTTAATTATAAGATCAGAAGGATTAAGAACCTCAACATCA
Source organism: Hybognathus amarus (assembly GCA_030378365.1). Taxonomy (NCBI): domain Eukaryota; kingdom Metazoa; phylum Chordata; class Actinopteri; order Cypriniformes; family Leuciscidae; genus Hybognathus; species Hybognathus amarus. The sequence goes on from JAQIUQ010000225.1 coordinate 424,410, forward strand.
GTATGTTCAAACACACAGTACATGATAATACATTCATCTAAAAATCCTTGTGTTCAGGTATAAAACCATGTTTTACATGTATATTAAACAAGCTTTTTTAATGAAACAGGCATTTTGGTAATATTTCTAAAGGACATTCTGGACAATATACATATATATAGGGAAGCGGTTTGAGCTGTGTTTAACAGAGAAGAGCTGAGCATATGTTAATGATATCAGAGTGTTTGAGGGCTCAGGGAGCCTCTAGATTGATTGTACTGCAGTATTTCAGGTGCGTGACCTCGCCAGGTTTTAACAGCGAAGGTGAAGCCAGGAAAAAGTGATAACAGGAAAGAGAGAGAGGGGAGAAACATGAGGTTGAGTTTACTGTCAAACAACAGCCTGATGTTTCGGCCCACTACCCAGTGGAATGTGAGCAGTGTGTATCAGTTTACTGTATAAACCATGACCTGAGGGCCGTTCATAGTGACAGTATGCCACCCGTTTGACCCATGAGAGTTATTTACAGTGCTTGAAAGGGAGCACTGCATTAAAATTCATCTCTATTATTTCAACTTAAAACATTCAATGTAGTTTTTTCTTTGTACTGTTGTTCTTATCAAAGCTCATTGGTCATGCTCAATCCCACTTAACCCCACCAATCCAGAAATGTCTTTGTTTTTATCAGTTAACACTATAATAATATGATTTACCTTGATATAATTAACTTATAGAAGAAAGAATCTGACTCACTTAGTAGCGTCTTTGCTCAATTAGAAACATGCATGCTCTATTGAAACCCCTTTTTTGTAGATTAAACTGAAAGAAGCTCCTCAAGACTTATGTTGCATTTATGTCAAGTTGGAACTACTGTGCATGATTATGTACTGACAACAGATTGTACTCTAGAGACTAATAATCAGTATACTTCAAGTGTGTTAATGATTAGTTAACTAGTTGAAACAATTTTGTACTGAGTATATTTTAGTTGTAATTAACAACTTCAAGTATATTTAGAATACTTTAAGTATATGCCTGTGTAGAGACTAATTACATGCTTGATTATTTATTTATGTGACACGTACATTACAAATTAATTACGTGTGTCTTCAAAAATACAAGCAATATACCATAAATGTATTTATATTTATATTTATTTATACTATTGTATACTATAATGTATTTTAAAAACTGTATATCTCCAGCACACAGTTAAAATATACCTAAAAATATATTTTAATAAAGTGCAATTAAATACACTTTTAAAAAATAAACAAAATTTTCACTTCAAGTACATTTTTCTAAAGTATATTTTTCTAAACTATTCTAAAGTACAATTATTTTAAAGTGTGTTAAAATATGTATTGTGAAAATAGGTAAAAGCATGACGCTAATATACTTTTATTATATTTAAAGATAGTAAAAGTTTTGTTAGTATATTTGCAATGTACTATTGAAAAAGGAAATATATTTCAAATGCAATGTAGTATAATTTTTGTTCACTAGGGCTAGTTCAAGCGAGCAAAAGTTTAAGTAAATGCAAGTCTAGTTTGTTCTCATAATAGTCAGATTACACTTCATTCATAAAGTCCTTTCAGAGTGTGTGGCATGTGTGCATTACTGAATGGATAACTCAGAATACACTAAATTGAGCATATATTAACTTGTTTATAGAATGTGGTTAGAAGCTATGTAAGCATGTGCTATGTAAAGTTTTGGCTCTATATCATCAACAGCAGGTCATTAGTGAATATTTGTCTGAGGCCCCATAATGAGAGCCAGGTGGAACATCCCCAGTGCTGATTCCAGATCAGCCAGAGAGCCTCAGAACTCTACATGTTCCATCGGTCTGCACTCTTATTTAGGAAATCAACATCTCAGACTCTAGAATTTGTCGTCGTTGTTTCAATTGAGCGGCTGTCATCATGTTTAGATTACAAAAGCAACTCTACATTGTGTCTCAGTTTGGCATCTAGATGAGAAATCGTGTGAGACGCCTCAGTGCATGTCTGTGAGAGTGTGATGTTCCCTGGAATGAGTTCTGGGCAGCAGTCTAAAGGAATCATTAAAAGATGAGTGCAGTTTGATTGCTAGCATAACAAACAATATTGATGTATTAAAACAAGCTGGGTATGTGGTTTTGTCTCATGCTGTTGCTGTTCTTTGTAAAATTACACATGCAGTGCCCCAAAACCAAAATAAAGAGTGCTCCTGTCATTTCATTAGCCGCTGTGCCTCTACTCATATTCCAAGGGTGTATTTAGTAATGTTTTCAGTCAAGCATCACTATTAATTCGCTTTACAGCAAATTACAGCAAAAATGTTATACTTAGGTTTTATGATTTGAACAAATTTCTAACCCTAAATAATAAACTTCAGCAACTCTTCCTGCACTGTTATCATAAATAATATCTCAAATCATGCAGTTTGTTGAAAGGTTTTCTAAAATGTCCCAGAGTCATCTAGAGACCAGAATATCATGGAGACTTCGGCTTAGATACTTTCACTAAACAATCCCAGAACACTTCATAATCTCATGGCAATTCATGACTCTTTCCCCTGGTTTGGTCCCGGACTAAAATGCGTAACCCAATCTCATTTCCCATGTTTCTCAGGTTAATTAAGAAACAACGCATTCTCATCCTTTAGCGTCATATGTGACGCTATATGCAAAAACGGCACTATACTACGCACATGGCACCCGTTATCGTTAATATAACATGCGCTGTGATGGTTAGGTTTACAGTGTGCAGGTTAGGGTAGGGTAGGGTCAGGGTACAGGTAGCTCTCATGTACGCTAAAGGATTTATGACGCCTTGGGTTCGCGTGTTATTAAGGATAAAGGGTGCCATGTGCGTAGTATAGCGCCGTTTTTGCATATAGCGTCACATATGACGCTAAAGGATGAGATCGAGGCTCTCAAGAACTTAGCAATGCTCTGTTGACCAAAAGCATTGTTATCCAACCATAATCGCTTAATCGCAGCTTCATCTTTATTAACATAGTTCAACAATTTGGTGTTCCTCAAACAGTGTTTCTGTTGTCCATGTAAATTAGCTTAAGCAATATGACTTTAATTCAATATATTGATTAGTTAGCAGACAATATTGGCTCACCACCTATGTGACGACATTAAAAACTTGCGGTGGCTCAGAAAACGACAGTCTCCAATAATGCATTGTACTATGGTGGCGAAGCATGCATCTCACCTGGAAACCCTGGAAACTACTAAAGAGCATACTAGTAACCACATAGCAATGCCTAGTAGTAACCCTAGGGGTGGGGTTTTCAAAAAGCAACATTAACCAAATAATGCTGCAAGTTTCATTGCAACTAACAGAGTTCATCGACTCTGTGTTTCCTGTACTACAGCTCTCGACCTGTGGATAGAAGCATAGTTTCTTGTTAGTATGATGTGGATTTAAAGAGGCTGCATGCGTTTTCCTGAAATTTAAACTCACGACTGACACCATGTGGCCCAAAAACAGAACTGCTCTTCCTTTCAGCTCGCAGCGCGCGCTCGTACGTGCACACGTCATCCGCTACATGGAGGTCAACATTATGTTTACAGAGGTAAGGACAGTCAAATACATATATTGTTTGAGATAAGTGTTCTGCTTGCAACTCGAGATGTAGGCTACTTGCTGACTAGCGGTGGTGGCAGAGTGATCTGAAACGTTTAACATGAACGCGCTTGACGTCACATCCGCAGACAGCACGGGAAAAGTCCGACCTGACAGAAAATAGGAAAAATAGGATACAGGCTTATAGGTGCACCCACTGTGAGCGGATAAGGTGTCAGTATGCTTATCAGGAGATGTTTGAGTCATAAATGGTAAAATAAAAAGGCTATTGTTACGTTTATTTTGAGGAAAAAGTTGCATATAGCCTCTTTAAATAGATTATGCTCTTGGGCAAAAAAAAAAAAAAAAGATAGCATGTAGTACAAAATAAGAATTTCAAATTAAAAAGAAAAGCACTGTTTTTGAAGAGCTTGCATGTGCTCTACCTTGGGGAAACCCCAGAATATGAAATAAAGAGGGAACCAGTGATGGAATAAAACATACTGTATACAGTAAATAAAGTAAAACAAGTAGTCTCATGCCATTTTAATTATCTACAACAAAAATCTTACGTCATTTGAATCTCAAACTGATTAATTAGTTTGCTGTATTTATCCACCTATGTGATACAATTAATTCAGTGTTTTTGAAAAAGTTGCCAGCCACCAACAACATTTTTTATTATTTTCACAAAGATTTCATGACCCCCAGAATATTTTGTTTTATAATTTATGTTTTATATCTGAATATTCAATATTTCAAAAGAAAGAACAGAGCATCTGCTTTTAAATCTCTGTAATTTTCTTTAAGGGTTGGTTTATGATAGGGTAGATTGATGATGCAGTGAATAAGCGGAATAAGAATAAGAATCACAGAACTTACTGTCATGCTGATGGATCTAATAATGTTTATGGAGGAGTGAATACATTCATGTTTTTTAACATTACTTGTAGTATGAAGCAGGGCGCGATTGCTAATGATAGACAGATATCAGCGCCACACGCGAGTCCCGCAGAGATAAAGGAATAAGGACATTTTGAGGTAACGCAGCGCTGTTTCACTTGGTCTAATGTTACACTATCATACTAAACAGCATTTGAGTGTGTTGAAAGTTATAATTTTATTCTATGTGTGTGTTTGTTGGTTATATGAGACTAGCAATAAGCTAGATCAACAATAGAAAAACATACTGATGATATTCTAACATTTCATCATGTTAAAGGTTTAGTTCACCCAAAAATGAAAATTAAGTCATTAATTACTCACCACCATGCTGTACCAACCCCGTAAGACCTTCGTTCATCTTCGGAACACAAATGAAGATATTTTTGATTAAATTTGAGAGCTGGATCACTCATCCATAGGCTTCCTAAGGGACTGGCTCTTGACGGCCCATAAAGACATTAAAGAAAATGTTTAAATATTCCATGTGTCTACAGCGGCTCAATTATAAGTTTATCTAGAGCGACGAGACTACTTTTGTGCAAAAAAAAAAAAAAACATTAATAACGACTTTATTCGACTATTCCATTACTTGCTTGTGGGCCTTGAGACGAGAGCTGAAGAGATTTCCAGAACGCATGCGCGAGAACTGAGATGAGGACGTACAACTACTTCTTGTTACCGGCTGCTCACCGCTTCAGAGTGTTACCGTATAAGATGATGTGCTGATATAGCTGAAAGCGCAAAACTTTCTGTTTACAAGCAAGAGGAAGATGCGAGCTGTACATACGCTTTTCAATTACCGTATTTTCCGCACTATAAGGTGCACTTAAAAGCCTTTAATCTTCTCAAAAAATGACAGGAGCGCCTTATATATGGATCATCATCTTATACGGTAGATGGGGGTAATTCTCCTAAGCGGTGAGCAGCCGGTAACAAGAAGTAGTCGAAGAAGGATGTCCTCATCTCAGTTCTGGAAATCTCTTCAGCTTCGTCTAGAGGCCCATAAGGAATTAATGGAATAGTCGAATAAAGTCGCTATTTATGGGGGGTTTTTCGCACAAAAAAGTCAGTCTTGTCGCTGTACAAGTATTTAAACATTTTCTTTATCATTTTCTTTATCACTTTATCATTTTTTATCATCTTTATTTTCATTTTCTACATTTTCAGTCCCTTAGGCAGCCTATGGAGGAGTGATCCAGCTCTCAAATTTAATCAAAAATATCTTCATTTGTGTTCTGAAGATGAACGAAGGTCTTGCGGGGTTGGTACAGCATGAGGGTGAGTAATTAATGACTAAATTTTCATTTTTGGGTGAACTAACCCTTTAAGCTATATAACAATGATTTATGTACCTAAAAACCTGTCATCTGTAAGATGAAGATACATGCAAGAAGCTCTGTTGGGTTGAAGTTTGCTGCGAAGCTCTCTGCATCTCAAAAACGCCACGCTGATATGGATCCTCGTTTTAATTCTCATTTTGTCCCAAAGTCAGCTTGCACAACAACAACAGCATGAGCATACCGCTAAACATTTACGCAGCTGTCCACATCTCTTGCCAAAGTTACCATAGTATAAGCGGAAATAAGGTATAACATGGCTATTACATAATTGACAGGCGACAAGGGACAGGAACTATAAAATTGTGAATTTCTCGGAATTTACAAATTCTTGGAAATTCTTTTATGATAATGAAAGTACACAATTGAAAGAAATATATAACACTGCACAAGTAGTTTTTTTTTGGGATATTTTGATACAAACATTTCTTACATATTGTACTTTTAAACAAATAAAAGCTGTTTTATACTAGCTTTATGCATTCTTTTTTATCAACACTTGAATATGGGCAAGTTTCTTTAAAAAAAAGCAACAGTTTTAGCAAAAAGACTACATCCATATTGGATTTAGAATGATGATTAAAACACAGATGGAGTTGATTGAGTCCATCAACACCCCCAAAGCTTTACAGTCCTGCTCATCCTGGGTTGACATTCATGCATTAAAATTAGCAGCTTTGATTCATATGCGAGTTTGATTTAATTTTGATGATCGTGCTATTTTACAAATGCATTTGCTTACATATGATATCGCTTGTTTCTGCTTCCATGTGTTTTGATCAGGAGATTCAGTGCTCTTTCGGAAAAAGCCTGATAGCGCCCCCTACCGTATAACAGTGTAAACACAAAGTTGGAAATTCAATGGTGGGGAAAGAGTTAAAGGAGTTGTTCACTTTAAAAAAAAAAAAACTTTTGCTGATAATTTACTTACCCTCCATGTCATCCAAGATGTCCATGTCTTTCTTTCTTCAGTCGAAAGGAAATTAAGGTTTTTGATGAAAACATTCCAGGATTTTTTTTTCCATATAATGGACTTCACTGGGCACCAAAAGGTTCAAGGTCCAAATGAGTTTCAGTGCAGCTTCAAAGGGCTTTAAATGACACCAGACAATAAATAAGGGTCTTATCTAGCGAACAGGGGCGGCTGGCCAATAGAGGGCGCTCAGGCGCGCCCTCCCTCAATAGAGAGCCTAAGTCCCTCCCCTTCCGGTCGACCACCATGGGACCTTATTCGGAAAAATATTGAATGGTAGTCAATGGCGAGAGATAACAAATATTTTGATTTCGTTTAAATTGATCCCTGAATTACACATATGATGTTTGTCAATTTAAAAGATACATTTAAAAGTCAAGAAAGTCACAGTTTGGTGTAAAACTGTTGAGATATAAGACTGTGAAAATACGTAATTACAAAGACTACAAACCCCAAAGGTGCACATTTTCTCTCAATGAATGAAGCGAACTTTACTGAGGCTATGTCATTGTTTCTATAGTCTTCCGTTATAATCGTAACGTTACCGTCATGAGTGTGTTGTTCCAGACTGCACACACACACAGCAGCTGATCTTGCTCGTTGTTTCGGCTCCCGGGAGATGTAGTTCATTGAGGGTTTTTCACATAAAACTAAAAGTTACTCTTCTGTTTTAAGACGAACTGCGACTTTCTTGGCTTTCATAATTATCTTTTAAATTGACAAACATCATATGTGTAATCCAGGACACAGTTCAGACAGAATAAAAAGATAAGTTATCTCTCGCCATTGACTACCATGCATTGTTTTTCCGAAATAAGGTCCCATGAACCGGAAGCGGAGGGGCGGGGCTTAGGCTCTCTATGAGCCAGACCACAGTTTATGAGCCAAATGCAATAAATAAGTATATACATAAATCATGTATACAAACTGTCAATATTAGTGTGTTTGAGATGTTAAATGCACTCAGTATATGTGGAAAATAAAATAAAAAATTCTGTCTGGTTTTTCTACACTTCCCCTTCCTGAAGTGCACGCATAGAGTGCACGTGATCAGCTCTGGGCGCTGGAGAAATCGCCCAGGAAGGCGGGTCTCTGGAGCAGCTTAGCCAATTGCTGATTTAAGATATAAATGATTGACATAAACTGTAGCCAATCAGCGAGCTCAAATCTAGTCAGCTATGGGCGATTCTTCTAGCACAGTGGTCCTCAAACTTTTTAGCCAGCGACCCCTAAACTAACATCAACGAGAACTCGCAACCCACTCAGCATACACAAACAATAAACAAACAAAAAAAGTGGTTTTAAATCCACATCCACTTCCTATGGAAACTTGAATAAAAAATAAAAAAGGTATCATGCAATTCTTATAACTTTCACTGCAAGTTTATTTTCCACAATTATGAGAAAACAAGTCAGAACACACAATTTGTAGATAAAAAAAATCGCAAATATCAAATGTTTTCTTATGTGGCGGAAACTTGTGCTTCCATAACTTCAACTTTACTGTTACCTTTCAGTGGGATGGGTGCACTTGTTTTCGGTGCACAAAAGATTAATCTGTGGCCTGATGTTGGATACGGCTACTCGCAGATCGTCCTCAACATCAAGACGTGATCTGTATTTATTTTTCATGTATGTGACAGCGGAAAAAGTCTTCTCGCACAAATACGTAGATCCAAACGGAAGCAGTACATCCATTGCCACATCAGATAACTCTCTGTATTCTTCTGCCACTGCGATCCAAAATTCAGGTAGTGTGGAATTGGAAAATAAAGTTTTTAATGTTCGATCACTGGACAGCTCCAGCAAAGCATCTTCCAGTTTTGTGGGGAGATTAGTCCTAGTTTCAGTGAATGGTTGCCGTATCCAGTCATACAGTTCTGGTTGCGTCTCTTTTGGAAAATACTTCTGGAATTGTTCCAAAAGGCAGTGGAGATGACCAGTGATGTGTGTTTTCAAGTTCCCGAGACTCAGTCCATTCTCCTCCAGACGTTCATCCAGCTCAGGAAACATCTCCACATTACCTTGTTCAACTCGCTCAGCCCATCTTTCCAGCTTTTTCACAAATGCATCAATTTTCTCATTCATTGTCAAGATGTTTGTGTTTGGACCTTGTAATGAAAGATTAAGCATGTTAAGCCTTTCAAATATACAGGCCAAATAAGCAAGTTTTGATAACCAATCTGGATCTTTCAGGTGGTGCGCGAATTCAGATTTAGATTCTTTCAACAACGAGTGCACTTCGTCACGCAGTTCGTAAAGCCGGCTGAGTGCCTTCCCGAGATAACCACCGGACTTCGATATGAAACAGTAGCGCTTCGTGCTGCGAGCCCATCTCATTACAAAGGGTGGCTAGCAGTCTACTGGTTACTGGACGTGACTTTATGTGATTTACAATTTTTATTGCACTTTTGAGAACACTGTTAAGCTCACTGTCAAGTGCTTTGCTAGCAAGAGACTCACGGTGAATGATGCAGTGCGTAAACTTAACATGAGGAGCCACTTCTAAAACCTTTGCCTTCAGTCCCTTATTTTTACCTACCATTGCACCTGCACCATCAGTACATACGCCAACACAGTTATCCCATGATAGTCGCATCTCTTTTAGTCTGGTGTCCAGTTTGTTGAAAATGTCACTGCCCGTACAAGTCCCCTCCAGCACTGAGCAGAAAAGCATTTCCTCGTGCAGTTTTCCATCAAATGTGTATCTGATGAATGCCAGCAACTGAGCAGAATTAGACACATCTGTAGATTCGTCGAGCTGTAACGCATATTTCTTTCCATTTAACCTATTAATCAATTGACTCTTTATGTCTTTTGAAATATCATGAATACAGCAAGCAATCGTGTCATTCGACAATGGGACAGTCATAAGCTCACTTGCAATTTTCTCGCCATGCATGGCCCGACACATAGCCACAGCTGCGGGCTTTATCAAGGTTTCACCGATCGAGTGTGGCTTTTTGGACTGTGCTATCAGGTATGCCACCTCATAAGATGCCTTCAGAGCATTAGCGGTAATTTGGGTTTGTTGTGCGAGTGTGCGTTTTTGAATCTGTAATTCCTTCTCTTTTCTGCGAAAAAAGTCTATAGGTTTTTCAACACAAGCAGGGTGTCTTGTCTCCAAATGTCTCTGCATTTTTCCTGGCTTCATACTTTCATGGGCAAGCACTTCTGAACAGATTACACACTGAGGATGGTCCACGTCGTTGAGAGTAGAGCAAGTGAATCCATACTTTATGAATTCCTCTTGATATTTCCGACGTTTCTTACATTGGTCAGAAGGGGTCTTGCTCTTGTGTTTAGTAGATGTACACGGTTCAGATGACTCAGGCAGACTGTCCACAATTTCCTCAACTTTTTTAACCTTGCGAATTACAAATTTATCCATTCTTGCAGTTGCAGATTCCACGTGCAGTTGCGTGCGTTATTGATAACAAGCGATCAGTCGCCACACGGTGACGTCATATCTTAGAGTCAAGAAATATATATTTTTTTAAATTGAAACCTTCTAATCACTTCAGTCTTTAAAAATAAGAAAATAGTAAGAAAAATTTTAGTTGTAATATTAATTTTTCAGTATTGAAAAATATTTATTGTAATCTGAAAATAAATACATTTTTCAAACCAACTCAGCGACCCATTGAAATCATTCCACGACCCCAGTTTGAGAACCACTGTTCTAGCACCCAAGCAAGCACGCGCCGTGACCACGCCCATGTGCACCACTACTAAAGTCAGGACAAGTCTCATTTACTGTACATGTGGAATATTTGCTTGAAAAATCACTCAAAATTGTTGTGAGTAATACTTTTTTAATTTAATCAGCTAATTAAGCAATCACTAACTGTATTGTTTGAGTTCAATTTCAAATAGAAAGTTTATGCACTACGTTTGTTTTTGTGAGAGACTGGCTCAACCTTTTAATATTGGCATTAAATAATTACTTCTTTACAGAGCACTGGTATCCTTAAATTGTATTTGGGTGGTTATTAAAATTAATTATAATAAGAATTGTTAATTATATAGCCTTTCCTACACCCCAGGTCGCTTTACAATATAGGTTAAGAAATTAAAAAAAATAAACCTCAACATCAAAGATGATGTGAGTGTTTTAACATCAAAGTGTTTTTAAGAGGTTTTTGATGGAGAGAAGGGTGGATTCTTGACATATGTCTTGAGGAAAGCATGCCACAATGCTAAAAGACCTGAGTTCCATGGTTACCAGACTATTGAAATGCCAAGTATGACACAGCCCCACCTAAGATATTTTTACCAGCCGCCACTGCTCAGCGAAACGATCATTTAAAAAATAAATAAAGTTTAAGTTTTATAAGCTCAAAACGCTCGCCTTGCTCTAATCTGTGATGCACGTTTGTGACTCTCCTGTTCGAACTCGTTCATCAAAATGAATGAATCTTTTTCGAGTCATTTGTTAATTTTGTTCGTTGAAAGAACCAAATGACTCAAAAAAAGATTCAGAGAACAGAGCAAGACGAGCATTTGTGCTTATAAAACTTAAACTTTTTATAAAGAAAAAATTAAATGAATGATCGTTTCTCTAGATAAGACCCTTATTCATTGTGTGGTGTCATTTAAAGCCCTTTGAAGCTGCACTGAAAATCTCATTTGGACCTTGAACCGTTTGGTGTCCAGCAGTGAAGTACATTATATGGAGAAAAATCTTAATCTTATTTCTTTTCGACTGAAGAAAGAAAGACATGGACATCTTGGATGACATGGGGGTGAGTAAATTATCAGCAAAAGTTTTTTTTTTTTTTTTTAAGTGAACTACTCCTTTAAGGACCAGTTCTGTATAGTTAACCAACAAGGTTCAAACAATAAATGTGCAAAGTTACTATGGTTTTGGGAAACCAGCTAGTTAATTTCTCCATAGATGCATTGCACTATAAGCAGAGAGTTGTAAGGAATGCACCCCAGAACAGTGTTTAGCATGTACAAAAAAATGTATCAATTTATCATTGTTTGGTCGATTGTCTTTAAGGGGCAATACACTGTGACTACAATAGTCCTCTCTTTGTTTGGTCTTTCTGAAGACTTGTGCCCTACTTGTGCTGTCAGTATGAATTGTGAGAGAGAAACACGAAAAAAAGCAGATGTTTTGTGCAAACAACCCTGTGTTTTTCCTCCCCTCACCATCGGAAGTGAGTCCTGCTGGATTTTTGAGGTAGAGCTCTTGACCACATGTCTCAGAGTAAAGGCTTCAAACTGAGAGAGTGTACACAAGAAAAACAGCAGCCGACATAGAGGAAATACCAGCTCTGCACTGGTTTAATGAAAGAATTCTGAGCTAATATTGCTATTTTTGGGCAAATCTGCAGTAAAGTGGACCTGTCACTGTGAGGTCCGATTGCCTGAAGGGAAGAGAGGCCAGTCTTGACACGCTCCTAGAAACCTTTGCTGTATGGTAAAGTTTTTGCTTTCATTTTAGCCTTGGAATTTTGGAAGGGCATCTGGAATCAATCTATTGTCTACTAGGCATCGAGCTGTATAAATTTGTGTATTCGATCTGAAATCTGTTACAGCTTGTAGTAGTTAGCAGTTTCCTCTGATTTTAGTTTCATGTGAAGTGGATGTGTGGCGCTGCTGGTTTGCAGACAGAGAGGTAGATTGTGTTTCATGATTTGATTGGTCCACTTCCAATGTACAATGTTAAACAATCTCACTCAGATCTGCAGAAACAAGACATGCCAACATTAATGAAAGACGGGGTGAATGGGGGAGATTATCCATATGGTGTCCTTATTAGATATGGTCAGCACACCGATTTGGAATGGTTGACAGAACCGAGAGAAAACAAGTAGAAAGAGATCAATGGAGTGAAAAGGAGTGAGTATGAGCTCTTCACAAGAACCACAGTATACCGCTCCCATCAAAATGACTCAGGCATTTGTGTTTGTTTTATTACAGACGGATCAGGTGATTTCTTTGTGTTGATCTATAACTGATTTTCTTCTATAACTGACAAACATTTTACTACTACAAAAGATTTCTCAGAGCGAATGAATATAATGCATTGTGTTTGCTGTGGCAAGACAAGTTTAGTCATGATGGTAATTAGCTGATCCGGAAGGCTAGTTTTCCGGGGTTTTTTGTTTTGTTTTTCTCAATAAAAAAAACATCTTTGGGTGTAACAACCTGGCAACAATATTAACAATGTGTTGGTGAGTTTGACATGGGCAAATATTTCCTCTGAAAATATATACAATGGTATGGAACTTTGATATACAATGGAACTAAGGCTCCGTTCACACTGCAGGCTGAAACGACCTAATTCCGATTTTTTGCCCCTATGCGACCTGTATCTGATTTTTTAATGACAGTCTGAACGACACAGATCCGATCTTTTCAAATGCGACCCAGGCCACTTGGGTATGTGGTCCAAATCCGATATGTATCCGATCTTTTGAAATGCGACTTCAATCTGAACGGCCAGGTCACATTCAACACGCACGTCATTGCACGCACCTCTAGCTTGCCAATACAATCCAACTCCAACGCGTTTCTACACTGTTATGGGCCACCGCAGACGTGTCTCTTACCGTGACAGAGTTGATCGGAGGCGCTCACAAACATAATCGAAGATCTGGTCATTCGGAGGTTACTGATATCAGTGAAGCCACTCAGTATCCCACCACTCCTAGCTGCGGCACCGCACCCACACGTTTCTCTGTTTAATTTTCTTCTTAAAACGAGAAGATTGTAAGTGTGCTGGCTCTGTTGTGAAAATAACTTTAATATTGCTAAACGAGCTCCACTGTAAGACATCCATTTAGCTACTTCCGCAAACAACAAGTGACGTCATTGACCGTTGAGTACTCTTCTGCGCATGCGGGTCACTTCTGGGTCATTTCACGTTCACACAGGAGATCACAAAAGGTCGCATTTTATTGGAAACGTGAACGGCCTTGCAAAAAAATCAAATTTTTTCAAAAAATCGGAATTGAGCATTAAGCCCTGCAGTGTGAACGTAGCCTAAATAATTGCCATATTTGTTTACCATGGTATTTAAACAGAATTCGAGGAAGTATTCCAAGTAAAATATTTTTAGTACTACTGTACCATGACCTTAACCATACTATTACCATAGTAGTAGCATAGTCTTTAAAGAGGGGGGTGACTGCTTTTTTTCTTTGCATGATTGTGTTTATGGGGTGCAATATAACATGTATTCGTGGTTTTTCTTTTTTTAAGTCTTATTTTTCATAAACTTCACCTTAATTGTCAGCCGCGCTCTCCTCTGTCCCCTGAACGAGCGGTTCACTTCCTGATTCTATGAAAACACTCCCTCAGAAACGCGTCATGAGCTCAGTTTGGTTAGTTTGGACCGGTGTGTTGTGATTGGCTAAACTGTCGCTCACGTTGTTACGGAAGGTTAACGCCTATTACCTTTAAGGGCGAAACGGATATGTCAAAAGCTCCGGTCCAGATGTAAATATTTGTCGAACTGCAGTATCAGTTTGAGGCAGAATCAGACAGAGAAAGCCGTGAAGAAGAGAGTTAAACAGAACCTCACCACACACGGCTCTTACTAAATGTTTCTGAATGATAATTTGCTACATTTTTTAACTTTATACACGTTTGTTTTACACAATAGCATCTGACTGGCAACAATAGCAACTGACTGGCTACTAATACTCAAACAGCGTTGGCATGTTTCCGTTCTTGATCATAAAACATATATACATCAAAAATACATTTACAACATTAGTACTTATACAAAATTCATGTTTGTACGCGTTCGTAGACACAAAATAGCATAACTACTAGCCTATAGTGGCTTCGTCTGGAATTATACATGACAGAAGCTGTCTTCCGTAAAATGCGCAGCACAGAGAGCTAAATTACGATCGTCACTTTCAGGAACATAATCAAACATAAATTGTATCCATTGTTGACGAAGTACAGCGTGGGAAGTCCGAGCACAGAAGACCTGACAGCTGCGTGAACAACACACTCGACGAGCTGGAGGCTGGAGCTGCTGAAAAATGCGCATGCACTTTTTTGCATTTTCCGGAGGGAGTGGTTGATGCAAATGTGTAGGTTATTGACGTACCATAACCTAGCTGTAGTCCCAATCGAGTCGTTTTAGTAGGCAATTATACTTCCTGATTTTGAAAAGACGATATCTCTGCTTACACGGAACTTTCAGCGCTGCAACTTTGCAAATACTGTTCATGATCTACAGCAAAATAGAAAGCTTTAGTGAAAACAAAGCACATTTTTAATTACGAATGTAGTCTTTTCTCGCTGGAAATGATACACAAAATGGAAAATGTTGGTCAAAAACTTACATTTGCACACAAACTGACCACCAACCGCAACTTTTAGACACTCTCTTCTTTTTAGCTCAACTGTCTGTCACAGAATGGAAAGCAAAGGATTGTGGGATAGCAAAGGGCGAAGGATACATCTATGCTGCCTTCAATAATCGGAACATATGAATGAATCTCAGGAGAGAGGAACTTTATTTTGCTATAGATCATATGTTATGCTGCCCTTTCAGGAGATACCTTTGTGCACAAGGGAGCAAAACTCACTTTCCAAAAGCAGGATTGGGAACCACTGTATTTACCTTATTAAAATGGTTACCTTTTTTGCACTTGCACTTTTTGCTAGTGTTGGAATGACATAATAAGAGGTACTGGGACTGGTAGGAAGTTTCTCTTGTTCATCACAGAAATCTCAGGAAATAAGAAGCAGAGATTTTTCCCTCTTGGTCTATAAGCAGGGCAACGCTGATAATCAGTTACTGAGTAACTAAAAACGAAGGCTGTTCCCGTTTCTGTTCACTGGCTTTCAAGCATGCCTAGAATGCCGTTCATATCCCTTTATGTGTGTTTGACTAATTTTACATTTGTTGGAGTGTTTATCTCTTTGCTTCCTGACCCTGTGTATGTGTGATCTTTGTCAGGTACGTGGATATTGCAGAGCCCCAGGTCTGCTGGTTTAGGAAGGGTAAGCTGCTGATAGCAGGGGATCATTATTCAATGGAACAAAGTGCTCGTGAAACCTTCAGTACTGGTCGTACCAGGAAGTCCAGGATAGCGATAGAGGAGTTACACCTGTGAAGCTGTCAATGATGCTGGGAGCTGCCAGGTTACCGTGGAGATTATTGTGGAAGGTAAATAGTTATCTTAATTGGCTTGAGGCTCATCTTGAGATGGTGTTCTAGGGGTCAGTGATCAATGTTAGGGTACTGAGATAATCGACTGTATGCTGTAAAAATAAGTTGGAGAATATATGGCCAGGATATATAAAATATATAACAGGCCATAGTACACATCGGCATAATGCTCGTCTACTCTCAGTCAAGTAAAAAAAGTAGCAAAAAAAGTAAAAAAGTTATTCGGCACATTTAAAGCAACAGAGTTGCGCCAAAGTGCGTACAATAAAACGTTGAGCATATAAACAGAAAGCATTTAAGACAAACATATGGTGTACAAAATATAAATACATTACATAAAATGCAATCAGAAGACATCAACATAAAACCCCTAAATCTTAGACATTTTTACTGGTAAATGGTGTATAAGAAAATAATCGTTCAAAAACAAGAATGTTTGGTTCTGATGGTGAGTTTTAGAGATTGAAGATGTTAGGCAGAATTTCCAAGCTGCTTTTTTTCCATTACACATGGTGAGGCTGTCAAGTTCACAAAAGGAACCATAAAAAAAGTTTTCAACACTGACTTGGGTGATATATTCAAGTTTATGCAATTTTTTATCAAATTATGCATGCTGGCATTCACATCACCTCAAGAGGTTTGATAACAATGACTCCAAATGCAGTTAATTCTTGTGATTCTTTGAATTCTTGAAACATTGGTTGTGTTGAGCTATTTCAATTACCGTGTTTGATTTGTTTATTGCAAACAGCGGGACGCCTGTTGGATATGCCAATACACTTGGTTTGCAATGGGGGTTGACTAATTTTAATTTACAACTGTACTAAAAGTTTACATTACATTGCAGTTATGGTGTAATGCAGTTACTCATTTCCACTTTTTTACCTGCAGTAAAAGTGTTCAAGTCAAGATGCAGCACTCCATCTGTACTGATTTATCAGACAAATAAATGCTTAATAAACTTCCTCCAGCATACTTCACAAAAACACAAACATATGCGAGCCATTCAAATATTTTACAACTAGCAGCAGATAATAGCAGCTGTTGCATGTTTATGAAGGAAGGAGGAAAGAGGGAAGGGGAAATATGTGCTTTTTATGTTTCCAATGAATTCTGTGTGTTTATGGATCCATGTATACATTGTATTTGGAGCTTCATGAATAACCTTTTCCATCCCACACAGGAAATGCTGTGAAAAAATACAGTCTTCCTTCCTCCAACAGAGCAGGGTGAGATACACACTGTACGAAAAGCACCACACAAGGAATATCATGCATTACAGTTTTCTTCTCAATTGCTTAAACATGTTTCTTGAAACTATGCCTCATATTCTCAAAACAGTAAACACAAATCCAGTAACGTCTCACCCAGTTTCCCAAACGACCTATTTTAGGTCAAAATGAAGCTCTACACTCAAAACCATTCACTCTTGCTGAAAAACCAAACTTTGCCCTCAGACAGGACACACAAGCCATACACTACAACATAGTCTAACACACTAGTGCAATAAATTCAAAAGAACATTTCCAAAACTGGTAAGTCATGTTACTTCTGGTTCTCCTCCTCACAAACCTTTTCACATGATGAACAAAAGACACAACCAATGGATACATTGGCACATTTTTGTTCATTCATCTACAACACCTTACAACACACACAAAAAAAGAACATTATTTCGCCACAGCCTCCTGTCTTTACGTCTGGATCAGGCCAGAGAATCTCATCCACATCACAGGCTATATTAGTCATAGCCAGGCAGCGGGGGTAAAATCATCTTGCATGCCTGATCCACCCCTGGCACGCATCTACTGATACATCTAGGCAGGCTTCTTCCATGGCCTGGAGGAGGTGAACATGCATATAAGTTTCTCGATCATACACTTTCCACCGCCATGCCGAAAAAACAACAACTCCTCCATTGGGTTTAGAAAGGGAGAGTATGCAGGCAGAAAGATGTTTGAAAATCTTGGGTTATTGGTAAACCAGTCTCGGAACCAGAGCAGCGCGATGGAAGCTGATGTTATCCCAAACAACACTAGAGACAGACTGAAGAAAGTACTAGAAGGCCTTGGTCTGGTGGTTTGCTGAATATTAATTTAACGAGCGTTTAATTTACTGTTAGTCCTCCTTTACCAAGTCAAAGACATTGACATGATTTTAAGCCTGATTTGCAAATCACTTAAGTCATTAACCCATCACCTAACTGACGTTAAAGGTAAAGCGTCAGTTGTATGACGTCCAGGATCGTCAGTCTAACCGACGTTTAAGGGGACCCTAAAAAGGCAGATACTTGACGTATGGTCAAAAGACGTCCCAAGACTTCAGTTATATGACGTCTTGGGATGAGACTGTGCTGCATAGTCATGCCATGGACAAGGACATGATCAACTAAAGTGGCTTTCATTCATCAGCGACTGCTTGTCTACTTTTCCCTTCCTCCTCCTCCCTCCTCCTCCACCACCACCTCCACCTCATCTACCTCGTCCTTCACCACGTCCTCCTCTTCTTCCTCCTCTCCCTCCACCTTCACCACATCCTCTTCTTCCTCCTTCACCATGTCCTCTCCTTCCCCCTTCACCACGTCCTATTCCCTCCTCCTTCACCACATTCTCTTCCTCCTCCTTTACCACGTCCTCTTCCTCTCCCTCCTCCTTCAATATGTTCAATTCCTCATCCTTCACCACGTTCTCTTCCTTTCATCCTTTACCACGTTCTCTTCCTCTCCCTCCTTCCTTCACCATGTCATCTCCCTCCTCCTCCTTCCTCCTTCACCATGTACTCTTCCTCCTCCTTCACCATGTCCTCTTCCGCTCCCTCCTCCTTCAGCACGTCCTCTTCCTCTCCCTCCTCCTTCGCCACGTCCTACTGCTCTCTCACCTCCTTCACCATGTCCTCTTCCTCTCCCTCCTCCTTCACCAGGTCCTCTTCCTCTCCCTCCTCCTTCACCACGTCCTCTTCCTCTCCCTCCTCCTTCACCACATCCTCTTCCTCTCCCTCCTCCTTCACCACGTCATATTGCTCTCTCACCTCCTTCACCATGTCCTCTTCCTCTCCCTCTTCCTTCACCAGGTCCTCTTCCTCTCCCTCCTCCTTCACCACGTCCTCTTCCGCTCCCTCCTCCTTCACCACGTCCCATTGCTCTTTTACCTCCTTCACCAAGTCCTCTTCCTCTCCCTCCTCCTTTACCACATCCTATCTCCACTCCCTCCTCCTTCACCACGTCCTCTTCCTGTCCCTCCTCCTTCACCACGTCCTCTCCTTCTCCTTCACCACGTCCCCTTCCTTTCCCTCCTCTTTACCACGTCCTCTTCGGCTCCCTCTTCCTTCACCACGTCCTATTCCTCCTCCTTCACCATGTTCTCTTCCTCCTCCTTCACCACGTCCTTTTCCGCTCCCTCCTCCTTCAGCACCTCCTCTTCCTCTCCCTCCTCCTTCGCCACGTCCTATTGCTCTCTCACCTCCTTCACCATGTCCTCTCCCTCCTCCTTCACCAGGTCCTCTTCCTGTCCCTCCTCCTTCACCACGTCCTCTTCCTCTCCCTCCTCCTTCACCACATCCTCTTCCTCTCCCTCCTCCTTCACCACGTCCTATTGCTCTCTCACCTCCTTCACCATGTCCTCTTCCTCTCCCTCTTCCTTCACCAGGTCCTCTTCCTCTCCCTCCTCCTTCACCACGTCCTCTTCCGCTCCCTCCTCCTTCACCACGTCCTATTGCTCTCTTACCTCCTTCACCAAGTCCTCTTCCTCTCCCTCCTCCTCTACCACATCCTATTTCCACTCCCTCCTCCTTCACCACGTCCTCTTCCTGTCCCTCCTCCTTCACCACGTCCTCTTCCTTCTCCTTCACCACGTCCCTCCTTTCCTTCCTCTCTTTACCACCGTCCTCTTCCGCTCCCTCTTCCTTCACCACGTCCTATTCCTCCTCCTTCACCACATCCTATTCTCCTCCTTCACCATGTCTTCTTCCTTCCCTCCTCCTTCACTATGTCCTCTTCCTTCTCCCTCCTCCTTCACCATGACCTCTTCCTCTCCCTCCCTCTCTTCCACGTCCTCTTCCTCTCCCTCCCCCTTAACCACGTCCCTCTTCCTCTCCCTCCTCCTTCACAGCGTCCTATTCCTCTCTCCCTCCTCCTTCACCAAGTCCTCTTCCTCTCCCTCCTCCTTTACCACATCCTCTTTCCACTCCCTCCTCCTTTACCATTTCCTCTTCCCTCCTCCTTCACCACGTCCCTCTTCCTCTCCCTCCTCCTTCACCATGTCCTCTTCCTCCTTCTTCACCACGTCCTCTTCCTCTCCCTTCTCTTTCACCACGTCCTCTTCCGCTCCCTCTTCCTTCACCATGTCCTGTTCCTCCTCCTTCACCACATCCTATTCTCTTTCCTCTCACCATGTCCTCTTCCTTTCCCTCCTCCTTTACCATGTCCTCTTCCTGTCCCTCCTCCTTCACCACGACCTCTTCCTCTCCCTCCCCCTTTTCCACGTCCTCTCCCTCTCCCTTCACCACGTCCTCTTCCTCTCCCTACTCCTTCACCACGTCATCTTCCTCCTCCTTCACCACATCATCTTCCTCTCCCTCCTCCTTCACCACATCCTCTTCCTCTCCCTCCTCCTTTACCATGTCCTCTTCCTCTCCCTACCCCTTTACCACATCCTCTTCCTCTCCTCCTCCTTCACTATGTCCTCTTCCTCTCCCTCCTCCTTCACCATGTCCTCTTCCTCTCCTTCCCCCTTCACCACATCCTCTTCCTCTCCCTCCTCCTTTACCACGTTCTATTCTGCTCCTTCCTATGCTGACTTGAGTGAACAATATTGAACACTAGTGCCTTCTAAGGGGGCTTTCACACTGGCAGTTTAGTTCGGAACGGGGCACGGTTCGCATGAAAAATCGCTGATGTGAACGCAGTCATGGGACCCGGGTGCGCACTGGGGAACCAAACCCGAGACTACCTGAGAGGAGGTGGTCTGATTTCGGTTGCTTCGAACCGTGCCGCGGTTCGCGCTGAATCTGAAAGCAACACGCATTCGGCACGCACTTGTTCGGGAAGTATCCTGCGCATGTGTTTTATTGTGAGTTAAATAAAACACTTGTAAGGGATGATAGTGTTGATGATTTACCTTGGATATGAGCAAGAGTGAGCCTGCAGTGTATTTGTGCGGTGCACATGGAATCAGAGCAACACATTTGGAAATCCACTGTTTCTTAAAAAGAGTCCGTTTGCAAGCAGAAGAAGTCCACCTTATGTGACACACGCACAGTAAACCTGTTTGTGTTCACTCAACTGCTCATAATAGCAGCAAATAAAAAATAAAAAAAAACCCACAATATTTACCCACGTTCTGCTTTCCATCATGCGCCTGCGTTCGTTCGCGATAAGATGCAAGGCGTAAGATGCACGCAAACACACTAGGGTTCAGAGAATCAAGTTGAGTGTGAAACCAGATCAACGCTGCGGGGGCCAGGGAACAAACACGTTCGGGCTCTGGACTGCGGCAAACCAGCCTAGTGCAAAAGCCTCCTAAATGACCACATGGTCTAGGCAATGAAATATTAAGGGATTTGTGTGTAGAGTTTTGCAGTGACAGTTCAACAATTCTGACTCATGTTTCAAAACAGGGAATAGTGTCTATAGTTTAGTGAAATGGGTATGCTTTTTGATAAATAGCATTATGGTTTTAGTTCAAAAGCCTGGTTTTAGTGTTTAAGCAATTGAGAAAACTGTTATTTGAAATACACAACATGCCATATCATTTTGGTAGTTGGTTATACATTATTTACTGTTACTGTTTTTGTTCATTTATTTGTTCCAATTATCATCATGTGAAGAATATGATTCACAAAGTTGTCATAGTCAAATTTCTCTTAGCTTAAAATTAAATGTATTTTTGTGCTTCATCTTGGAGCTAGCAAAAATTGATAAGTTATGAAATTTCTGTCAAATATGCATTCTCTATTAACATTTGGTCAACATTTTGGCATTTTGGCAATGAGCTAATTTGAAATGAAACCGCATGTGCATGCAATAAATGTATGTTCCTGGGTTTAGTCATGTGAATCAGCAGCATTACACATTTTTTTCTTTTTGTCACCAGCAGATCCATGGGTGTTCCTGCAGTTGAGAATAGACCCAGTATCTGGGGTGAAGCCCCCCAAAGTTTGTGACTAAACCTTTCTGTCTGTATTCTCAAAGTTGGACAGAGTGGCAAATTCTCTGCCAAGATCACTGGGGCGGCCCCAGCCACTGGTGCAGTGGTGTAAGGTGAGACATGATTAACCAATATTTGAAATGGCAGTTTGGGTCAAGTGCAGGTAGTGTGGGAATATTCATTCCCTGTGTTCCCTCTGTCAGGGAGAAGATAAGATCCAGCCATCGGATCACTATAACATGTTTGAGAGATCAGGAATGCATTTCCTGGAGATTCGCCATGTGTGCTCAGAGGACGCTGGCGTGTACACCTGTCTGGTGGCCAACAGTGCTGGGAAAGCCTCTGCAACTGCTGAACTCATTGTACAAGGTAAGAGGAGGGTGTTTTGATGGAGAAACAGATTACGAATAGATTCTAGACCAGGCCAATGTAGGCCACTTCCCCATGGGCTATAACTACCACCATCATGTAAAACTTTAAAACGTCTAATTTGGCGAATGTGTTTTGTAAATGCAAAAAGTCATTGACAATATTGCAGCTTTATAGCTCATGATTGCAAGCTTTATTTCTCATAATTTTAAAATTATTCTCATTGTATGAATATTACATTTCACAATCGCGACATAAGAGGGCCACAAATGAGGCTGACATCTGTGGAAAATTCAGTTACCAACGACTTAATATGATCCAACAAGGATCCAGGGCAGTAAATATAGCAATATGCGTTTCATTAATGTCTTAACATTATCCAGCAATAAGATTAAAATAAAACACAGTTTAAAGTCTGAAATTCTAATGGTTTATTATGTTGATCTGTTGCAGATGGAGACACTGAGTCAGCCATGTAAGTAAGACTTTTTTTTTTTTTTTTACTTTTAAGATCTAAAAATAAATGAATAGTACTTTTAATAAATCTTTCTACAATTATGTCCATGCACATGAGTTGAAGACTTGTCATGTCTTTGGTCTATAAAAATCTGTTTCAATCTACATGTTGAATTATATAACTGGCTGAATGGCTGAATGCAGTATTTGTATAGCATCAAGATCTTTTACGTATCTTTTGTGTGATGCTACGTCTAAAGCCATATGTCTGTATAAAGTCCAAGATTTCAGTCATATCAGCCAATATACCCCCCCCCCTTGTATTATATATATATATATATATATATATATATATATATATATATATATATATATATATATATATATATATATATATATATGTGTGTGTGTGTGATGTGATCTGGGAAAACCCACCACATGGTGAAATTTGACATATTACAGGTTTTGATACCATATTAAAGCTGGGTTCAAGCCCTTTCCAAATCTGTTTTTATTTATTTTATTGGTTGTCTGTAACAAAAGTTATGGTTATCTTAAGTCAGCTGATCGCTATGATTTTCAGAAACAGAATTTTGAGAAAAACAGGTTTAAATAACTGTCGCATCCTGCTAGCGCGACGACTGGCGCTCCCTTTTTATTGCCTTTTTTACATATCACATATTTTAGTAATCATCATAGATTGGGTATCATTCTAAAGCTTACAAACTCAAAATTCATCCTGTGAAAACCGTTTTGAAATTGGACGATTGAGAGGCGAGCAAGGTCTTTTAGACGAGCAACTTCAAACTCTGTTGTTCTCTTGTGCTCCGCATCATACCACACGATAACGCTGGATAAAAATAAATAAATAAATAACTTGCGTGCCGTTGTAGTTCACCCAGGACTGGACTTTATTCTGTTATGTGGTTTATTTTGATAGGTGAACTGTCTTTGTAGTGTTAAGAGAAGGAGAGCTAAACGGGAGATTTGTGTTTCCCCTGGTGTTTCCCCCTCCGCTCCGCCTGCGTGCATGTTATTAAAGTGAAACGCAGTCTTTTCAGCTGGTCATTATAAATCGCTATTTTTCTGCAGTAAACTAGTGAATTTCCCCAAGTTATATTCAGAGATGATAAACAAGATGTTATAGAATAATAATTTAATAAAAAACAAATTTTGACAAAAAACTGACATTCAGTCTATTTTTAGACTTTACTGAAAACGTTCCAGCGCGACATCCGACGGGTTTTCCCAGATCGCATCACATATATATATATATATTACAAATATGTCTAATACATTATTTTGAATATATTTATTTTCTAGTAATTTGCATTGCTCTGTTTTTTGTTTATTTAAAGGGCGGGTTTACTGCTCTTTTTCTTTGCATGATTGTGTTTATGGGGTGCAATATAACATGTATCCGTGGTTTTTCTTTTTTTAAAAGTCTTATTTTTCATAAATTTCACCTTTATTGTCAGCCGCGCTCTCCTCTGTCCCCTGCACGAGCGGATGACTTCCTGAGTCTATGAAAACACTCCCTCAGAATGACGTTGTGGGCTCAGATTGGTTCGTTTGGGCCGGTGTGTTGTGATTGGCTAAACTGTCGCTCACGTTGTCCGGAAGATTAACGCCCATTACCTTTACGGGCGAAGCGGGCGGGCATGCCAAATGTGGATAACATAGACGGTGGATACACGTAAATAATGATGTGGAGACTGCAGTATCAGTGAGGCAGAATCAGACCGAGAAGCCGCGATGAATCGAGTCAAGCAGAACCTCACCACACACGGCTCATAATAAAGGTTTCTGAATGATAATTTGCTTCATTTTTTAACTTAATACACGTTTGTTTTACACAATAGCATCTGACTGGCAACGATAGCAACTGAATGGCTAACTAATGTTATACTCAAACAGCGTTTGCAGGTTTACGTTCTTGATCAAATCGAAAATAAAGTCATAAAGCATATATATATGAAAAATACATTTACAACATTAGTACTTATACAAAATTCAGGTCCATAATGTTTGTACGCGTTTGCCGTAGACACAAAATAGCCTAACTAGTAGCAGCTAGCCCATAAAGCCTACAAAGCAAGCGCTGGCATTTGAAAATAAAAAAAAAACAAAACAAAACGCTCCGTCGGTAATTATACATGCAAATACATTTAAAATGATGAAGTCTTAGCCTACTTACAGTGTGGCCCAACAACTGCTGACTTTTAACTGCTGGTTTTAAAGTTGGATCTGCTTCATGATTCCAGAAACAGTTTCTTGTTTACGTTAATCCGGTTGAACTCGTGGAGATTCTGGAAGCTGTCTCTCGTAAATGCGCAGCACAGAGAGCTAGATTACAATCGTCACTTTCAGGAATATAATCAAACACAAATTGTGTCCATTGTTGTCGAAGTATAGTGTCCTGTGGAAGCCCGAAACACAGAAGACCTGACATCTGCGTGAACACAACTCACTCGACGCATGCCCTTTCCTGCATATTCCGGAGGGAGTGGTTGATGCAAATGTGTGGGTTAGTGACGTACCATAACCCAGCTGTAGTCCAAAACGAGTCGTTTTTGTAGGCAATTTTACTTCCTGATTTTTAAAAGATCAGATATCTCTGCTTACACTAAACTTTCAGTGCTGCAACTTGCAGATACTCTTCATGCACCAATAGCAACATTACACACTATTTGAAATCAAAAAAGTGAAACTGCAGTAAACCCACCCTTTAATTGTTCTATTAGTTGATTGACTTATTTTTCAAATCTATTTATTTGTATTTCTTTATATATATATATATATATATATATATATATATATATATATATATATATATATAAAGAAATTCGAAATGTTCCTGGTTCCAGTTTTTTTTTTTAAAAACCTTGCTCTAGTCTAGTTCCCCCTAGTCGACTAAACATTAGTTGCTGGTTTGTCCAGTTATGCTGTTCCAAGTCTTTTTTTTTTGATGCGCATTTATTTAATTTATTCTGTAAATATGTTTCCATTGTAGTTTATGGACATGTTGTCTTAATCTAATTAAAAATTAGACGTTGAGTTTCAACTCAAACGATCGCTTTTTTATTTTTTTTCATGTGCATCTTGGTGTTTCCATCTAGTAGTTTCTTTATGCAATATCCCAAAAAGCGAATCAAACTGGGTGGGTGGAAACACAGCAACAACTGCTCACTTGACTTTAGGATCTTTCTTTCCTTAGCATTCCCAAACGATTACACGATCCGGTCAAGCAAAAGCACCAACGGTCTTGACACTGAACAGAAAACTTCTAACACATCTGTCCGAACCGTAACTACAGAAACACGCACACCACTGTCCACCTACCATTGTAGCCAGTGTTCCCGTCATGACCAGAACTGACACACCAAAAATAACATCAACCCTATCCTCACCACCCATCAGCAAATCCACAGATGGAAGATCACCAGCCAGTGACAAGACATCAAACTTTGTCAATGTAAGAAGTCAAAACATTGTAAAGATTGAGTCACATGGCACGAAGAGAGTTTCGGATAGGTTCAGAGCTCCAGGACAGATGCCTGAACCGTCACGAGTGGAGTCCAGCAGAGGCAAAAGCCCACAAACCAGAGAGAGCATGGATGTCCTGAGAAACTCTGCCCAGTTTTGACTATCAGCCTCAGAGCCAAGAGGTCATGCAGGGAGAAAAGGTCACTTTCAGATGCCAAGGTGAGTCTAGTGAACTGAAGTGACTGGGATCAAATATAGAGTTTAGTCAGTTAGTCTTTAGTTTTGGTCTGAATGCTGATTGGTCCATGCTGATGTGATGTGACCAACTGCTGTCTATACCACTGTTCACATGTCTCGACTTTATCTTCTGGAAGAAAAATGAATTTCATGAATTTCCTTTTAAAAATGACGTGCGCCTAATTGTGTTGAATATGCAGTTGTAGAAATCTTCAAATAAATATGAAGTATATTTGAAAAATAAATGCAATTGCAGATAATATATTATTAATTAAATAAAAATGTACTCATTAGGCCTTATTTTAATGATTTTAAAACAGAAGTATCAAACGCAGAATGCAAGTAACTTTGTGGGCGTAAATCTAAAATGGGTGGGTCTAAAGTAGCTATCTTACTCATAGGTGTGCTTTGGCGTGAGCCATGTAGATATGGACCCAATCTGAGTGGGTCCATATCTTCATGGCTCACGCCAAAGCACACCTATGAGTAAGATAGCTACTTTAGACCCACCCATTTTAGATTTACGCCCACAAAGTTACTTGCATTCTGCGTTTGATACTTCTGTTTTAAATCATTAAAATAAGGCCTAATGAGTAACATTTCTATTTAATTAATAATATATTATCTGCAATTGCATTTATTTTTCAAATATACTTCATATTTATTTGAAGATTTCTACAACTGCATATTCAACACAATTAGCGCGCACGTCATTTTTAAAAGGAAATTCATGAAATTCATTTTTCTTCCAGAAGATAAGTCCAAGACATGTGAACAGTGGTATAGACAGCAGTTGGTCACATCACATGAGCATACCAATCAGCATTCAGATGGAAACTAAAGACTAACTGGACTAAACTCTATATTTGATCCTAGTCACTTCAGTTCACTAGCATTGACCTTGGCATCTGAAAGTGACCTTTTCTCCCTGCATGACCTCTTGGCTCTGAGGCTGATAGTCAAAACTGGGCAGAGTTTCTCAGGACATCCATGCTCTCTCTGGTTTGTGGGCTTTTGCCTCTCGCTGGACTCCAGGCTCGTGGCGGCTCAGGCCTGTGTCCCGGAAGCTCCTGAACCTATCCGAGACTCCTTCGTGACCATGTGACTCAATCTTTACAATGTTTTGAGCTTCTTACATTGACAAAGTTTGATGTCTTGTCACTGGCTGAGTGATCTTCCACTCTGTGGATTTGCTGATGGGGTGGTGAGGATAGGGTTGATGTTATTTTTGGTGTGTCAGTTCTGGTCATGGGCGGGAACACTGGCTACAATGGCAGGTGGCAGTGGTGTGCGATGTTCAGTTAACTGTTCGGAATGTAAGTGTAGAAGCTTTCTGTTCCATCGTGCCAAGACCGCTGGTGTTTTGCTTGACCGAGTTTCAGATTTGTGAATCGGTTGGGAATGCTAAGGAAAGAAAGATCGTAAAGTCAAGATGAGCAGGGTGTTGCTGTGTTTCCACCCACCCCGCTTGAGTTCGACTTTTTGGGATATTGCAGTGAAGAAACTACTATGAAACACCAAGATGCAGCATGAAAAAAAAAAGCAATCAATAAGCTGACGTTCAGTCTCAAATGAATGGTCTAATTTTTGCATTAGATTAAGACGACATGTCCATAAAGCTACAGATGGAAACATATTTACAGAATAAATTAAATAAATGCCATCAAGAA
Source organism: Hybognathus amarus (assembly GCA_030378365.1). Lineage (NCBI taxonomy): Eukaryota > Metazoa > Chordata > Actinopteri > Cypriniformes > Leuciscidae > Hybognathus > Hybognathus amarus. Next base: position 452,716 of record JAQIUQ010000225.1, read on the forward strand.
AAAAAAAGACTTGGAACAATGCGTAACTGGACAAACGAGCAAGACTAAATGTTTTGTAAGTCGAACTAGGGGGAACTAGACTAGAGCAAGGTTTTTAAAAAAAAAAAACTGGACCAGGACCATTTGCATTTACTTTATATATATATATATATATATATATATATATATATATATATATATATAAAGAAAAAATACAAATAAATAGATTTGAAAAATAAGTCAATACAACTAATAAAGCAATTCAAAGGGTGCGGTTTTACTGCAGTTTTTTCACTTTTTTGATTTCAAATAGTGTGTAATGTTGGTTAGTGGTGCATGAGAGTATATGGAAGTTGCAGCACCTGAAAGTTTAGTGTAAGCAAGAGATTATCGTCTCTTTAAAAATCAGAAAGTAAAATTGCCTCAAAGCTACTCGTTTTGGACTACAGCTGGGTTACTGGCTACCATCACTAACCACACATTTGCATGGACCCCTACCTCTCCGGAATATGCAGGAAAGGGCCATGATGTCGAGTGCAGTTGTGTTCACTGCAGCTGTCAGGTCTTCTGTGTTTGG